>CM034058.1:1060650-1164714 GCA_019804595.1 Bruguiera parviflora | reverse complement strand
AAGGAAAGTTTAATGTAGGTACCTAGCCAAGGGATGAATTGATTTATACGGGGGATTGAGGTGGCATGTATTTGGTGAAAGCGTGGGGACTTCGCGGGGGTCGACTTAAAAATCATGACGCCCAGTTGTGTAATATGTAGTGATTGATGTGGCTCTTTAGTAGAAAATTGGTATTTGATGTTAGTGCTGATTGCTTTTCTTGTTCTTGGCCTCCTGGGGCATCATTTTATTTATTTATTTATTTATTTATTTATTTTTGATAGTGAAGGCTTACATTGGCATTTTTTGGCGCTGCATGCCTAGCACTGAGCTGGTGTGATATCTGAGGCGCTCTCTTTTAGGGCAGAGCCAAAGAGGCAGCAATCATTTTTCTTGCGATGCTCTCCGAGTCCCCGAGTAGATGCTATGACTAGTGGCTCTTGTTTGGCAATTTTTTTTTTTATAAATTTTTTTAGTGAAAAAGGATAATTTAATGCGCGTTTTTGTTATTTGGTCCCAATACTCGAGATAGTCATTACACCAAAGGACTATACTAGACAGCTGTTCAATCTAAGATGCTTTCTATAATGAATTTATTTTTGGACAAAAATAATACTTGATTGTTAACAGTTATTAGATAAGACTGACAAATGCCATAAAATTTTGCAAAAAAAATAAAAATAATAATAATACAAGTCAATCTAATTATGTTTATAGAAGATGAAGTAAATTTACTTTGTCCAAGAACAAAGTCATCATATAGAATTTCAATGAAACGCACGTTCACATATGCCAATTTGCATGGGTACCTATCGGTTTAATATATTGTATACTCCACCCTTCTAGCCTCCACGTGACTCCAATATGTTCAAGCACTAGAAGTTACCCTAGCTTGGTTGTCAAATATGGAAGTGTTGAGTGCAACTTGCATCCAACCCCCAGTCGTTGTTTATAAAATATATCGACACTTTTTATAAAATATATCAAATTAGTCAAATTTGTGATAATTGATGTTTTAAGCATATCGGTAGGACATTTAATTTTATTTTAGATGACTTGGAAAAATAAGATATCACTAGTCAAATAAATCTCATTGTTTAATTGTAATTTTATCTTCAGGTACTTTTTCTTCCCTCTTCACCTTTTATCATAAACCACCCTTTAATTATCCTTTGATAAAATTGATCCGAATTATGCCAATATATATATATATATATATATATATAGACACTGATTAGGGTAATGCAATGTGAGATTTAGTGCTGTTTGTTTTGTGGAATATAGAAACTTGAAAACATAATGGAAGCTATATCTATCGCAGTATTTATTCCTTTTTCCTTGTTCAGTTGTCCGGACAATAATGTAAGACAAATTGCATATAAGGGAGATTTCAATAATTAAAAAGTTCAACATCTATTTTGAAAGTTTTAAATTCAAATTTTAGAAGAATATAAAATTTATTGAAAAAAGAAAAAGAAAAATTATCTTATTTATATAGCTAATAATCGAATCAGCCGAATGCTTTCGATAGACATATATATTTAATGAATTTGCATCTGACGCATTGAATGGCAATTGCTAAGCGCTAGAGACCACATGTTCGCTTCAGCTGTCTTTTATTTATTTATTATTTTATTTTTTTCTTATTTTTTGGGTGGAGTCTCATGAACCGACGTCAATAGCACAAGCATTCAAAGTTCAACCTGGGCCCCATGTTCATGTGGGTCGTAACTAAAAATTGCAAGGGTCCACACACAAAGGCCGACATGGTTTTTATTTTCAGTTGTGGAATTTAGTTGTCCAGCAAAGAATGATTTGGTTGGCTCGGCAGCGGATCTAAATCCCATGGACCAAATGTGGCCAACAAGCCCAATCCACGCATGGCTATGAACTCACCGAAGATCTTTCTTGGACGACACATGTTTTCGCTGTCTAATTTTTAAGAAACTTCAAATCAGAAAATCCAGAGGAGGATCGATTGTCCTTTGATCAGCTTTTTGTATCGTAGCTTTTGGGACATTTAAAAGGCTTTCAGCTTCGATCAAGCTTAGATTTGAGTGTTTTGGAGACTTTTTTGCCGACTTTTTGTAGAGTTTTGATTGGCACTTAGTAATTAAAAGTTTAAATTTTTATTTTTAAAATATTAAGTATTAATTATGCAAAACAATATAAAATTTATAAAGATAATAATTATTATTTATATCGTGTAGTTTACAATTAAATGAATTTTGTAATAAATTTAAAAAAAAATTTTGAAAAATAGAATAATAAATCATGCTACCATATTATCTCTCTTTGAATCTAGTTAAGGTTTGGGATAAATTAAATTACATTAGTTTATAATAATATGGATTTAGGTTTTTTTAAAATTTTTTACATTATTTTATTTCTAAGAAATAAAAGAATACTTTAAAAAAAAAAAACAGGGAGAAAAATTAAAAGTGCTATATCTTCAAGCACTTCCTCATCCTATCAATGGAAGAAAACAAAAAAAAAATAATAATAATAACCGACTTATAGTAAACAACAAAGTATTGTAAATTACATGATCCAATATTGTATTGAGAATTGCTTAACATTATTTAATTTTGTCGCGCACTAACTCATTTTTTTCAGCTGAATCTTTGATTAAACCCACGATGACATTTGTTTCTGATTTTATCTTTGAAATAAAAAATAAATAAAAATCAGTCGCCGTTTCTCCAAAACTGATTAGAAGGAAGAAAACAAACTGAAGGTGTGCAATGCTCGGTCATGTTTTTTGTGGTCGGTGAGTCTTGTGGGCCATTAGTATTCCCGACATCATCATTATTTGTCGTGAAAAAAACAAAAAATAGAAAGAAAGTATTTCATTTTTTTTTATATATATATCTGCAAAATATGTCTTTCTGGCTACCCTACAATAATCTTCAAATTGGGATTTATCTTAGTTCTTAAATTCAAAATAGTTAACTATATAAATCTCAAAATTTGAAAATACTTAGCTAAGATAAATATGCGTGCTGTTAGAGGTTATCTCATACAGGGACTTGAAGATGGCTGGACAATAAAATAATTAGAAATAATTTCACTTCTTGATATGCGCAGAACTCTATCGTACCATTAAAATCGATGTTCAACCACTGTCGATGCAACTAGTCGTCTCTCTTTTGTCTCTTCTCTCTCTTCTGAATTCTTCGATTTTCGTACATCCAAGTGGTGACACACCTCTCTTCAAATTATTTGCTTTTGACCCCAGATGGATAAATGATAAGATGACTTAGAATTAAGGAATAAAAGTTGTAAAAACTGCGTGGGAGTGTTAGAGTGGAAAATTTATGCAAAAAAACAAAGAAGAAAAACTAAGAAAGCAAACGGTGCAAATCTTTCGCTGGAAGTGACCAATGGAACAACTTGATTTAACTGGTCTGATGAATTATTTGAATAGTAGCATATGCCACAATGTTCGTGGAACAACGCCATTACTAAGCACTATTGAGACAATTTCACTCGAGGAGTTTCATTATTATTTAGCATGGCGGCCAATATTATTTACAGGTGAGATTGTTATCGTGGTCACCAATATTTATTTATCAGGTTTTATTTTTCTTTTAGCTTTGAAGCCGAGACTTATGGTTGAAGAAATGTATTGAAACTTGACTATTTAATTTTACAAGGTGTGGATTAAATTTCAACAAAGCCGTTAGAATTTTCTCTTTCTTTTTTGGGAAAATTGAATGGGATTTCCCCTCGCAAGCTGCAAATAAGTTGTATTTTTTTAAGACGCCTTTTTAAGATAAAAAAGGACTCCAAATTTCTTAAACTACTAATAAGCTGTTGCGTGTTCTTCACGCTCGGCTCGATATTAAGCCTGGCATATCTAATAGCAGCCGGCAAAAGCTCATCGCACCATGTCTTTTTCCCAGCCCAACTTTATTAGCCTGCTAGAAGAGCAAAACCCGACTCAAACCTACCCGTAAATAACTAACTCGATATGAATTTGAATCAAACACAATGTAATTTACGAGTAATTCGACTTAAAATAACCCCAACACAAAGCGATACAAACTTGAAGCCTAACACGTTTGTACCTGTATGCCCTGCCCTATGTTTACTCAATTTTCTTCCCCAACCTACCTTTCTGTTCTGAATTCTGACCAGTACATGAGCAACGAAAAACCCCCCAATGGTTTCTAGTCCTGCGCTGCATTTTCTTTCTCCTTTATGGGGTGGTACTTACCATCTTTCATGACCCAAAAAATTGTTTTAAAAAAAGGAAAAAAAATAAAAAGAGTAATGTCTTCAAATGCGTCCTCATGCTATCAATTAAAAAAAAAAAAAAAGAATCATGTGCATCCAATTACCTGTCAAGACTAATCAAAATAATATCCAATGTGATATTGGAAATTGCTTAAATTAATTATATGTCAGCATAATTTAGCTTGTAATCGAAACCATCAAGAGCTTTGTTTACAATTTTATTTTTCAAATAGCTATTAAAAAAATCAAGTCACGATTGCTTTAAAATGACTAGAAGAGAGGTGAAGGAATATCATTTCTGACAATATTATTATTCGTTAATTGTTATAGAATAGAAAAGAATTAATATCTTTTTTCTACCTACAATAATTTTAAGTTTTGTACTTATATTAGCTCTGGAATTCAAAGTACTGTTATGATACGGATAAACACTTATCCTAACTCAAAACTCAAATCTCGGAGGTGTTTACAGTTGAGATATTATTAGTTTGTTGGACAGATCAAAATCAAGATATTATCTATTGAACCAACCCTTCTTCCACTATAAGACTCATTTAACATATTACTTTTATCTATTTAGCTACTTCGGCCAACTATCTAAGTTTCTTCATATTTTCTCAAGCCAAAAAAAAAAAAGAAAAAAAAAAGAAATAACTATGGCTGGGGGAGGCATTGCTGTTGCTGGTGGGAAGGGTTACCCCGGAAAGTTCACCGGTCAGGTCTTTGTAACCTGCCTTGCCGCAGCTATTGGTGGTCTTATTTTTGGCTACGATCTTGGTATTTCAGGTATATAGTTCCATCACTTCCATTCAACATTTTGTCCCTCTTATATAATGCAGATCTATACATCCTATAAGGAATAATGGAAATGAGTATATTGTTGTTCTTTACTGACGAACTTTGGCTCGATGATACTGGAGTTGTTTTCCTCATTACAGGTCTTGAATTCCAATGTGTATTTTTTGGTTTTGATGTCTATTTATTGAATGCCAATATGGGGTTTTGAAAAAAATTGAAATGAGCATATTTTTGTCCATTACAACCAACATTAGCTCAATGCTACTCGAATTTTTGTTTGGTTTTTAGGTCTATTTATTTAAATTCTAATATGGGGTTTTGGAAAACAATGGAAATATTGCAGGTGGTGTCACGTCCATGGATTCTTTTTTGGAAAAGTTCTTTCCATCTGTGTATAAGAAAGAGACCTCGACAAAGCCATCCGACGATCAGTACTGCACATTCGATGACGAGGTATTGACATTGTTTACCTCGTCGCTGTATCTGGCCGCCCTTCTCTCTTGCTTGGTATCATCCTGGGTAACTCGTGCTATGGGCCGCCGGATTACATACTTGTCGGGCGGCATACTTTTCGCCGCCGGTGCAATCATCAATGCCGCTGCTCAAAATGTCGCCATGCTTATTGCGGGCCGCTTGTTGCTTGGTTTTGGTATTGGCTGCGCCAACCAGGTATACATTCAAAACTTCCGAATTGCATACGCTTTTACTCCAAGCTTATAGTTAACGGATAGATTACCACATTATAACCTGAAGGTTATGGACTCGAGTTGTTTCAATTGTGGAGACAAGCTCTTTGTAACATGTGACCTTTCCCCAGATTCTACCAGTATGGGAGACTCTGTGAACATTTAAAAAAAAAAAACTTTAGGCATATAATTATGTGTTTTTATAGTTGATTATGGATTCAACTTTTGCTGTTTGTGAGTCCAGTCTGTGCCAATTTACATCTCTGAAGTGGCTCCATACAAATTTCGAGGTGCTCTCAATATGATGTTCCAGCTGATGATCACTATTGGAATCCTAGTTGCAAATATCTTGAATTACTTTTTCGCTGGTATCAAAGGGGGTTGGGGATGGCGCTTGAGCTTGGGAGGTGCTATAGTACCTGCTCTCATGATTATTCTTTCGACGTGCTGCCTTCCTGAGACACCCAATTCTTTGATTGAGCGTGGCCATATGGAGGAGGCCAAGCAACAGCTCATTCGTCTTCGCGGAATTCCCAACGTGGAGGAGGAGTTTAATGACCTTATAACAGCCAGTGAGAACTCAAAGCTGGTTAAACATCCGTGGAGGAACATTGTCAAGAGAAGGTACAGGCCCC
The DNA here is from genome assembly GCA_019804595.1 of Bruguiera parviflora. NCBI lineage: Eukaryota > Viridiplantae > Streptophyta > Magnoliopsida > Malpighiales > Rhizophoraceae > Bruguiera > Bruguiera parviflora. Next base: position 1,158,377 of record CM034058.1, on the reverse strand, counting down.
AACTCGTAATGGCAATCGCCATTCCTGCTTTCCAGCAACTTACTGGCATGAATGTTATCGTGTTTTACGCCCCGGTTCTGTTCAAGACCATTGGTTTTGGTAGCACTGCTTCCCTCATGTCCGCCGCCATTACCGGCGTTGTTAATGCCGCGGCAACTTTGGTTTCCATCAGCACTGTTGATAAGTTTGGCAGGAGGTCTCTTTTCCTTGAGGGTGGTGCTCAAATGCTAATTTCTCAGGTACTTTCGCTTGTGTCCAATACTTGCTACATTTACTCTCTCTTTTTTTTTTAATTATTTTATTTTATTTCTATCAAGTCTTACTTTAACATTTTGTTTCCTTATGTTTGGTATTGAATTTAACTGATTTTCCTAAAAAGGGAGCCTAATTATATGTTTTTCTAATGTTTAATTCTTCGTTTGTGTTTGATCCACTCCATAGATTGTTGTAGCGGCCGCAATTGGGGTAAAGTTTGGGATCCATGGCAATCCAGGCGAAATTAGCAAATTGTATGCTTATTTTGTCGTTGGTGCTATATGTGTTTATGTTGCTGGCTTTGCCTGGTCTTGGGGTCCTCTGGGATGGTTGGTGCCTAGTGAAATCTTCCCGTTGGAGATCCGGTCGGCCGCTCAGAGTATCAATGTCTCCGTTAACATGATCTTCACCTTTGCCATTGCGCAAGTCTTCACGGCAATGCTTTGCCACTTGAAGTTCGGTTTGTTCATTGTCTTCGCCATCTTTGTGGTGTTAATGAACTTCTTCATTTACAAGTGCTTGCCTGAGACTAAGGGTATCCCAATAGAAGAAATGAACAAGGTGTGGGAGAGTCATCCAATTTGGACAAAGTACTGTGATGGCGCAACAAATGGAAGTGCTGATTTCGAAATGAAGAAAGATGTGTCAGCTTAGGCTCTTTCTTTTTTCGCCAAAAAGATGTCTACGGTGGAATGTGCAAATTGTTTTTGTTTTATGTGTTTTTGGTTTTCCATTTGAACAACTATTGGTATGGTCAGCTTGTTTTATATTTTTTGTTGGAACTTTTATTTGTGCCAGTGTTGGATGCAACTTGCATCGATTTTATGCCTTTTTTTGGGTGACAATTTTCATCATGGGTTTTCGTTTCTGGTTCAATAGCAGCAGGGGTATTCCCAAATGCCAAATAGAATGGAAATGAACCAAACTGGGTCCCCTCATTGGCTGACGAATTGGGCCCACCGATTTAGGAACCCAAATCTCGATATTTAATCAAACTGTAGTGAAACGAAATTAAATGGGAAGTACAAATTGTAAATGGATTAGCTATATCAAACTATGGAAACATTGGCTTCTTTAATGAAATTTGAATTGTTTTTTCCCCCGGGAAATGATTAGAATACCGTGAGTAATGATATTTAGAGGGTATGGGAAATGAAAAGGAAGGATTAAATGTACCTACCCTTTTTTTTTCTTCAATTACTTCTCGTCACCGTAGCCAATACTTTATGTAGTTACACGTTTGGAGGTTGAAATTTCCTTTTAGTGAAGACAAAATTTCCTATCTACGGTAGACCTGTTCAAGACCAACAGGACTTCATGTTATGGGGTTTTGTTTTTCCCCGTAAAAAAGGCGGCCTGTATTCTCTGAGAATATTCATTCCCTAGATACTGTTGTTTCAATATCAAAAAGTGCCAATGTTTCAAGACTTGTGCTCTTAAGATAGAAGAAACGGTCAACTGGGTTGGGAATTACAGTGGATCAAACCCATTCTTTTTATCCACTTTAATAGTTGCAATCACACACCACATTTTCAGGATTGACGTGTTTTTTGTTACTTGATAAAAAAGAAAACACTTTTTCCTTAGCACCTCTGTGTGACTTAAGTCTTCTTCCGGCGATCTACGGCACTCCTCAATTTTCTGGTCTCCACAACTCTTTTGAAGTGATAATTGGGGCCAAAAGGGTACAATGAATCGGAAGTAGTCCGATAAGAAGCTAGAATTTAAGAAATACAAATAACCTCACAGTTGTAGGATCCATAAGTTAGTAATTCTCCATGAAAAGTGGGGTCTTGACTATTCACGAAAAAAAAAAAATTGCTATAATTCATGTTTGCACCAAAAAAGAGATTCAATCTCAACTTAAATGAATAAGAAAGAATTCTAAAATCTGTAATGCAGCAGCTTCCTGTTGCAAATTCAAAGTCTCAAACCCAAATCTCGTATCAATTGGAAAGATTGCCGATAGTACAAGTACTAGATAGAAGATAATTAAATAAGATACCTGGTCTTCAAACAGAATATAATGAAATTAATATCATGAAATTGCGTTGGTATAAAGAAAACTGATGATGAAATAGATAATTTCTAGTGAAAGGCCAAAAACTTTTTTTGTGGGGGGGGTTTAACAAGGCGAAGGAAATACACATTATTCACTTATTAAGGCATCCAAGAGGAACACCTCATTAATACCAAAATTCCTGCTTACGTGGCAAGGGGTTTGAGGAGGAGGGAGAAATAGGATACAGAGAGACACAAATAGAGGAGCGTTGGTTGAGTGAGGAAGAAGAGATGACGTGGCAGAAGATAGAAAGTAGCATTGACCAAGTATGTTTTAAGAGCTGACTAGGGTAAATGAGTGTCACCACCTCAGAGTAAACTGTTGAACTTTTTCCAGCGGTTATGACTCAAACTAAACTTTTTTTAGTTGGTGACGAGATTTGAAAGATTAGAAAACTTACTGACCCAAATTTGAACTTACCCATCACCATGCATCTTCGTTCAGTAATTTTTAAGCCATGAAAATACGGGCATGAGCAATGTGGTTTGAGTCATTTAGCGTAAAGAGATTCGAGTCACGCTTCACATTACATAAAAATAAATCTTATATGTCATATCAAACAATTTTTGTCAACAAATCTTGTAAATTGATTGAATATATCATAATTCTTACATTCCTCCCAATGTTTCGAACCAAAAACCACTAAAATAAAACATCTAGCCGACCAGCCAACAGCCCTTACGGTAGCCCTTAGGTTATTGTCATATTGATTGAACCTCTCTTATAAAAAAAGAAGACAAAAGCAACGGAACCCCACAACGCGGCGGTCGGTGGCAGTCACCAGCGGACGTTCAGTGCATCATCTAATCATACATGAATACGACGTCGGTGCTTTTTGCCGGCTTCCCAACTTATGCAAACGTTGCACATTGTCACCGTATAATATGACTCTCCTGCATGACTTCAAAATCACAGTAGCCCGTTACGCAAAAATGTGCCGGTTGGCGAACTCACTTCTTGCAAATTAAAAATACTGACTTTAATTTTTGCCAAAGAAGATAGGTTCGGAGTGAATATTGATGGTATAGAGGTGCCAAAATTTAACCCCATTTAATAAATTTACTTGGACTTATCCAAAAAAATTTGAGCCCAATTCAAGCCGAAAGTGACTTAACTGGAAAATGACCTTAATTTGAAATAATTTTTAAAAAATTAAACTTTAAATTTAAAATTATAATTATAATATTTGAATTATAAATTTTACAAAAAAAAAAATTTACTATTTTCACTATAAATCTTATAAACGTATAAATTTTTTATATTTAAAATATTTTATAAATCTAATATATTAAAATAATAACTAAATAATAATGTATTTTTTATCTGTTGTAATATAAGTAAAAAATATCAAATTAATATGCAACGAAATTTAAGTGATAAAATAAAAATTAATAAAAAAAATATATATATATATATATATAATAAAGAATAATAATAATAATAATAATATACAACTGCTATAATATCTAATAATAAAAAAGAGAGCGTGTAGTATTTAGTTTTAAAATAATAATTTGTGAATCTATTTAATCAACGCGAATTCAGAGTGGCTTGACCGGACAACTCAACTCGTTCACATCTCCAGAGGCAAGATAGATTTTAAACAAGGGCCCAAGATAAGCCCAACAGAGACTAATGGATTGGGCCATACTATTGAGATCGAAAGCTAAACCCATTTTACCTTGAACCATGTCCTTTCGATTAGAGGCACACCGACAAAAGTGTATTCTCGTTTGCAATCGGAAGAGCAAGCGCAGGTCGATGCATCCGAAAACCAACTGGTCCAAGATTTAACCCTTAGCTTCCTCATCTAAGCTAATCCTACCAATACCATTGTTTTTGTCTTTTTTTTTTTTTTTTTTTTTGTCAATTGGCCGAGATTCACTTGTCACAAGCTGTGATTATTTCTTTGTCCCATGTCGGATAATAATGTAGCGTGACATATGCTTGAAAATGGCCACTGCCTTTTTCGCTGGTCGGCCCCAGAAGATGCGAGTTGTTCCTGCATGGTTATCGCACTTAGCCCGTAAGGCTGTGTGAGGCTCCACTTTATTTGCTTGATCACGTCAGAGAAAGCATCGAGCAATTAAACAGTAGGACCGTGGAATCGCCGACCCCAAACTGTGGAAAGGGACTGGAATATCCTGTTTCCCCATTCGGCCTAATCTGCTAACAGTATCAAAAGTTAGTCGAACTTATATTACGTGAGACTTGATCTGATCTATATTAATTAAGAATTAATGCGTGTAATTCAAAATTTGATTGATTTAAAACATAATTAAATTAAAATGTGGTAAACTTGAAACCCAAATCAACAATACTTCAAATAACGCAACCTAAATCTAACTCCAACCCGCTAGTTTTCAAGCCCCTCTTGTTGCAAGAACTAGGCCTGCTTTTTGTTAATAACAATTCATGCCCTAAGATGTCAACATTAAAATTCATTTGCTTTTCCCTAATCGTGACAAGAAGTTAGTAAAGGCAAGTTATGTCCCTTCGCAGAGAAGGCAACTCCAAAGGAAATGAAATGGGATCAGCCTTGGGAGAAACAGAAGAAGGAAAGAAAAAGAAGGGATTCCAAAGCATGGTCCCATCCATCCTTGTGTTTCTTTACTCCAAAGCTAGTGAATATGTAGGAAGTATACGGCATGTTTTTGAGAACCTTCTACTGTAATGCAGACACTTTTAGGCTCCACGTGCCGAATCAAATGTCAGAGATTGAGTATTCTTCCCTGCCAATTGTTCATCACTCGTGTTGTCTCTGACATGCCTGGATTGTCATTGGCGATTCAATTCAGAATCCATTAAAAAGAATCCGAGATTTGGCCATTGAGGCAACCTCACCGTTACCTTTTGCATCCTTTGGTAAACTCTTTCCCCTACATGATAAAATCGTAGCCTTTAGTTATCTTTTATCGCTGACACTTCCTCTCTGTTGCCTCGGCTGTTTTCTAAAAACGCTATGGTGTGGAGAAAAAAATAATAATAAAGAAAAGAAAAGAAAAGGGGACGCAATACTAGCAAAATTATGGTCAGGTTGTTTAATTAATGTTTCGTATAACGTCATTCTGCATAAGACTGAACATGGTTTAACTAAAATGAACAACAAATCCTGCATTTTTATTTTTATTTTTATTTTTTTGGCAACGAGGACAATATGATCGCTGATTTGAGTTATGAAAACAGTGTTTATGTGAAAATAAAAATGAAGATAACATATCAGATTTGTTCTTAAATTCAGATTTTACAAATACGAGAATTTTATACATCGAGGCATGTTCTTTTTCAAGATACTGCAAATTGTGGGTGTGTGTGTGTGTGTGTGTGTGTGTGTGTGTGTGTGTGTGTGTGTCCCTCTCTCTCTCTCTCTCTCTCTACATTTAACACTGCAATGTTTCTTTATATCTATAAAATCCATTATTGTTATGGTAACCCCCACAACATAAAAATATCTCTGTGGGTAGATGGGACAAACAGCTGTAATGGACATCTTTCAACGCTTATCGTGGCTGGTTGGTGTAGGAGAATCGAGAAGTTTACATGTAATTAATCGTCAAAGGGACATTTTAGCTCTCAAATGATTATCCCCTCCCTCCCTCTAAATTCAAACCCACTATTCCACCATCTTAGCATGATAGATTTCTTTTCAACTTCTAGTAGCTAACAAAATATTACCACCTAGTCTTCTCTCCCTTTTATTTTCATATCCCAGCAGAAACAAAGGAATCTTTAAGATCAATATCAGAAAATGGTTACTTCTACACTGTTCACAACTGCATATGATAATATCCCACAAAAAATAAATGATTAAAGACTTTATTTGATTGGCATGATGGTCCCAAGCCGGACAATAGCAATTTATTACTCCATTAATCAACAATGACATATGGTACATGAGCACAAAATTGGCTGGCTTGTGGTCCCAGGCCACAAAAGAAGTCAACAGTAGCATATGCTGCCACAACTCTTAAATACAATTCTACAAACCCCCAATTCATAGCCAACCCTTAATATATGTATGCAAGTAACATTATTAAAAAAAAAAAAATTCCCTCTTTTTATCCACCGTCATCTACTATATAGCATATACAATTGTGAAGAGCCAATTTTTCCCAGCGAGGAAAAAGAAAGAAAAGATGTACACTTGCCACTCAATGACAAGATGCAATAAAACAAAACGAGAGAAAAGCAGATGAGATAAAAAAATAAATAAAAAAAAAAGCCGAAATGAGCCCAGTTGAGTTTGGCATTGAAATAAGGGTTGCAGGAAGCTTATTTTGAAGAGAGAAGCAAAGGGCATTAGGCTAAATCTTAATCAAAAGTTACCCATTTTGTTGTGACCACAACCGACTCAGAATGCCTTAATGGCTGCTGCTGCTGCACTGGCATTGGCTCGGTGACAGTTCCGTTCTTGATTTGAACTGGATGCTTTTGCCTTGGTATTGTCACTTCGCCAATTGACTTCTCTTGTTGCTGCAATGGCAATTTGCCTCCATTGCTACTGGAAGTGGCATTGTTTAACTTCAACACATCAAGTGTTTCGATATAGTTTTGGACTCTCCGTTCCTTCAGAAATTGACACGGTAAGAAAAAGAAGAAAACTCAACATAATTGGACTTCTGAGAAGAAAAATATGGGATGAAAAACAATGTTAATTGACTAATTCAACCCTTAAAAGTACCTGCATTCTCTTTTGCAACTTTAACTCTCCATTAATATCAATTCCATCCAATGCTACCAGTTTTGTCATCAAGATTTCTGTCAACTTTTCCACATCCATCTCCGCAACTTTCATGCCTCTGGAACTTGCTGCTCCCAAGGCTTTCACCTGCCAACTTACATTAAAACAAAGTCATCATATATTCAAAGACTTCATTACTATAGTCAATCGTGTTCAAGCAAAACATGCCTCTCTATCTAGCTTGTCAACTTCCAAGCTGATCTGTTGCAATGACTTTGAAGCCTTTTCCGTCCTGGCAGATTTAAGCATTTCGAGGCACCGTCTTTCCCGGCTTGTAATGTCTTCAATTAACACAATCTTGGATCCATCTTTTACACCTGCAACATCTAGGAATGCTTTTGAATCTCTTTCTTTCTTTTTGTATATCAGCCTCTGATCCTGAGGGTGTACTCCAATTTGTTCAGCAAGCATTTTCTTCAATTCCCCTGCAACCCAGAATCCAACTCCCATCAAGAAAACCAAATATAAAACCAAAATACCATAGAGAATCGGAGCTCAAAATTTGAGCTTTAAGAGTTCAAAATACCAAAGCTTGCTTGAGAACTGATGCGGATTTCGCGATACAAAGAACCAAATTTGACCCTAACTTTGATTGTGGGAATTGCAACAGAAATCTGATTGGACTCAGAAGTACTCCTCCTTTGAACTATCATGCCCCCAGGCCTAACTTCCATGTTCTCAACTTTGATATCCTCTCTGCCACTAAAAGAACCCCTTTTCACGAACATCCCTTCTTTAATCTTTGGTTTCATTGGCTCCATTTATCTGTAATCCTGATAGTCTTAAGATTACAAGAAACTGCCATTGATGGAATTAAATGTTAAAGCAAAAGTACTTCAGTGGTTCTCCCATTGAAATAAATGAGACCTAGAATATAGCAAAGAACTTTAGATCTCTCACAATGGTTTTTTTTTTTTTTTTTCCACCAATTCCACTAGGATACAAGAGTTTGGTGTGTCATAGCGTCGGACTTCTTGGTTTAGAATTGAACTAGGACCAAAAAAACAGACAAGTAGCTTAGTGCAAGGCCTTTGGTTATGGAGACAACATCAAAGGAAACCAAAGCAATGGTGATGATGGAAACAATGATCAGAAAAGCAAATCAATACTGAAAGAATTAAACAAACCCCATAAACAAGAAGAAAAGCAAAGCAAGACTAAATCTTTATTATTTTTTTATCAAAAAAAAAACACACAGAGAGAGAGAGAGAGAGAGAGAGAGAACAAGGAGAGATGGGAGAGAAAGAAAAGGGAAAGAAAACGAATGGCCAGCAAAGGGACAGAGTTAGCAAATGAAGAGAAGAATCTATACACGGAAAGAAGGATAGAAAGACAGAAAGATCGTTTTGTTTTGGAAATTAGTTAATTTTTAGAGAAGAGGCAATGTAGACGGCAATTGCCAACTCCTTTTTCACTCTTCAGCATGTCTCCCTGGGCTTGGGAGGGGACAAGTTCAGTATTGGATCGGTAATTATTCGATTTTTTCAATGTTAGGTATGTAAATATAAAAATGTTCAATGTGATTCAGCTCTGTTAAAAGAAAATTCACAAGCAGGGCAAAAGGGTTTGTTTTTTTTCGAATTGGCCATTACATACCGACACAGACTGTGAAGTGGCATGACTAGTCAGCAACGCCAAAAGCCCTTCTCTCTCATCTGGTTTTATTTTCTGCCCCTTCTATGAACTTTTCTTTTTAAAGAAACTGACTAATATTAGAATTTTTTGTATTTGCTGAGATAAATTTTAAAAATTAAATAATTACTAAGTCAATACTGACCTCATCCCAAGCCTAGAAGCATCTTTTTTCAACATCTCAAATAAGGCCGAGTACATAGGTTAAAAATTCAGTACATTGACCAAAAATTTCAGTGCATATATGTCGAGAAATATGTGGAATAAAAAATTAAGTATATTTTATCATTTGTTTTATCGAGCACACATGTTGTTAGAATGTTAGTAATTCTTTACTCTTTTCTTGACCTTTTGATGTTCTTAGGAACAAAAAAAAATAAGGTGGGACCCGTGTCCTCCTCTTCTCGGTTATCGAAAAAAAAAAAAAAATATATATATATATATATATACATATATATTCACCATTTTATCAAAATAGTAATTCAATTTATTCTAAATGCAACACATTTTAGTTATTTATACTGAGTGCGGCCGTCCCACCACTTTTATCCTTATAGCCCTTCCGATAAGAAAATTGGGAGTTTTTTTTTTTTTTTCTTGTGATTTTTGAGTTACTGACAAATTACTTTTATTATATTAAAGTAACTGAGAAATGGGATCTTTTATTTTCCTTCGATTTTCTCTTATTTCTAGCGGCATGGCAAAAATCCAATGGGCTCCAAAATGTCACAGTCCAACGCAGAATGCCTGAAGGATCAGTCAAAACCAAGGGAGAGGGAAAAATAAATTATTATGTACAATCTAAAGAAAGGACACCAAATCAAACTGGACCAGAGCATTTTTAATTTTTCGATTGATTGGAGAGAAAAATTTTAATTATTTATCAGTAAGACTTGGGATATCCCAAATTTTAAACTTCATATCCACTAAACTATACTTAAATGATTAGTGAGACACTTCCTTTAAAGTAGATGACAATCAAGAGAAAGTTTTGGATTTATGCAAGAATAAGATCCACAGTCAGTCGGCATCTGTCTGTTTGCCTGATTTTCTGGTTTAGAATAAAATGGCTGCCATTATTTTTATTTGAAGAACAATACACATCAATAAACTAATATGTTATTGCCACAAATCTTCAATTCCTCGATGATTTTAGTTGAAATTTAATTGTAATTAAGGCACTATTTTGTAATAAAAAAAATACATATTATAAGAATTGAAGTTATGTCAAAGTATGTAAATGTCAGAGACCAGGGAAATCTTTGCAAAGAAAATTGGTTCTGAGGGCGGTAGTTCCCGGCAATTTTCGTCCCCATCTCAACGTTCTCTGCAATTCTCCTGTCCCCATTTCAACGGCTCCGTAAAAAGTACAGTTCCTACGTCACTGTTCCTTGCGAGCTTTAGATCTGGCAGGCCTTGCTGGTTTAATTATGTAGCTAAGAAGGATGAGTACCATGGGAACAATGGTCCCGACGAAATGTACACTACGGTACGCAGCAAGTGTTTCATGCAAGCTTAATACCTGTACCACAGACGAAAGGAAGGTTTAGCAATTGTTTTACAGCTGTAAGACTTCATCATCTAAAATAGATGGTACCCAGAAAAGGTGAGAAAGCTAACCATGAAGCCAATGCAGGAGTAGTTTAGGACCAGAAGGGTGTAAGCAAAGTTCATGAACACCAACAGTTTCTTCACCAAAGCCATTTTCTGGGGTATAGCTTGTTGCCATCTGTATAGAACTGCTCCAGACAGGAACAAAGGTCAATAATGTTCTTGAGTTTCTACTGCAAGGTCAATGTATCAAGACAGAAGATAAGAGCAGGGCATATTAGTTAATACCTCTTGAACCAGCAATCATCAATGCTGACTGCACAAAGAAAATGATATACCCAGGATATAACCCCTGCAATTTATGAGAAAGGCAAAGCCTAACTGTTAGATAAAGTTGATAGAGAGGTTAACAGAGTCATAAAAGGAAACCGCAGGCCACTGGAGTTATAACTGGAAATACTTTTGATTCCAAAAGCTTGAGAAGCAAGGAAAATTAAATGAATCAAAAGCAATAAGAGATGAGAGATGGCTATGGAAAAAACAGCTGACCATGATAAATGAGGAGATGATAAAAGAAGGCGAAATACATAACCATAGAAACCATACTCACATGCCAAACGGCACTGGTAGTCTGTGTGGCCAACAACTGAAAGAAACCAGGTTTCTTCCCCTTCTGGAGAAGTCTCTCGTAGACATCTACAGCAGATCATATGTCAAACAAGTTAGTTTTTTAAACAATCATTTGTTGATTCAAGTTAAGGATATCTATATATCAATCAAGGAAAAGTTACTATATTCACTGACAAATTCAATACATCAGTTGAACTAATTTCATTCCTTTACCAAACATGGCTCCAAGCTTCCAATTAGTAACAACTTAAAGTACCAAATTCAGTGGGTTTCATCATAGCAATGATCAGCATTAGCCAAAGAATCTAAAATATTGAGTTATAAAAGTTCCAGAAAGAAAAGAAAATAAACAAATAGTGAAAAAGTAAAACAGAACTGCCATGCATGTCAATGTCCTATGTATGTTAGGCAAGCCTAATTACAATCACCACTCAAGATTCACGTCAATTCCAATTTCAATTTTTTAGATTCTTTTTTCCCTATTATAGGAATGATTCAACAAATGCTGCCCCTTTAAGATATAAACCCCTCTCAAACAACTTAATTTAGAAATGGATAAAAAGATTTTGGTCTAAAGGCTCATAAACTCACAATGACGTAGCCAAGTGCTGACTTGAATGTTCCACACCAGAGGCAACTCAACTGCACTCTTTGCTAACTCAACACCAAGGATGTCAACATTCTTAGCACGATCCCATTGGGGCTTTGGTAGAGAGGTGTCTGTCCAGCCACTAAAACCTAGGCCAGAGATAATGATAGAGGCCTCTGACATTGACCAGATGAAATAGTACTTCCATCGTGCTGTGAAACCTGACATATACTGGTAGCTCAACCGTTTCCAAAAGCCCCATTCTTGGTACAAAGGATCACTAAACCGGGACAAGGGATACTTGGGTGACAGGTACAGATACAAGGCCATGCAAATAGCTGCTTGTAGAAGTGCTCGAATGGTAGCCCCATAAGGTGATGGTGATGGCCCTTTCTCTGTACGGGCCCAAATCTGCAGCATCATATATAGAAAACTAAGCAATAACATTCTATCAAGGGCAAGATTCCAGAAGCACAAACTAAATATAATAAACCTACCCCCTTCCTCTCAGTCCAGTCAAGATAGTCCTTCATTTCATAAACTGGACCAGCAAAGTGGCTACCACAGCAGAGGCAGTAACCAAAGTATTCAATCACCGAGGGAAGCTTAACCAAATGGTTTTTCTTTTGAGACTCCCGGAGATCCTCCTCTTTTACCAACCCGTCATTGTAATTTATTGCACATGATATAACTTTCAGTGTCAACACCATTAATGCCCCTAATAGCACAAGAAAACTCAGGATTAAACAACATGAATGATACCACAGATAAACAGCATTCACAGGGCATACTAATTCCCATCACTCATTTCCACCTCTGTATGGAATAGTACTCCCAGTATCATCAATTGTTACAGGTACCATGGTTTTTTAGCTAGTGGAATTCAAAGCAATTAGGAAAGCCAATATTGTGCTTACCAGTGGCATCAATGCCTCCTTCCTTCCATGCATCTCCACTCATGTAATAGACATGGCTACACATATAGACTGATAGTCAAGAATTTTGATATAGAAGGCCATATTTTCACAAATAGATTTTCTTAGTCATATTCGACAAAAATATCCAAACATCCTTCAAATTTTAAACAAAGAAAAATGCAAGGAATCTCCTGACCAGGGCAGGATGGTGTGAGAGAAGCAACCATATTACTGAGAATTTCCAGTAAAATAATTTGCAAGGACTAAAGACTAATATGAAGCAATGGCTCAGGATGCCTTATCTGGCTAAAACTAAAAAGAAAAAGACAAAAAAAAAAAACTTGCTACCATTTGAGTGCAAAACATAAGTTAACAAAAAGCAGAATCAGAAAAGGGCAACAGTAAAGTTTACTCCATTGCGAGCTTGCACAAGTTCAAGTCACGGAAACATCTAACTCTTTCGCAAACCTCACATTATCGGAGCCTCATGCATGAAAGCTTCTTCTTTTTTCAATTTTCTTTTAAGTATCAAAAGAGTTGAAAATTGAGTTTTATTTTTCGTTGCTTATAACAAAGACATACATACCGGAATTCCCGAAACACAGACAACTAAAAAACGTGAACCTTAAGAACTTAATCCATGTTTTTGGGTTAAATATGCAATTAATATATAAACATTTAAAAAAATTACAAATAATTAAGAAAAGAAAAAGTTAAACTTGTATAGCAAACAACTCCCGTTCGTGGAATTAACAAGCCAAGTCAACGCAATGAAACAGCAATCACAGCATGAAACCAATTAAAGAACATAAAAATTCCAAATTGTTAAAAAATATATATATGAATTAAAGTGAAAATACGTACCAGCCAATGAGATAACCGAAACCCGAAACAAACGTGATGAGGCCACAAAAAGGCCGAAACAGGAGCATCGAAGCGTAACCCATTAACATGGGAACCAAGAAGTGGAGATTCGAAGAGACCCCAAATGAGAGATACGAGAGAAGAGCCCCTGAACCGGCCGAGTATACGTGCTTGCCGAGTCGACTCGGAATGAATCGGTGGAAAAACCCCACTGGAATTGTGGCCACGAAGCAAAGGAGGAACCGTAGCACCGGGACCGACACGCCGATCGCCGCCGCCATCGAGTCCATTTTTAAACTCATGGCGTTTCTCCTTGAGTCGTCCGGTGAGAGGTCTAAGAGATGGAGTTGAATCGACTCGAACGAATTGACTCGGTAGGTTTGAAGCCGGAAGAGAAACAAGTTTGATCGTTGATTTTGCTGTCTTTTTTTTTTTTCTTTATAGCTTTCTCTTTTCCTGCAGTTTACTCTTTCAGGAATTTACTATTTTAACCTTCGAAATGTGAATTTTAAAATTTTTTAGTGCAGTCAAAACATTATTTGTAAAAATGGAGGAAAAAATTACATTTGACAAAGTAAATTATACATGTATTATGAGTAAATTTACATTTTACATTATTATTATATTTTATTTTAAATTTTTAATATATATATATATATAAGAAAATTTTTAATAAAAATGCAACAAATCTCTTCATAAAATATTTATTTGTAATAAGAACATTAGGTAACTAGAGAAAGAACTTCAGAGTTTGACCTTAACTCGAAACTTAACTATTGATAGTCATTGACACCTTGCACTGGAGAATTGTTACATTTTTGTTTTATGTCGCTCAAATCAACTCAATTGAGGAATGACTAGTTACTTTGCTTGCACAATCTCCTCCTCCATAATTGATCCATCAACTTCAGACTTTTAGTTTAGAATCTTAAATTCTCAATTATTAGAGGGTCCTCTCGAATATCTTATTTCCCTGTCATATTTCTATGATTTTTTGTCCATGGGACGGAGAGAAAAGAGAGTACTATTAAGAGTTTATTTATTTTTGATAAAATATTATTTTAGAATTTTTTTTATTTTTATTTAACAAATTAAATATATATATATTATTAATAAAAATAATTATAAAATTTATAATAATAATAATTTTACAAAAAATAAATTTTTTAAAAAATAAATTAAAATTATTTTTTATAAATATTAATGAGTGAGAAAAATAAAAAATATAAATTAAAAAAATAAAAAATTACTTTTGAGTATTCACTAATTTTATTAATCATTAATCAATTTTTTTATTATTATTATTAGTTAGATGATAAGTCAATTTCATTAATATCGTAACAATTTTTTTATTTAAAACCAAATTTTACTTTACCTTATAAAAAAGTAGTCGAATTTTTTTTATATAATCTTTATCTATAATAATAATAAATTTATATTAAAATTCTCAATTCTCTTATTTTAAGTTTGTTTTATGATAATTAAAATTAGAAAAATATATTTTAATAATACAATTAAATAAAAAAAATAATTTATTTTTTTATAAAAATTTTATTCAATAAATATTTTCTATAAACAAATTAATCTTTATCTAACAACATGTAATGAGTAACATTCTAATGAGAAAAGTTGTCTGTTAAATGCCCGGGGTCAGTTGACACAAGTATCAGTTATATTATTATAATTATCAGTTATATATTTTAAATATTTTAATACCTAAATATAGTTAACAAAAAAAATATTTGTAAGATAATTGTAATAATATAGTATACGTATGAATTTATGATGCATTCAATCGACTGCATATCGTGTAGTTATAGAGAGGATGAAGCCGAGGGAATTAAAATTGGTAGAGGAGAGGCCGATTGATCATGGTGGGTCGTCTGGTTGGGGCTGTTGGGGGAGACGTGCTCACCATAGCTTTCTTTCTCGCAGCTGAAATATGGAAATAGAGGCTTATTGAGAATACTTGTCATTTTGCGCGTCGGCTAATCGAGATATTAAACAATACATGTTAGGCAAGCAAAAATTTCTATCCACCATATGACTTTGTCGGCTAATGATGAATTTTTTTATAATTTTTAGTATTAATTATAATTATATATTCTTAATTATAAAATTAAGAATATGTCACAATGAATTCAACTCTTCCAAGAAGAAAAGGAGAAAAGGGACACTGCCTACAAGCAACCTTACCACATATACATTGGTTGAATACAGATGATACACGGCCTAAAAATAACCGACCACTGTTGTCTTCTACCCGATGGATTGAAGATGTCCTAACTAGTTACAAAGCACAATATGCTTCCTGCAATGGTTAAAATGCGGTTCAAAATCGCTTTGGCCTTTTCTCTCTGTATTTACATGGATACAGCAATACAGAATCCAAACAAAGGCCGCCTTTGGTGTGGGTGCAATCAATCTGCCTCATGGAAAATTTAAGCTTCGTAAATACATTAGGACTCTGAACAACAAAGTCCCCAACGTGGTAGAGATTCCATCTTCCTGGATCGTTCAAGTAACACTTGGCCGAAACATACTGACCGTCTGAAGTCCACAGCTGAAAGTGCACCGGTTTCACTTCCCAGCCATGGACATGCTCGGTGTTGCAAATCCTGCGGCCATACTTCTTGGCAGGCCGCCCCAATTGCAGCCTGAAGAACATGCTATAACTTCCTGCTGGAAGCGGGAACTCTAACTGTCCATCAACCTCAAACCACCAGATTTGCTGAAGATATGCAACAGAATAAAATCTACATGCAGAGAAGGGAGCCCCAGATAAATTCCAGTAGTAAATTTAAGACATGCCTAGATGGAAAATAAAAGGCAACTTATTACGAGAATGGACCCAACTTGAGCTCCAAAACGAAGATGCCTAAGATCAATCCTTGTTGCAGTAGTGATAGAAAAAGACAAGGCACAACTTGTTGACAAAACTCCATGTCCAATACATAACCTCCAGGCATGTAACGAAAGACCAAGAACAAAACACCTTAAAATCTGTTAGGAATGGGCAGAGGCATCACACAACAAAACAATAAAGAGGAATTAATCAACAAATGAAATGCACAAAACTGCTTAGAGATTCCAAGTACTTTAACATGCCAGGCACTGAAGAAACAAGATTTGTGGAATTCACATAAACATGGAAGGAAGATAACAAAGAGCATACACTGAAGAGTTTCAGCAACAAAATGCCTGAATCAACTTCGACTTGATCAACAAATCTAACAAAGGCATAATAAAAGGCTGACAATCTTTCCAGTTTTCCTAAGACATCTCAATATATATACAAGAGAAAAGGGCCTAAATGATCCTCACCTAGATTCTTCAGTTGAAATGTAATTCCAATATCTTCGATCATCAATCCCCGTTATCGATAATCCCTTGGAAGAGATGGATAAGCAGACATCACCTGTGCTCTTATCTAGCCACACTTTCTGCCCAAAACCACAAATATTGAACCAATCAGCCAAATGACCGATGCAGGAAACTAAACAAATTGGCTCATCAAATTCAAATCTAAGCTCCACTCCATGTATTCATTTCTACGTGAGTGAGTGAACCCCGAAAGCCGAAAAGGCCTAATCTTTCCACTTCTGAATAGTAAACAAAGTAGAAAATTCTTCACTTTTTTTGTTTTCACGCATTAATTTTACTTTTTCTTAATAATATATATATATATAACAATAACAGATCCCCAAATCTCAATTTAAAAAAAAAAAAAACCTTCAATGAATTTGAAAGAGGCTAAACAGGAAAAACTCAGGATAAATGCCCTTTTCTTACCTATTTTTTCCCATAAACCAAATAGAAAAATTCCTCCTCCAGTTAAAATTATTCTAGAAGAAACATTCCACTTCTTTTTCCTCTCTTTTTCATTTCCAAAACCCATATTTTATTTTCCTCTGATTATGCCACTTTCTCCTTATCCAAACAAAACAACCAGAAAGGAACTCATACCTTGGTACCGCCACCAAAACTATTGGCTCTACAAAGCTTGGCGTAAATCTCTCTCTTACTTAACTGCCTGTCCGAATCCTCTCCAACTACTTCGGCAAAAATAATCTGATAATTCTCAGGCAATTTCGATTCCCATATAGAATCTGCCCAAGAAGCGCCACGAAACGCTCTGTTCATTCTTGCCAACTTGCAAATCTCTGGTGGGTCTATAAAAGAGAGAATCGAGACCACGCAGTTCTCTGGCAGGTCCCCAAGATTTGGTTTTGGCGTTGAAGACTGTAAACAAAAAGACCCATAAAGAGAAAAAGTATTTGGGTTCATGAAAAATGAAGAAAGACTGGCACCCATTAAAAGGAAAACCCCCCCCCAAAAAAGCCAGAGAAAAGACTATGGGAACTTTAATTGCGATCAAATTGAAAATTGGGAAAGAGGAGGAAGAAGAAGAGAACGTGTCTGTGGAGACGCGCGCATACCCATTTGGAGATTTTTTGGTGGTTTCGTTTGTTCTGCTGTGGCTGTTTGGATGGTGAGAAAACGAGAGACAACGAAGGAAAAGAAAATGGAGCACTGTTTTGGTTTTGACGGACAGCGGAGGAGGGGGAGAAGGAATATAAATGAAATAGATAATTATGATAATAAAATAAATTTTCACTTAACTAACAGATTATGTTTCTCATTATCATAAACAGAGAATTTATTAATGATGACTCTGCCTGAGGCAGGAGACTGGTAGTTAGTCAGCGTACTTCAATTATATCGATTCAAATTTTTTATTAGTACTTTTTTTTTAATAAAAGTGAATTATTGGGATATTAAATAACATTAAAATAATAAATTATTTATATAAAAACTTAAATTAAATTATTAATAAATAATTTTAAATTTAATGTATTAATATAATAATTAATAGTTTTTTTCATGTCAAAAAGAAAGATAATATATTAATGATGATGACAAATGGTACCTGTGATTCAAGGGGATGGTTGTGAATTCTGTGGGCACTTCATAGCCCGTGTTCCTTGACAGGAAAAGTTTTATATATGTGTGTGTGTGTGTGTGTGTGTGTGTGTGGGTGTGGTTTATTTATTGTTTAATCCCTCAAAAAATTGTCATTAATGGTTTTCTAAAATTCAATCCTTAACATTAGAGATCAGCAGCTTCTTGATAGCATATATAAACGGATTGCTGATAGAATTTTGATAGCCAGACCCTTATATCTACTCCATTCCATGCTTATAATTAAGTATTTAAATTTTTAAATTATGTTTTTTAAGAGATATTTTAATAATTTAAATTTAAATTGTTTATTTTGAATATTTTATATTTTAAATTTGAAAAAAGAGTGCGTAATTTATGAGAATAAAAACTATCGGTTCAATGTAAATTTTAACATAATTTTTTTTAATAAATTTTGAAAAAAAAAAAAACTCTCAAATTAGAAAGGTGAGATTTTAAGCTGCTACACGAAACGAGAGGCTCCGTAATGAAGAAAACCACCGTGTTGCGTAGCGTGTGGTCTAGGGATATTGGTTGGCAACTAATTAAAATAAAAACATTCGTTGGTAGATCCAGGTGATGTGTTTAGATTCTTAACAAAATATTTAATAAGATAAAATATACTTTTAAACGTTTGGTAAGAATTATAGAGTTTATTTTTTTATATAATTTTATTATGTAATGTGAGTTGAATTATAAGTATCACCCTTTTTATTAAAAAAATAATAATTATTATCAAACAGAAAAAAAAAAAAGAAAAAAAAACCCGAGTGTGCACGTGTCCACAAGCAAAATCCTTAGACCTTGCATGCTCTTATTCTTTGAAAGCGCGGTTCATTTTATTATATTTTTTCATCCATTATATTTAAATCATGTCATGTATTATATTTAATTCATATGGAATTTCATACTTTTAAACAGTAATGAATTGGACAAAACCCAAAACAGCAAGCGAAATTGGGTATGTAAAATCTGCCAGTCATTGTAGGAGTTCTATCTTTCTCGTTCTTGTTAAGTTCAAATGCACGTTGCCCTTTTCTCCCTGCACTCCTTCGTTGTCTCTGTGCCTACCTTTCTATTGAACAACGATCTTTGTTTTGACTTGGTATTCCTAATTAAGTTACATGAATGCATTTTTTAAGTGAGGAGAAAAAATTTATTTTGACGAAATGAAAATATTAAAAGCAAAAAAAATTCTTAATTTAATTTTACTTACTTTCCTTTTAATGCATTCATGTAATTCAACTGAAAAATTAAGTTAAGAAAAAATAGTATTATTCTTTTATTTTATCATTATTTTTCCCTTCTTGTCATCTAAGACCAAAGAAATCAAGAGGCCATGATAAGTTGCAATTTTTTTTAACGGAAAATAATTTTGCAAGTGTGTTAATCATTGTATTTATGGGTTAAAATTTAAAATTATTTGTTAATTAACGTTATCATTCAATTTTTTTGGGGGGGGGGTTGCAAAAATTTATATTATTGTCTTATATTTGGAAATATTTTTCAACAGCATAAATGGATGGCCCTCCAAAATTAAAGCATTTTTCATACGGGCCCCCACGTTATTCTTCTTTAGGCCCCAAGCTTACGAGTCTAGTTCCGAGCCTAACCTTACGAGCATCACGGTCCTTAACTATCAAATAAGAAAGTTTGTTGTGTAAAAACCCGCAGACCGTTCATTTCTCTCTCTCTCTCTCTCTCTCTCTCTCTCTCTTTTCTTTTTCTTCATAAAAACTAGAAATCAAACTAAAAATTAAAAATTTAATTAAGTTTACCACTAAATATTGCGATTAATGGTCACATCGTTGATTTCCAACCAACTAGCTGAACGGTTGTTTCAAGTGTGGTAGAGTCCAGCCCAATTTCCCAGGTGGCCCAAATTGTAAGCTGCGTGTAGATTACATTTCCCAGGAAAAAAAAATTATGTTACGAAGCATTTAGCATCATATTGGAAAAATCAAATCACGAGACCATGCGATCACTGGGATCTCGGTGCTCTAAAGATCAGCATGATTTTTATTACGATGGAGCTGATAAGCCTGCACTTTTCTCATGGCTCATGGGATGGCCAAATGCAAACCATCATCGCGCAGTTGTGCAGCACAAGTATAAATTCAGTACAGTATCTTCTAATTCATTAAATTGTTTTTTCCTTAATAATGAAGAAAACAAAAGGTCTGAAATATTTCAAATAAAAATGCATTGTTTCAATGTAGGAAATATTTCTACGCTACAAAATTTACGGACACATGTATTTAAATTCAGAGTGATACTGTGATTTGTATGTAAGATTTGTTTGCAAAAATAGCCGGGGGCCAAGTTGCAATGCTGAAATCCAAGAGAGAAATTCTTAGGAGTTTTTGCACTGAACGAAAAGCTTCATTCAGATACAGTATGAAGTCATAGATGGCCAAACACATGTCACAATTCTACCTTTTTTCCCCCCTCCCTTAGCAACAACCGATGCAATAACACTAGTTTAAAAATGGAGGATTAGAGAGCATGCAAAAGTAGGCTCTTCCATCCAACATTTTCGGATCTCCGAGTGATGCGACTTGAAAATTTTAAGATAAACAAAGAATAAACGCCAATCAACTAAATGATTTTACATATAAATTACTAAATTTTGAAGTACATCATGGTTCATAGTTCTAACAAGAATCAATGTAATGGCCTACAAAGAATTTCTTCAGTACATAAAGAATAAAAGAATCAAAATATGCTGACTCCAAATACTATGGACTATTCTTTCACTATCAAACTGAAAAGTCTTATCTGCAACAAAAGAAATGATACCTACAAAGAATTTAGTGTCCCTTTCTGTACGCTATAGTAAAATGTGATGCAACTCTATGTATGAAGAAGAAGAAACCCCACATGATCAGCTTGCCTGTGAAAAAGAAGATGAGCTTCCAGCAATATCTACGGATGACCACCCGGAGACTGTATAAAGAGGCTGATCTAGCCAACTTAGTGTAAGTGCGGCACCATCCTGCCCTTGCTTGTTAACTCTGTAATTCTCAGAAGTGTACATCTTCAATAGCATTTGGCTTTGAAGTAGTTCCCTCTCACTAATTCCCATGCATCGGAAGCCTCCTTCCTCCATCAACTTCCTCCACTTCTCAAAAGTTGCGTGCCTTTCAAGCCTGTCACTTCCTTCACATGCAACTATGTTCCTAATTTCCCGCGCGTACATCTCCTCTATCTTGATCCTAGCCAGGCTTTCCAATGGAAGGCTAGACTCGATGGAGTCAAATATGGCGGAGTAGTACTTCAAGGAATTGCACACTCTTGCTTCCAAATTGGGGGCATCGTGCTCAGCTTCTTGCTCTGCCATAACAACTATTGTGGGGTTTGTGCTTCGAATAAGTCCCAAGAAATCTCTCATTGCTCCTCCATTAGCATCATAGAGTGTCTTATGCATTTGGGAAATACAATTTATGGCAACACTTTCTCCTTCCTTCACATGAAGCATCCACAACCTCACATCTTCTAATCTGTCCACAACAGGATGGAACTCAAAAGGCAGGTTCAATGCCTCAGCAAATCCAGCAAGCCTGTCTCCTGTCTCATTTAATTCTGGCTTGGACTCACCTATACCTGTAATTCTAACGTGGCTAGGACAATTAGTCCTGGAGGCCAAACTCTGAAATAAACCAGGCCATTGAAGCCCTTGCTTAATGTCAAAGTCTATAATGTGAACCCTGTCTTTCCCTTCAAATGCTCTCAACAATATCTCATTTGCTGTGAAATGAAGAAACCTGGGAATTGGGGTGACCTGGTTCAGAAGCCTCAATGCAGCCCCAGAATCATCATCAACCCGTTCAAACTCCCTAGGAGCGGTAATATGGAATACATGAGGCCAAAGCCTTGTAACTCTAAGAGCTAAAGCCTCAGTGTAATAAGCTGCAAGACGACTGATGGAAGACCCCTTTGGTGAAGCATGACCACCCAATTTAGCTATAAAATGGTTGATCGCAGCTATGTTCTTTGATCCTATAGCTTCAACACATGCTGTAAGAAAGCCGACCAGCTCAAACCCTTTATTCTCCCACTGGCGGTCCTCCTCTGCAGCCTCTGACGGAGCACCCTCTTGTGGATGAGGAATTCTAGAGCCATTACCTACTTCACGCTCCACAACATTCTCACTTAACCTAAGGCCTAAGCTGTGACTCTTGGATGAATTGCTTGAACCAGAGACCTCTTGTACTGGCCTTTGACTACTTCCTCCATCTTTCTCACCTAGGTCAGTGATCTTAGTTATGACAGGATCCGCCCAGGGATTGTTTGACGACGGCAGTGGCGACGAGATCACTTCACTAGGCACAAAGTAGACCCTCTCCTCATCTCCTGAACATGTCGAGGAGAAAGGAACTTGGGATTGATTTAGGCTTCTAGGAACCTCAAAATTTGATTGAAACCAGAAACTGCCCCTCCCAAATTGGGCTAAACTCAAACCATCGCCACCTTCATTAACCTCTACAGATAGAACATTGTCACTGCCGCTTCTTTTTCTTTTAGCCCTATTGATGCAAGACTCATCAACTGACCCCTGCTCTGCAAACCTCTTCAAGCTCTTACCTTTCTCCCAAAACTCATCTTTCACAGGCTGAGTGCTTGTTGCCAATGGTGGGAGTTGGATATTCTGCTTGAGAGAGCAACTGCTGGCTTTGGATTCCCGCGGTTTGTCAACAGAAAGGCCAACAGCAACAGGCCTAATGGGCTGCAACCGTGAGGACTCTTTGCGAGAGAAAGAACATGGCAAGTCCAGTCTCTGTGTGCTCATTGAAGGAAACTGAAAATGGCAAGCTTGAAACTGTGCAGGTGGCTCACTCCTTAATCTATGCCTTGGTGACAACAATGTAGAACTAGAACACCCAGCCAACATCCTCTATTATCTTTCAATTTTTTTCCTTTTCTTTTGTGGATCCTTCTTTGATTCACCCACCCTATTTTCTTGTATTTCTCTCCCTATCTTTCTTTGTTTCTATAAAGAATTCCCAACTATGAAGCTTGTGATCTATTGTGTATCTACCTGTTCATAACAAACTTTGCATGTGCACTTCAAAAGAGAAACAAATCGAGGGAGACAAGTCTAATGTGAGTGTCAATTTTCCTTTAACCAAAAGCACAAACAAGAATAATAGGAATCCGATGAATAACAACAATGAACAAAAAATCAAACAAAAGATTTTGAATTGTTAAGTGTTCCTATATGACAGTATCTTAGTTTGCACTTGAGTAACAAAAGAATCTGTAAATCCCCACCCCCGAAAGAATGAAAGAATTGGATACCAATCAGTCAGAAACCTATAACACAATGCTCATCGGATTCCAAAACATTCAAAACAAGCTTATTGGGAAAAAGCTATGAACTTTATCATCATCATTTTAATTCATAACTCCTTGAAGGGAAAAAGTGCAGAAACATACTTGCACAAGTGGATCAGAAAACTTTAGGCCCAGATCACCATTCCAAGTGCCCATGATGGCTGACACTAAACCAAAAAGCAAAACCCAGAAACCCTAGCTCTCTCCAAGCGTGCATGAACAAGAAACCATCGACCATAAAAAGAACTGGTTTTTTATACTCTGTGCCTTTGTTTCTCTCCTCTATTACTCTCTCCCTCTCCCTCCTCCCTCTCTCCCTCCCTTCCCTCTCCCTCTCTCTCTCTCTGTATACCCAGATACTGCTACTGCTCTACTAGAACTCTACTGGATACAACTTCCATTGCTGTCTCCATCACTTCTTTTTCCAAATTTGTATACCCAATTTAATTCCTTTTTCTACCTTCACATGACAAAAAAAAAAAAAATGATGACTGTCAAAAGGGTGTGTTTCAGAAGAGTTGGGAAACTGGGTCCATGGCCGCACGATCTTGATCATATGGCAGAGAATGGGATTCCAAGTGACCGTTAGACCACGTCGGTGAAATATGACCGTTGGAGCTAGTGTACGGTCGCAGAATTTTATTTACCTTTCCTCCTCTCTTTTTTCTCCCCCTCCCATGTCACAGTCGCGCGGGATGCACGTGCCTGCCCACGTGATGCCCGTTCGCTCGACCGTTGGGTTACATCGTCACGCTTCCCTCTTGTTGGAAGAAATGGATGTCATTAACTTCCATAACCTCCCACCTTATTATGAGATAATCAAGACACGTGGCGCCCAATCAGCCAACATTACGAGATAATTACTCATAAAGTGAACCTTAACTTTGATAGTTCCAACTTTGACTTGGTGGGTCCCTCCTTTGTTGTCTTCCGTTCATCATGATGTCCCCCCTCCCGTAAGAGATATTAAGGGGGGCCTTCCTAGACACTTGGATGGAACTATAACCATTACTTTCTACACCCGCTTATGTGGCATGCTGTTTCGGGTTCAAAACATTGGAAGAGATTATTAGCTAGATTCAGTCAGAGTTATCCGTGTTTAAGTAATAATTTTTTTAAATATATATATATAATTAAAATTTTTAATAAATAATTTTCAATTAAGTTAATAAGAGAAACAATTAATATTCTGATAATATTTTTTTTCTATGGTTAAAGAAGTGGCATGTTGGGCAGCTCGGATGAGGACCACTAGTAAAGCCCAATCCACAACAAAACTCCCACAAAAAAAAAAAAAAAAAAAAAAAGAGAAAACGGGGAAAAACGTTCGTTGATTGTTTTGGAAGTTTTTGGTTTGAGAAGGAGAAAGTTCGAGACAGCAAACATGCACCTGTATATAACGAAAGGTGAACAATCATAATTTACTTTGACCAATGCAGGAGAGAAACAATGACCATGTACCGCCAAAGTAAAAGTAAAACGACCTTATTGGCATGGACGTTTGAATCGAACTGGACACCTTTGGATTATCAGCAAAGAACGGTAACATGGGGTTAGAATTATTCTCCTGCACGTAGAAAAAGTACCGGCAACAAGAGGCCTTACTGGTAAAGATGAAATTATAAGCGGTTTATATTCACACACAATCCAATTTCTCAGCTTCCCAAAGGTAATTGAACCCCAGCAAAACAAATTTCAACCACCACTGCTCCGCCCTTGGTCATTTTGTATGTTTTTTCATCAACCCTAAAGGTAATAGGTCGAAACAGAAGCAACCTAAATGAAGCAATGTTGACAAAGTGGTTAACAATGTTGTGTCACTTGTCATTTGATCAAGACCACCAGAAAACCAAACCAAAAAAAAAAAAAAAAGAAAACTTACTTTTTCTTTTTAACAAAGTCTCCGTAGAAAATTTTATTAAAAATAATCAATCAATCATATATATTCAAAATGACAAGGAATAAAGGGACTTCTGAGAAAGACATGAATGGAAAATTTACCAATCTGTAGGTGTCAGGTTTGACGACTCGACCAACTTAATACATATGAATTCAAAACAAGGGGCTGCAAAACAAACCAGAATAACATTGAGAAAAAAACAACAAGGGTGTCCAGAGACAAGTTCAAATGCAAGTCGATTACAAACAGAGTTAACGGCATTCTCGTAGTCATCGGATGCTGGCACTCATGGCAAAGAGGCTTCTCTACCTGCCAATTGCCTATCCAGTTCCTGTAGGAAAGAACACAGAAGACAGACAAGAAGCATAATATATACGACTAGGGTCCTTAATTATATGGCTCATGGCAAGCTTACAAGTACCACACAGAAGAGACCGCAAATGGATAAATTAGGAAATTAAAAACAGAGAAATGAAAAAGATATAACAGTAGCAATGAATTTAGTTTAATAATATTGAAATCATCTTTAAAACTAAAGTTATAGAATTTAGTCTAATAAATTAAAAAAGAGAAAGGTGTAACAATGTGAATTATAAAGTTTAGATACAAAAATTAAATATAAGTATTAAATACGTAAATTTAGATTATTTAATTTTAATTATTAATTATAATTTATAAGTTTTTTTTTTTAATTTTTTGATAAATAATAAATTAACTATTAAAGATTAAGCGGTACAATTCCCGCCTCCACGGAGTAGAACTTTGAAGGCATTGAAAACAGAAAAATCTTATGCTACCAAAAACAACTACATGCTGCCGTCGGGAGAGCAGCGCGCGGTGTTGAAACAACTATTGCCTCCAGAAAACGAACACCAGGATCGATGTCACCATTTCAATGTAATCCAATTTTTAATAAGAGAAAAGATAAAATAAGGTTTTCAATTTATCTATTTTTTAAGAAAGATTGGGGTACGTACCTGCTCTCCCTCCAATTTCTTTTGAGATTCTTCCTCTTTTCGTCTTTCTTCGTTGAAAGCAGCCTTCCTAGCTGCTTCTCCTTGTAAAACGACAAGCTTCCCCACTCCTATTTTTCCTCGTCATCCTGAATCCGTGAGGCAAGTAAACAACCAACAACTATCAGTTATCACATCATAATTGGTGGTTTAAAGCTCTATTTTTCAACTTCTTTTGCAGATTAGTCAAACCTGTTGCTGACGGATCAAGCGCTGAGCTTGCAGGGGAGGTGAGGGCGGACGAGGCATCCTCCGGGGATAAAGGGCAATCAGTTTGCATAAATTGATGAGGCGCATGGGCTAAAAATTGCCTAGAAATTTAGGTGGAGGAATAACCATCCAAAAATTGATCAATTTACGACCGATCCTGCGGTCTGAGTAATAGGTTCTTTCGTTAAAATCGAGCCACAAATTCTTAGTTTGAATTTTTGTTAAAATATTTTTAATAAAATTAAATTTATATTTATAAATTTTATTTTCTTAATGAATATAATACTTACAGTATTTTATAGGTATTATTCCTTTGTTTCGTTTTTTTTTTCTCTTTTTCTTTTTATTTTCTTTTTTTTTTTAAGAATTTGATTCGGGGACAAACAGGCTCTCTTCTCGAGTGATTTTGACCCACAACTTATAATTCAAGAGTCTATGCACTTGGACTTGGACAGGAGGGATTGGGCCATGTATTTTTCAGACTATTATAAAATAAGTAGATTTTTCACTGTAAATACGCGTGTCAAGTGTTTGGCTAAACTATCCTACGAACTATCAATTTCATTAAAAGACTTTGTTTTCTTTTTTTTTTTCTTTTTGAGAAATATGATTTTTTCAGACTTAATCGTCCCTTAGCCTTGTCATATTTTTGTTAGGTTCAATTAGATTTGGCCTGATGCAATTCATTGCATTGATATTCATCAAATTAATATTTATTAAATTCTATAAAATTCTTTCACGTGTATATTATTTGTTAAAACTTAAGGTAGTTAGAAATTATATGTATAGATCAACGATGAAAACGATTTTAGAAGGACAGGAGAGTTATGGGGCGGGAGAATTTTCCTTCTTTTAAGATAATTTGTGAACGTATGTCCGAGAGCAGGGGGTTAGAGTTCAAACCCAGCTCTTGAGAAGTCCCACAAATTGTGTGCTTTGAATTTTGAAGTAAAAAAGGTCGTGGCGTTTTTAGCTCTTGGTCCTCGTAGGACGGGCTCAAGTCTCCGAGGACAACTGAGCCGAGCTATTGACAAAGTAGCCTTAGTATCTGGGGCAAAGGGTTTAAATTGCGAATATTGATGAAGGTTTTTGTTTTAATGGGAGAATTTTGTTCTGTTTATCTCGTTTTAGATTTGTGCAATGCTGAATTTATATTATTTTGTCTTTGTTAGCTATGTCAACTGAGCTGTCGTTTTAGATTCATTCGTCGAAGAATGTCTTCCCTTCTGGTGTCCTTAGTGGACATCACGCAGATTAATGCGATCTCCTCCTCCTGTTTATTAAAATTTTAAATATAATGCTAGTGATTTAAAAATATATATATATATTAAAAAATAATAAATAATTTATAAATTTATTACATGTAACAAGCGTTAACATGCATGCGTGCTTACAACGAGATCCTTGAAATGGTGCTCGTCGGAGAGCAGCCTCCGGGCACGGGCAAGGCGAGTGCGTTGGAACATCTAATTTTTCTGTGTTTCAGTTGGGCGGGAAGCTGCTGGTGCTCGGTTGTCGTTTGTTCTGCCGCTCACTTTTACACCCCACGTCCACTGTGTTTTGGGCCGCTCGTGTATGGTGACAAGTCGAAAAGGGGTGTTGGGGGTTTGCTAACACCAAAATCCGGGATCACTGGGACAGAGACATCTCATGCCGATGAGTTAATTGAAATCCCGTAGAAGAACATGATATATTCTTTATTTGGTCCAGTCTCGGGTTTCCAATTATTTTCGGTAATCCGGTCCAGTTTTAATGACTTTTCGTTCAATATGTTTGAAGCTACTGGTCTGCGGTGACATGTAGAAATCGGTGGATGGTAGGTTTACCAACCCCATAAGTAGCATAAAAATATTGTGGGCCCACGCTAAAACTCGGCTGGAAGATTACATAAGAAGATAACTTTTTTGTGGCTTGGTCATCGAGATATGAACAAGACGTGAGTTTCTTGTGTAAATTCTGCTCTCTCTCTCTTTTTTTTTAATAAAATAAAATAAAACAAAATTATTCGTACACATAAAAATATATTTATATAAATAATTATTAACTTTCTTTGTAAATAAATAAATAAATATATATATATAATTATATATACATTATAATATATTTTTAAAACATTGAAGTGGGCGGAATCCACGTGAATATCTCTCTCTCTCGCTGCGTCTTATCCGTCCCCTTTGTCACATGTGATATGATTGCCACGTGTTACTATCACAACGGTGTAGAAAGAGGAGTCCCTGGAGAGAGGTATAATCCATTCTGCCTGTCGGCAAATTGGGTCCGTCTAAAACCAGAGCAGCGTTCGAGAATGGCAGCAGGTAAATCTGGGCAAAGTTGAAGAAGTCGGTGACGTGCAAACCCTCTTGTCTTTTTGCCTGCTGCCCGATTTGACTGAAAAAGCAAAAAAAAGTTCAGGGTCTAAGTCACAATTTAATCACCCTTTATTCACAATTTTCTATTGTTGATTTAATCACTTGGACGAGTCGACTAGACATCAGACAACAGAGTAGACATGCTAGCGGGCTGATACACATGGAATTTGAGTTGACGCGACGTTACAGAGGAGCTAAGCCTGTGGCTATAACAAGAATCTCGTCGGACACGCAACCGCACCGGGGCACTCTGTCACTCTGGAAGATCTGTGGGAGATCCCTAGAATACGTCATCAGATGAACGAGCATGGGTCTTTGTTCGGCGGAGAGAGAGAGAGAGACTGTTGGGTATTTTCTTAGATTTCCAAGGACATTTTTGACCCCTAACAAATTTGCCGTAGCTTCTGTCAAGACTCCGGGGTCCCCAAGATTTTTCTGACAAATGTACCCCAGTAAAATTTAAAATAACAAATAAAAAAAAAAGCCCCAATCAAAGCTTTATTGTGGATAACATTATCATAAACGATACAATTATGTATGCTCTAGACTTTTACGCTGGGATTAAATTCGAAGTTGGGATCTCTGTTTTTGTTAATTTTTATGAATTTAAATCGTATACCTTAATTTTGATTGAGAAGAAAAGGTGTTTAGCTTAATCGAGACAATTAATCGACGGTTGAAGATTGTTATTCCAAAAATGTAAAATTAAGTTTTTTATTTTATTATTAAATGACTGTGATTAGATACTCTTAA
The DNA here is from genome assembly GCA_019804595.1 of Bruguiera parviflora. Taxonomy (NCBI): domain Eukaryota; kingdom Viridiplantae; phylum Streptophyta; class Magnoliopsida; order Malpighiales; family Rhizophoraceae; genus Bruguiera; species Bruguiera parviflora. Next base: position 1,128,595 of record CM034058.1, on the reverse strand, counting down.
AAATTATATAAAAGAAAAAAAGAAAGAAAGAAAAAAAAAAAAGAATCGTGGCATAATGAAAAGTAATATATTTCTACGATCGCGAGTCCCTCGGCTTCAAAAAAGGTCTTCGCCCATGTGGCCGATCCATCACTGTGGTGGCCCACTTTGTTATTGAATCATCATGGGGAGGAAGGAAGGGCTTTTCAAAACCGTGGGGTCCAGGTGCCCGGTTGACCGACGGAGACTACAATGTCTTGAAAAACCTCCTTTTTAAAAAAAAAATCATCGTCGCCGTAGGGATAGTTTTGTAATTTCGGATGTGCCTGCCTCAGCCTACCGTACCTCTCTGCAAGAGCCGCATCTGGACAGGCGATTCAATCTTATGCTTCTCTTTCACTATTCTTTTTTTTTTTTTTTTCTGCCATGCCTGGTTCGCATTTAATATTAAATTTATTCGTCTTTTTTCTTAGGTTTTCTGGGGTTTTTTTTTTTAATTTATTTATTTGGCAATGCAGTAGTTACACGCTCTATTGAGGTTGTTAAATTACGCCCTCTCTCATTAATATTTTTATTTTTGTGGACTTACTAAATGGGTTATTCCTTTATTATTTTTTATATAATTAATTATTCCTTTATTAGAGTCTAATGGAATCAAACGAATGTTATTAATTTTCTTTTGTCTTTATGATATAGGTATCTTTTTGTAAGTAACTATTTTTTTTTAAAGATGCTAAAAAGATGAATTTATGTGCATTAGTCCAATTAATTTAAAATTTTATTACATGAATGCCTAATAATAAATATAGAATCTTAAAGTTAATAAAAAATAAAATTTTTCTTTTTACTGATTGAATTAACTTTTGTTGATTAACAAATTTTTATTTGTTTTTATATGCTTTAATTTGGTTTTCATGTTTCACCCCTTTTTTTTTCTTAGTTTTTGATTTTAATTTTGTTCTTAAAATTTTTATATAATTTTTTTATCTATTAAAAAGTTTACAAGTAGTTAAACACACAATAATAATAACAAATAAATTTATAGTTTTTTTATAAAAAAGTTGAGTTTACACTTGTTCTTGCAAATATACTAAGATTTTTTTTTTCAAAAAGAAAATCTTAATTTAGGAATTCATAACAGTTGGATATATTTTCGTTCTATAAAGTCTCATCTATTGGTTTGTTCTTTAATAAAAACCATCTATTCATCTAAAAATAATTTTTTGTTTTCCAACACAGCGGAGAGAGGGCGGGCGGGAGCATCGGGGTGCAAGAGCAACCAGGCTGTGAAGTACACGCGCTATCCATGCTAGGTGGACTAATCATTCGTCTTGTCCGAGTAATTTTACTTTTTTTTATTATAAATAAGAAATATATTATAAATATATTAATTAAAATCTTTATAAATTGAAGTTTGATATTAATTAAAATTAAAATTCATCTGTTAATACACCATCTCAATAATAAAAAAAAAATTAAAAAAGATACGCTTAATCATCGATTAAATTACCAGTCTCACACTCCATCAATCTTTCAGCCTTTATTATTCCCGTATATTTTCAATTTCAATTTTCAAAGTTTCTTTTTTACTCAATATGAAGCCTTTGTATCCTCCTCATTGCTCGTTCCTCAGTCAACACACGAGAGGTCTCTCTCGCTCCCTCTCTCGCTCTCTCTGTGTACATGCCAACGCGACCAAGGAATCTCCATAGCCACTGTCGTTTCTCCCAACAACAAAAAAATGGGCAAAGCCTCCAGGTGGTTCCGCGCTGTGCTGGGCCTCAGGAAACCCGAGCCCCCGCCGCCATTTCACTCACCATCATCACAACAAACGGAACAGCCTTCCGGTCGGTCCAGGGAGAAGCGAAGGTGGAGCTTCGTGAAGCCTAACCGGGAGAAATCCCCCGCGATGGCCGCCAAAGAGGCTGCTGCAGCAGTCCCGGTCGTCCAGAGCTCGTCGGAGTACGAGGAGGATCCTAACAAGCACGCGATCGCGGTGGCAGCAGCGACGGCAGCGGTTGCGGAAGCGGCAGTGGCAGCGGCCCACGCGGCGGCGGAGGTGGTGAGGCTTACAAGTAGTGGCCGGTGCGCTACTAGCCCCGCGGCGGCCTACGTCAGCAGCGGCGGTAGCCTCCGGTTGCTCGAGGACTTGGCTGCCGTCAGAATACAGTCGGCTTTCCGAGGCTACCTGGTCGGTATATTGTTTCATTTATTATTAAATTCTTTTATTCATTTCCTTTCTTTTTTTTTTTTGTTTTTTTGAAGTATTATCATTTTCGCTTTATCTAAATTTGCTCTCTGCCGCTTCTCAAACGTGAAATTTATATATATGTTTTGGCCTATTTGCATTGAAATTAGTTGTCCAGACATTTTTATTAACGTTTGTTTCCGAGTCAATGAATCGTTTGTCCGATGTTTCTTGTAATTACATTGTCTGAGTTCAGTCAATACCCAATTTTTAACTTTTGTATTTAAAAAAAATAATAAAAAATAAAAAAGGTCCGGAAGAGTTTTAATAGGTTAATTACAAAAAAAAAAAAAAAAGAAAAAAAAAAGAGGAGTGGGGGGAAACAAGTTTGGCAGGTTTGACGTTTTCTGGTTATTTTCTGCACTTGCATCCCGGAAGATTCGTGGTTCTGTCTGGGAACTGACTGACACATGACGGTGTCGTTTTGTGTAGCCTCTAGCAAGAGAGACCCCCCCCCCGAAGCGACACGGCGTCGTTTTCAATCGAGGGCATCTGGGGATTGGAGGATTCCCTGTTTTTTCATCTCCTGAATTCTCTTGTCTTTTTACTCGAGATATCAAATGCATTCACATTCTCTCCCTGTTATAAATGCCGCTACTGCAATCTTGCTATTATTGAGACAAGTCACTAACCATCCATCCACGGTGCCCAGAAGCCGTGTGGGGCCCTTACTGGGCTCGCTGTTTTCACTATTTGTTCTAAACCAATCTTCGCTTATTTTCTACTTTGGTCTTTTCGTTCTTTTCAACATTTGAATGGAAGGGATGTGGTGTCTGTACTTTCTGTTTGTGGGATTAATTGTGGTCACTTTCTTTGTTGGCTTCTTGCTGTTTGGTTAGGGGTTAGTTGGGTAATTCTTCTGGGTATAGATGCATTCGTTTCTGTACTTACAAATTCATTACTTCTGTAAATGTCGGTCCCAAGACTGCAACAACTAGAGGCTTAGCAATAGTAGTACCCATTTTAAATGCACCTGCGAAATTAATGAGTTGGGTGCATAATGTTTGACTTGGAAAATGGGAACGTAGATGGATTGAAACATGGACCAATGGACCAGTGGACCACACCCTTTGAGGATCTATTATTAATAACCTTATGGGCTCTCCGGGATCTTGTGAACCTGGTTGTGAGAGGAAGTGGGGCCAAACAACAGCAAAAGTTGTGTATCATTCTTTAATGGAGAATGACTTACTTTTTGAAGATTAGGTTTGGTTTGGTTGTTTAACATGGCACTATGGTCAAAGACTCATCTATTGCTCTTTTCAGTGAGGACAGGCCAGCTAGTGAGATGTCTTTGTCTTCTTGATGTTGGCGTCAGACCTTCATCTGTAAGCTGTGGCTTTGGATGGAGAGAAATTATTTCTTTAAAGCTCCTGTTTCATTCAAATTTTCAAATTGGTGATGGCATGCTTTTTACTTGGCGGCACGTTCAGAATTGAATCCATGCAATCAATCTAACCATGTGATAATGATATGTCGCTGTTGTCTGACCACTTTTCAGTTAAAAATTTATGTCATTGTTGATTAAATGGCAATTTGCGGATAAGTTGCTTTAGAAATGCAGGTGATGAATAAATTTACCACCTTTTTAATCATGATGACTGCATTTGTCTGTGAAGTGAAGTGTTAGGCTTTGCATTATGATTATGAAAAGTGATTGTATGTTGGTGCCTTGAAGGCAAGAAGAGCCTTGCGGGCACTGAAAGCATTGGTAAGGCTTCAAGCACTAGTAAGAGGTCACATTGAAAGGAAGCGAACCACAGAATGGCTGCATAGAATGCAAGCATTGTTGCGAGCCCAAGCACGAGTGCGTGCGGGACGTGTTCAAATCTCTGAATCCTCACATTCAAGTAGCAAGTCTTCTCACTACCGTCACCCTGTAAGCCACATCCGATGTACCATCTAATTTATGATTACTCTTTCCTGGAATGTCTGGAGTCTTGAGAAGTGGCATTTGTGCACTTTATGAGTTGTGGGCTCCATTTCTTTAAGGGCTCTAGGCAAACTTTCTTTTGGCTCTAAAAACCTCTTCAGTGCACTTTTGACTTTACAGCATTGGATTAATAAAGGCAATTTGATGGGTTTTAACGGATTGTACAACCTTAAGCAATGATTGGAGCTTCTAAAATGGAAAATGTTACCTAACAAAACCTTTGTTGCATGTTTTGTATGTTTAGCCTTAGCGATTAAGTAATTGAATGGTTAGACATGTTTCGGACTTCATTGAGCAATTGATACCAGAGGCAGCCATCCGTTGATTGCTTGTTGGCAAGTAGTTGAATCTGCAGGCTGGTATTTCATATTAGTTCATACTGCAACCCAAAGCTTAACTTTTTGAACTTCTGATTTGGTGATTGATCATCGAGTACAATGTGGTAGCTATGAGATTTGAAATTTATGCAGGGTCCTCTGACTCCTGAGAAATATGAGCATGCCATCCGAAATAAGACTGGAAAATGTGAGCAGTCACCAGCGCTCAAGGTACTAAAGTTCTCCTTGGGATCCCCCTCCTAGGTGATTATGTCAGAGCCGTACAATCCATATCTGATGCACATATTTTGGCATTTGCAGAAAACTGGGTCAAAATCTAATGGCAAGATCACTAGTGATCTAGAAAGAAGACACTTGCCCTTTAATTGGTCAGAACATAGAATGGATGAACAATCATGTGAGCAAAAAGCGCCTTTGACAAGATCGGGTACTTTGGGCACTGAAAACAGTGACAAGATTCTGGAAATTGATACTGGGAAATCCCACTCTACCCCAAAACGCAGAAACCACCTCCATTCCTCTTATCATGTCCTGGCATCTGACCAATGCAGTCACAGCTTAACGACCTCAAAAGACTCGACAACCCATTTAACATTCCAGAGTCCATCGTCCGGTGGTGAAGTGCAATCATTAAGTCCTCTGAAATTCTCTCACGAGGTTGAGGAGGCATTCTGCACTGCTGAAAACAGTCCACAGTTCTACACTTCATCATCAAGGGGTGGCGGTAGTGGCAAGAAAAGCCCCTTCACCCCTTCCAGGAGTGATGGTTCCAGAAGCTTTTTAAGTGGCTACTCGGACTATCCAAATTACATGTCTAATACTGAATCTTCAAGGGCCAAAGTGAGATCTCTTAGTGCTCCAAAGCAAAGGCCTCAATATGAGAGATCAACCTCAATGAAAAGGTATAATATATATGGTGAACCAAGATCAAGTAGTGCACAAAGGACCTCTGCTTTGCGTGCAAACTTTGCCAGCAAAGCCTATCCAGGATCTGGTCGTCTGGACAGACTTGGAATGCCTTTAGGACAGAGATACTGAATTGTGTTTTCCAGGGATTGGTGTTTGAAGCGGTTTCTGATCCTGCTAACTTATGTCACCCCAAGTTAATGCCTGAATTTCTCCCGTGGAGGGACTTTGAGTTTGTTGTGATGCTTATTAACCCGAGGCTCGGAGAACCCAATGACAGTCTTTTAGATCACAAGTGTCACGAAAAGAATCGTTCTGTTGCTTGATGCAAATAGTGCTAGAAACTAATCATCTTATATACTTTATTACTAGAAACTAATCATCTTCTATACCCTATTAATCTTTGTTCTGTATGCTTTTGGATGGAATCTCGGGACGCAAAAAATCTCACAAGGATTCCAACTATTTTTGTCGGACAACTGGTTCAGGAGAGATCTGTTAATTTTTGTTAGACTTAATGTATCAGAGGCCCGTGGCTTGTAGGTGGGGTTCATTCATCAAGCTTCGGCGTGTCTCTCTAGTCGCAATCAAATGACTTGGTCTCTGCCCTTATCAAAGAGCTAATAAAGAAGGATGGTGAAATATAGATGGCGTGGGCTCTATCGGGGAGTCTTGTGAAGGGGGCCAACGTACTTAATTCTACGAAGAGAACTAAGATATAAATACAATATTTTTAATCATATCGGTTAGTCGGGGTGGCCAAATGGTTCCGGAAAGAGGTCGAAAATTCAACTCACATCTCTCTAATTCCCACAAAATTTGAATTGTTCGCAAATATGTAAGTTATGGTACAAAATATTTCTGCAGTGTTTTCATATTTACACCCTTTTACCCTTCCAACATCTAACGAAACTAATTGTGAACTAAAATTGTACTGAACCAAAAAAAAAAAAAAAAAAAAACTCAACCTTCTTCAAGTCTTGTACCCAAACTAAGCTAAGGTAGATAAAAGATGATTTTATACAAATATGGATTTACTTGGAGGTTACATAACTCACCACTTGAACTTACATTCAAATGTAAATGCAACTAGCCCTACCAGCGGCAGTGATGCAATGGGCTGTAGGGTTGGACATGATTTTTAACTGCTATATTACGGAGTTAGGTTTTAAATGTAATAACTCTTATGACACTTAATCAATCTTATAAAAGAAAATAAAATAAATAAATTTTAAAAATTTGAGAGAATTAAAAAAAAATATATAAAAAATAAGTAAAAAAGAGTTAGAAGTGTTAGAAATTAAAAAATAAAAAATAATTTTATAAATAAATTATATTGAATTATTATTAAAAATATTTATTTTTACATAAATATATTATTTATAATAATTTTATTTTTAAATATATAATTATAATTTAAATATCTAAAATATTTATAAAAAATATTATAAAATTAATATTAAATATAATTTTATCAAAAATATTTTAATAAATATTTTTACTAATTTTTATCGAAAGTCTTTATACGTAAATATTTTTATATATTTTTACATTCTTTTAGAAATTTTTAATACTTTATCTTACGATAAAAAAAAGATTAGATATTATTGACAATTTATAAAAATTCAATTAGCTCAAATTTCTACTTTTTCATCTGTTGGGTGAGTTTGACATAAACTGCTCACATAACAACTAACTTATAATGAACGGTTATATTATACCGTCAAGTGTAGGATCCTTCTTGTTTGGATTTCGGAATTCATGATCGGGTTGGTAGTCGTCCATCTGCTGTATCCCTTTTGGCACATTCCTTTTAGCCGAAAACTGAATAGAATAACATTGGAGATATTATTAGAGGGGTGAAAAAAAAGACAGAATAATATAGTTAATAGAATTCGTATCAGGGGTTTTTGGCTACTATTTTCTTCGCTGGACATCCTGAGTTCTAAAACTCGCAGCCTTGGAGGAGTTGCGCTCAGGCGTCCCAGTCAGGTATTGAGTCACATGTATGATAGTGCAAAGGAGTCACCACAGTGAGTCAACCTTAGAAACTCCTTGCATTACCACCTGAGCCCCCGCCGACTTTTACTTAAAATAACTCTCATTAGTTTAGATTATAATAAACATGATCAGCCACAAAATATAAAACAAAAAAAAGCATCAAACTGCTAGAAAAAAGAGAAAAAGCAGGCAAGTATATATAATATTTTCCAGCACCACTTCGTTTCTGAATTACGGCAAATAGAAAAAAGAGCCATCACAAACCAAAGCCAAATTGCTGCTCAAGGCGAATCCCAGTCAAGACCGAGCTCAAGATACTTGCGAACAGAAGAACCAAATACTTGGTCAATTAGTTCTCAAACGGAGGATGATCCTTCCTGTACTTTGTTTTAGCTTCAGCGAGCAAGAAGGATCTATAAGCCAGCCCACACCAAAAACTTTGGTCAATCCAACGAGAGGATTTTATCTGATTAAAAAGACAACAAATGGTCAAACATCAAGCTTAAACACCAATGTCTTTGAACCCAGCTAAGAAGGGACTGAGTCAAAGGTTCCTACATCACCCCTTTTATGATGCTAAAACGAAAGTAGATTGACAAATTGACTAACTATTGCTCCTCCAATCAAACAAAAAATCCCAACTACCATTTGAAATTGTCATGGCCACTCTCCCGCCAGCGCTCACACCCACAAGACCCGCCAAACAACCCAATCAATCCAACTCACTCCTTCAGCCACGCATCTCTCTCGTAGAACTTTGCAAATACACCACTGAATTTGAGCAAGTTCAGGGGAAACTGACCAAACTCGGCTTCATCCGCAACCCACTAGCCCTCACAAGACTGTTATGCTACTCTTCAATCTCTCACCATGCAGATATCGTCTACGCTCAATCAATCTTCAATCTTGATAAAAACCCAAATACATTTGCATACAACGTGATGATTCGAGGCTACGTGCAGAGGGATGACCCCAAAAAGGCGCTTTCTTTGTTCTACAGTATGCTTCTTAATGCCAATACTCTGCCCAATGAGTTAACTTTTCCTTTTGTCTTGAAAGCTTGCTCCCAGTTGAAAGCCGTTCGGGAGGGCAAACAGGTTCATGGGCTGGTTTTCAAACATGGGTTCGGTGAAGATCTTTATGTTAACAACAGTTTGATAAGCCTGTACTCGTCTTGCGGGTTAATAGATTTTGCTCGCTTGGTGTTTGATGGAATTGGCGAACCGGATGTGGTTTCGTGGAATTCGATCATCAGAGGGTTGGTAGGTTTGGGTTTAGTAGAGGAAGGGAAATGGATGTTTGATAGAATGTCAAAGAGGAGTTTAGTCACTTGGAATTGCTTGATGGCTGGGTACGCGAAGATCGGATCAATGGAAGAGGCTAGAGAGTTGTTCGACCAAATGGAGAAGGACTTAGTTTCTTGGAATACTATGATTAGTGGTTATGTCAGCTTGGGTCTAATAGAGGATGCCCGGCATTTCTTCGATAAGATGCCACAAGACATCAAGGATCTGAGAACTTTTAACTCGATGATTGACGGGTATGCTAGGCAGAGAAGATACAAGGAGTTATTAGAGACATTTCAAGAGATGCAAGAGGCAAAAATAGAACCGAACAGGTTTACCATGGTAAGTGTGCTTACGGCTTGTTCCTCTTTGCTGGCAGCGGAGCAAGGTGGACGGATGCATGCTTACATTGAGAGCAACAGTATCCATGTTGATGCTGTTTTGGGAACTGCATTGGTTGACATGTTTGCAAAATGTGGAAATGTTGAGATGGCTCTCTCGGTGTTTGAAACCGTGGAGGAAAGGGATACTGGCATATGGAATTCGATTATTCATGGTCTTGGCATTCATGGTTATGGCCGAGAAGCAATGGAAATTTTTTCAGACATGTTGACGTCAAATGTTCTGCCAGATGAAATAACGTTTGTCAGCTTGTTGAATGCATGCTGCCATTCAGGGCTAGTTAATGAAGGGAAAAGATGTTTCCGAATCATGATCGAAGAATATGGCATGAAACCAAAGGTTGAGCATTACGGTTGTATGGTAGATCTTCTATGCCGTGCAGATCTTTTGAAGGAAGCAAGAGACTTAATAGAAACTTCACAGGTGGAAACCAGTGTTCCCATGTGGGGTGCTCTTCTTGGAGCTTCAAGTCGACTTGGAAACCTAGCGATGGGTGAATACGCGGCAAAGCATCTCCTGGAATTGGACCCTTATGATAGCAGCTGCTATGTGGTTTTATCGAACATGTATTCAGCAGCGGGCATGTACAAGAAAGCCATCAATGTGCGGAATAAAATGAAAGACAAAGGGCTAGAGAAGGTCCCAGGCAGCAGTTCAATAGAAATCGATGGCCTGGTTAATGAATTTAGAGTATCTGATTATCTTGAATATCAATAAGATCTTTCCTTGTTTTCCCCACTTAACCACATTCATTGAAACGGCAATCTCGCCTGTCTCAGCACCATGGAATGATTCATCAAATGATCGAGCTTGTCCACCAAAGAGCATGGCAGAATGATCAAACACCGAAAAAAATAAAAAGGTATGAAAGAGGAACATGTAAACAAGTATTGTCCAAGTCAACAAATGATCCCTTAAGAAAAAACTTTGATTGAAGTAAGATGGAAAAATGCTACAAGTCCCATTCGGAGCTCATCCGGCTAATCCCATAAAGCAGTATGTTCAACAAGAACAATAAAAATCTCCGTGTGTCACGCATGAATATAGAAAATTGTTCAATTGCTTATGCTACACTCACAAATCCAAAAAGACGGAAGCACAAAATTAACAGCTGCCACCGCCACCTCCGAGCTCTGGGCCCTTTGGTATGGCTCCTTTAGCTGCACTGCAGCCCTCTGTGTATCAGCTCCGCCTTCTTCGCTTCTTTTCATCCTCAGTCTTCTCGATCCTCTCCTTGATTTCACTGACACAATACAAGAAGTCAAGTCATCAGATGGAAAAACTAATGTAACGAACTGCAAAAACAATTCATCATCCTACACAAATGCGAGACACAAACGATGAGTTTACTAGAACCTCATTAAGATTCTTCTCTCCAATGGTCGGGTCCGCCCGTGTGATAGAAGCACGTCGTTTCAGGTTTTGAACGGTCAATGGACCTTTGCCTTTGCCTTAAATGTAACATAATCCTCGAAGTCAAAGTCCAATAGTTATGAGATATTACCAAGCGGCCCGTTGGGCTCTAGTTGTTCAGTCTTCTTCGTAACTCATAAGACCAACAATTACGGTAAGTGTAATAACGATTTTCTCTGTACACTCTCTTTTGCATTGCAGGTTTAACTGAAAAGAGTTTCGTTGCATAGACCCGTTAATTTGGCGCTTTTTTCTTTTTTCTCTTTTCATTTTATTGTTAATGCATAAAGAGTAAAGCTAAAAGACAGGAAAAAATAAACCAGACAGTACAGTAACTATCCTCCCTTAGGAAGAGCAACGCCCGTCATGTCAGCTCGTAGAAACATGTTCTGTCCTGGAGCAGGGGTTGTCCAAAGTGTGTAAGAGGCGTCACTTCCAGCTCAAACCCTAGGTAACTTCAAGAAGTGCAAGCATTCGGCAAGAATGGGTCGATCCCAATCTGCTTCAGTGATTTTCTGTAAGTGCAAGCATCAAATTCGTCTTGCCCAGGGCCAGTCCACCGCTGATATTTAGTAGATGATTGGGAAGGATAGGCTGTAAGTAAGCAGATCAATGTAGTAAAGTCACCTTTGTTTGTTTTCCTCTTCGAGGTCTATATATCTCTATAACATCGAGGGCTGTCGAGCTTTGTCCTTAATCTTTGTGAAACCCCCGTAATCAGGTTTGGAAATCATTGCCGCATTCGTAGGTTTAGGAGTTGAAAATAAGGAAATTTTATTTGGATTGCAAAGCATATCCTCCGTGCCTTAGACATCAAGAAAATCGATAAGGCCTAAGAATGCTCGTACTGTAAGTTTTCAATTTCTTTATCAATGGATCATTGGTCTGAGCCGAAAGTCACGATGACTACGATCCAAGGAATTATACTTTACAATCATTATTCGTTAATTTATTTGACATGAACCATGTGTAGTCCGACTCGTGTTGTACAAGTTTAAATATTCAGTTGTGGTGTAACGTGCGAACACTCCGAAGTTCGGATTGAAATTGACACAGACGGACCTCCCTGGTTCCACACCTAAAAATTGTCGTCCGGTGCAGGCATGCGCCAAAGCCCTCGACCCCGATCCTCCGCCTGTCAGGACTTCAAATCAACACGTTACGTCCTGCACTATTATTTCGATTTCTTATAACAAAAGAAGGTAGAAATTTCTTTTTCTTTTTTTTGGGGGGGGAGGGTACAATAAGATAGGAAATTCTTGGAATAGTAGATATAAAATCACGGAGTAGAAAAATATAAACAAAGCATAAATACCCGCTTAAAATATCGAATTATGTGCTAATTTTTGTTAAAATTCATTGTAGCAAATGAATTTATTAACAACTACTAAAATTATTTTGACAATATCCATCCCAGTATTGACTTGACTTCGCCCCACATTTGCAACACCATTTTTTTAAAAATAAAAACATTAGTGGATGTCAACAACGAGATGGAAGACAATAGGGGCATTTATCCCACTAAAAAGTAGAATTTAATCCATTTTATTCTACCCTCAACTATTTCTTACTTTGTGCCCAAAAAAAAAAAAAAGAAAACAAAAAAACAAAAAAGAAAAACAAGGAAAACAGAAAAAAAAAAAAAAAAGAGAAAGAGAAAGAGAAAAGAAGAAACTACCAAAAAATAATTAGCTACAATAATTTGGCGACGCGTGAGAAGTGTAATTACCGAACCAGAAACAACAAAACAGACACGCCGCCCACCCCGTTTTCTCCTGTGCGTCGATAACCATCATCTTCGAGCTTCTCGTTACACGACTCGTTTCAGACAGAACAGAACATAACCCTCGAAGACAACATTGTTTCACACTCTGTTTTTATTTTGTGTCTCTTTATTTCCTCTCTCAAATCTCACGCAAATACTCTCTTCAATTCTTGAATCTTTCTCAGAATCTTATTAGGGTTGGAAAAGAGGCACTTCTCACATGGCACGAAGAACTTGAGAAGTTTGCAATACCGAAAATGTCCTCGACAAGCGCTACAATTACTTCCACCCTTAGCCGACAACACACGCCGGACGGATCCTCGTCCGACGATGACATAATCGACTCGACGCCGTTTCTATCCAGCCGGGGATCCCAGAACAATGAGTCGAACGACTCCGGCCGCCGATTCGTCCGGCGCCAGTCCCTCCGCGACGCGGCGCGGTTGATACGGCGGGCCAGCAGCCGGCGCATGATGCGGGAGCCGTCGATTCTGGTCCGGGAAACGGCGGCGGAGCAGCTGGAGGAGCGCCAGACCGACTGGGCGTACTCGAAGCCCGTTGTGATTCTCGACATCGTCTGGAACTTGGCGTTTGTGGCCGTGGCGGTGACGGTTCTGGTGTTGAGCAGGAATGAGCAGGCTAACGTGCCGTTGAGGCTGTGGATTGTTGGGTACGCCTTCCAGTGCGTGTTGCACATGGTTTGCGTGTCCGTGGAGTACAGGCGCCGGCGCCGGCGGCGTCTGACTGTAGGGTTCCCGCCGGTGGGGCTTGGGGTCGATAGCGATGGCAATTCCAGTTCGCCGTCGCCGTCGAGAGGGGATTCAGGAGAATATGTTTCATTGGCTCAATTTGAGGAGGGTGGAGTCAGGTATCCTTGCCACAAAGCTATGTGAACAATTCTGTTATATATACACGCACACACATATATTTTGGGTTCGTCCGTGCCAGTATTTGAAACTGTTCTACCACTAGGCTATTTGACTAGTGGCATGTTCAATGAGATTGCTGAATATGAGTGATCATATAGGAGTTGTAGATTTAGTATGTAATTGTGTGACTTATCTTAGAAGAATTGTGGGTTGGGTTTTCCTTTTTGGCTGAGAATGAAGGGAATATTAATGGCAAAATTGATTTTAACTTGAGGGGTACTGCGAATTCTTTCAACATTTTGGCGCGCATTGTAGTGTTGGCATCATGTATATTCTAATGTGTGAATCATTTGTTACTTTTGGAACTTCACTTCACGATTGCGACTCATTAGATTTGTAGTGTCTCTGCGTTTTTGTTTAGTGGATAGGGTAGAAACTGTGTATGGGATCTGTGGGATATGGGAATATAGTTTCATGCTTACAATTTCTGTCTCAATCTTTTCAGCAGTGTTGCAAAGCATCTTGAGTCTGCAAATACGATGTTTTCATTTATCTGGTGGATCATTGGATTTTACTGGGTATCTGCTGGTGGTCAAGCGTTGGCACGCAGCTCCCCACAGCTCTATTGGTTTGTTCTTATTTACCCTTTTTTTTTTTTCTTTAATTGATACTGAAGTGTTTCTTATTAGAATCTCATCTTCTGCAATTTCATTTTCTGTTTGCAGGCTCTGTATAATTTTTCTTGGTTTTGATGTGTTCTTCGTTGTTTTCTGTGTTGCTTTGGCCTGTGTCATTGGCATTGCAGTGTGCTGCTGTCTCCCATGTATCATTGCAATCTTATATGCTGTTGCAGATCAGGTAGCTGTTTTCATTTTTTTTTGGCTACTCCCCCCCCCCAACAAAAAAAAAATCTTGTAGGATTTTCTACTCAAGTCCTTTGTTCATGTTTATTCAATGCTGGATACATTTTTGTTGTACCCTTTTATACCAGAGTCTTGGGCTTTTGCCCCTTTAATCTCTTGTGTAACTTATTAAACCAGGAAGGAGCATCCAAAGAAGATGTTGAACAGCTCTCAAAATTTAAATTTCAAAGTGTTGGCGGTGATGAGAAGCTTGCCGGTCATGGACAAGGGCCTTTTGGAGGAATAATGATTGAATGTGGCACAGATTCACCAATTGAACATGCTCTTTCACAAGAAGATGCGGTACCTTGTTCAATTCTAACTTTCCTCAAAACTGTTCTTCTGTTTCATCATAATTTGAACTTGTGTGGAATTTCAAGTGTGTGGTCTGTTTTTCTTTTGTGATAGCCTGGTCAATTGTTCTATTGATATCCTATTTCAACGATTCATACATGACTGAATGATCACTGTGTTAACATGAAGGAATGCTGCATCTGCCTCTCTGCATATGATGATGGAGTTGAGCTAAGGGAACTTCCCTGCGGTCACCACTTTCACAGTGCCTGTGTAGACAAGTGGCTGTATATTAATGCAACGTGTCCTCTCTGCAAGTACAATATCTTGAAGAGCAGCAGGCAAGACAGGGAGGAAGTGTAGGAGGATCGTTGCAAATCATCTCGTTTGTTCTTACTCGTGGCTCTTGCTTGAGGGAGCTATATGCCTAAGCTTGCTACTAGACACTCAGCTCAATTGGGGGGCGGGGGGGGGGGTTATTATTCTTGTTATCATAGTTGTTGTAGGGTGTTGTACTGGGTGATGGCACTCTTTTAAGTTCTTGCTCTGGCTTGTGAATGTGCATGTGGATATTGGCGCTGCCCAGAGCATCTCGAGAATTTAATCGCGTTGGGACACACCCTATTGGCACTTTTTTTTTTTTTTTGGTTTTTGTTTTTGTTTTTCAATTTAGTTACTTTTTTTATTATCAGTTAAGAAACATATCACATACATAGGTACTGCTGTAAGAAACAATGCTATCAGGCGAGTGAATAAATTGAAAGAATTTCCTCTGTAGTAGTAGCTGTTGGCTAATTTGCTTGTTTTCCTCTCTTGGCGCTTGCAATTGAAAGGAAAATAGTCGGCATCAATATCAATATTTATGTTTATAATTCGATTAATTAAAATATCTAATATTGTATTATATTTACATTACAACAAAAATGATGGATGAGTTAAAAAAGTAATCATACTCGTAGCCAATCAATTTGAGGTGCATTTTTATCATTTGCTTATATTAAAATAATCGTTGATTTATATATCTATTATTTCTGATTTATTTCAATCCGAAATAAAAAAATATTATAAAAATAAAACCATCATAAAAATTGAATTAAAATTACCGAGTGGTACGCGACATCATCTTGCTCTTGCTCCAAATTCACATGAATCCTGTCGGTCCAAAAAGTGCCGAATGCCCTTTGCATTTTCGAAAAATTTTAGACAGACCCTTTAATTAATAGCTGCCAGCTGCCAACTCCTGACCTGCTTTTTGGGAGAAAAGAGTTTTCTTTTTTCTTTTTTTTTTTGGGAGATTTTTTCTGTCAAAAAAGAAAAAGATACTTTTTAATTTTCCTCATTTCTTTCCACTTTTTGTCGTCGGCTTTTCGCGCTCCCCGAGATGCTTGCTGTCCATTAAAAGCCCAGCTTAGCTACCGGACGGCCGGAAAAGGAAAAAGAAACAAGAAAAGCTGATCGGTAAGAAATGCGCGGAGCTGCAACTTCTGAGAAATTAAAAATCAAATGGAGCGGAAAGCAGCTCTGTTACAACGGTACCGTCTGGATCGCCGGAAGCTGATAGACTTTCTATTCGCTTCCGGTTTGATCAAAGAGCTCCGAACCCCGTCCGGTCCCATCGATTCATTCTCCGACGTCGATTTCGACACCCTCAGTGCCGATCATATTCTCCAGTGCATAAAATCAGGTAAAGCACGTGTTCTGACGTTTCTAGCCTTGTTTGGTTGCCGAGAAAACGGAGGAAAATCCGTCGGAATGGCAAAACCGGCAGAAATACGAGCTCTGCTTACTTTTATAACCGTTTTGAGAGCATTTATAATTTTGGCGGTTTCAAATTGGTTGAGTTTTTGCACTCTCTGCTTATCAGGTGGACTTCTTGATATCACTGAGGCGACTAAGAAGTACTTCGAGGAATCTGCTTCTCCAGTCGTGGTGAGCTTGAAGCGGTGTCGTCTTGCAGAGTTATTTTCTATTCTATTGGTTTTTTTTTTTTTTTTTGGGAAAGAAAGACTGAGAGGATTTTTGTGCAAATTTTGTTTTTTTGTTTTGTTTTGTTTTTGTCTTTGAGCTGGTATAACTCTTGGAATTTATTCTGATTTTCAATTGCAGATTCAGGCACAAGCAGGAAATTCCTATTTTCTTGTTTCTGATGCAGATTCGTCTGGCTCGCCTCCGCGACGCGTGCCTCCTCCAATTTCTGTGAAACAAGCCGCTGATTCATCCACCCTACTGCGTCGTATGGATCGTTTGGAAGTTGAGACTGGCATGAAGTTTGGAGATGAAAACGGTTCTAGATATAAAACAGCAAGAAACATGCCTATGAAGCCTTCAGGAAATTCAGTAAAGGCTTCAGAAGTTCCTCCACTTGGATTACCAAGCCTGAAAACAGGTATTGTTTGCATAACTTGCATTTTTTTTCATTTTTCATAATTGGGGCCTAATTGAGGCTAATGGAAAACGGTTTTTGTGTGCTAAAACCCTGGCTTTCTATCTCTTGAGTCAACTGATAAATAACTTCAGGATTTTTGAAGGATTATCTGATGATGACTTGCGGGAATCAGCCTATGAATTATTGATGGCTTCTATGTTCTTGTCTGGGTACTTCTCTCTCTCTCTCCAGTGCTATACTATTTGCATGTGAGGGCATCTAATTTTACATGTTTGCATGTATTCCGATGCGTGTGCATGCTTGTGTTTGTGGTGGAGTGTATTTTGAATTCTTCATTCGATTTGCCCTTAGTACTTCGCATTTGCTACTTGCTTCTCATTACTATTCTATTGTGTCCTTGCTTATTAGGGATGAAGTGCATGTGGTGGAGGACAGAAAGAAATATAAGGGCTCTAAACTTTTGTCAGGATTGAAGAGCACAAAGGATAAAATGCATCCACAGCATCAATCCTTAGGAAGACATTCAGCACTTATGGATATTGTACGTGTTCAGATGCAGGTGAGCTATAAAATATCTCCCCCCCCCCCAATCCTCCTAAATGCAATATTTTGTCCCTCTGGAATGTGGTAACTATGCCACTGTTTTGTCTTTCCACGACAATTCCTAGATGCAAATTCTGCAAATAGAGAGAGATATTAAGTGTTTTCTCTAAGTCTGTTATCCTAACTCTGGCCTAAGAGTGTAGCCTAGGGTCTAAGATAATGTGTGGGTGAACCTCTTCAAATATGCACATAACAACATAAGGTGATATTAACTGTTTTCTCAACATCTGTGGCTTGAAACATTGGATAGAGTACACTTTGTCATTGGCTAAAAGAATGCTTTGCAGACTTTGACTTAAATCTGCTGTAGGACATTATGAATTCTAGCAAATTTAAGACATTGGGTACCTCTTTGTTTTTGGATTCTAGTTTTAGTTTTGTTATGCAGAAATCTGATCAGGTGTTGTTGAACGTCTTCCTTTTTTGTGTTTTGCAACTTGGGGGTCAGCTTCTTTTTAGCTCTGCCCCTCTCCTCCTCCCCATCCAGCCCACCCAAGAGAAAAGCTACCTCAACAGTGCTTTTCTAAGACAATGACAAACTTGGTCTTGGTTTTCTATGCAATGTAGTGTCCTGCTTGTGGCTCATTGGTGTGAATGTGTTTACTTTGTTTTCATGCTTAAATTATTTAAGCTATGTGCTTCGGTATCTTATTTAAGTGGCACTACTTTACTAGATTTCAGAAGCAGTGCATGCTTGCATCAGGAGAAATTTGCTGCAGTTGGTGGCTAGAAGAATAGGTCGAATTAATCTTCCACACATCTCACTAGAGCTTTTGAATGGAATTTTTAAGTCTGATTTTTCTAATGAAAAATCTTATGTGCAGTGGAGGAGTAGACAGGTACAGATTGCAACTTTTTTTTTTTTTCCTTAAAAGGAGTCCTTTCCCTATATATCTGGTGATAGAAATTTAGGTGTGCCTTGCACCTTACTAGCCTCATCCACCTGTGCCACCACAGACACAGGTATACATATCCTTTAGAACTGTTGCTTTTTCACATGAAATACACGTTGCAGGCCAATATTTTAGAGGAACTTCTCTGTTTTTCTGCCAATTCTATGACAACTGAAGTTAGAAGTCATGTCGCAAAGATTAGGGACACAAAGGTATGGTGGCTTCTTTACATATTGACCACTTAAATCTGCATCAGAAATATTCTACTTTAAAAGTTATTTCTGAATGGTTCAGCTATGGGATGCTGCAATGTCTCCTTCTGAACGTGTTGCAGTTATAGCATCTGTTAGACAAGTGGCAATGAAACTGTCATCTTTGCCTGGGCAATTTGGCATTGAAGGGGAAACCTTTTACTGGACTGCTGGTTATCACTTGAACATTAGACTTTACCAGAATTTGCTTTGTGCTGTATTTGACATTCTTGATGAAGGTCAGCTAATAGAGGTAGATTTTCTGTTTTCCTAATTATTATCTGAGCAATTTATGTGATGTGTTGTTGTGATTGATGATCGGCTTTCTTGCTTCAATTTTTTTGCCAGGAAGCTGATGATCTCCTTTCTATTATAAAATTAACCTGGTCTACTCTAGGTATTACTCCAAAAATGCACAACGCATTGTATGGATGGGTACTTTTTCAGCAGGTATGTCTGCATCTCTTGACTGAATCCTTTATATATGTCATTGTAGGAAACGACTAAAATTTTCTGATTTTGGCTGTTGTGGACAAGTGATCTACCTTGCAGCATCCGAGCAATTGTAACTTGTGCATTAGTGTCTTTTTGGGGAAAAGACAAATACAATGTTTTTCATGGAAAAAGTTACAATGTCAATATACCTTATGATAATTGTCATTTTAATGAACCATATGAGACATGGGGGAAGGGAAATAAATAATTATACATTTGAATTTGGTCATTGCTGGAAAGATTTGAAAGTTACTACTTTGCACCAGTGATGTTGTTGGCAATGATTTGTAGTTAGATTAATTCAATCAATGCCTCAATTATATCATTGAAGTGAAGCGTAAGAATTTCAGAGCGGATGCTCTATGGATTATTCTAATGTACATTTGTCATTGAAGTTTATTGAGACAGAAGGAGATGGGCTATTAGAAAATGCAGTCCTTGAGTTCCAGAAACTTCTGTCTACTGCAGAAGATGATGATAAGGAGGAGTGGTACATGAATAGCCTACTGTGCTTAAGGCAATGGAACAGCCATGAGTTAAAATTAAGACTAGTGCAGGCTATTTTGCTCTCAGTAACCAGCTGGTGTGATGGTGTACTTCAAGATTATCATCTGCATTTCAGTCAGGTTAACTGGTATTCTTAAGCAATTATACTGTTTTTTTTTTCTATTGTTAACTGAAGATACAAAATCTTGTTTTCAAATAATTATTTGTAATTCCTTCCAAGTGTCTTTTGTTGTGGTGGTTATTATTCCATTTCTTCTCAAGGTATTTTATCTCAAAAAGTGTTTGTGATATTAGTTCAGAGCACTTTCAACACTCTCCACCAATCTTATGAACACAGAGTTAGTGTGTATTTGACTACAATCTTCAAAATTATTTCCCTATTGATGCTAGAATGTCAAAATTCACCAAATGAGAATATATTGATATCTGGCGAGTGCAAATTTCCAACTAGCTGGTTTATGAAAGTCAATGTTTTAACCAAAGGTCTTGAAATGATGAAGATTTTCATGAGAGTTTTCGGTGATATGATCACAAAATGTGGTCAATTTAGATTAGAATTGTTAGGAAATATTAAGCATGCCACTTCAAAAAATTGATTTTTGGAGTAAATCCGTAAACTGTGATGCTCTGTTTCATCATTGTTAATTTGCTAAAACATTCTGTTTTAGAGCTTTTTTCTGTACAATTCCATGGATTTCCTCTCTAATCATGTATCAAATTTTCTACTTTCAGAAATTTTCTAACCTCCAAATGGTAATGACCTTGGTTTTTGAAGTTGGAATTCCTACCGATGATTGTGGTGAAATTAAGGTTAGATCTTGCTTCCTTCAAGTTACATTATGAAATTTGTGATCGAACAGTGAATGCTACTCAATTGCTCCCGTTTTTTCATGTATGATATTTGGTTACTAGAATTTGATTCTCCTTGAGAAAATGTCTGAGTCTCATTACTAATTTTTTGACCCTAATTAATTTTAGCTTCGAGGAAGGAAATATTATTCTATTATCTGTAAGGTCTGGCTACTATTTCTTACCATGACCAGTATGCATTTTTATTTCTAATCCTCAATTGAGGTTGTTAGCAAATTTTGGGCCATGTAATGGTTGCCTTTGAATTTGTTCCTCTTTGAGTGGTTGCAAGTAATTAACATAAGGAAAAGAGGCTTCATTTAACATTTTTTAAATCAACATACAGCCAGGTCTTGTTTCCTCCCCACTTATTTGACTCATCTCATGGAAATTGTTCATATATGCAGTTAACAAAGTTGGATGCTTCAAATCAAAACTCTACCAAGATACTTAAATCATATGTTAAGAGCTCGACTGAAGCCGCATACAGCCGGGTAAGTCATGCTTAGAATTGAACATTATTGTTGATTGTTCTAGTGCCAGTTCATGTAATACTATTGATGTAGTTTTGCTGTTCAGTTAGAGATATATTCATCAAATTAACTTTACGCGATCTTTTTACTTGTCTCCTTCTTCAAGTTATACAAAATTTGATAAGCTAACTTCATTAGGTAGCAAGTAAGGTAGATCTTGAATCTAAGGTGGAAAGAACACATCCTTTGGCCCTGCTTGCAAATGAGCTGAAGTTAATTGCTGAGAGAGAAGTCAAAGTGTTTTACCCAGTGTTACGTGAATACTTCCCCAAGTCCGTGAGGATCTCAGTTTTTCTGTTGCACCAATTTTATGGGGAAAAACTGGTTTGTCCATGCCTAATTTTTTGTTGGCAAAATGTTCCTGATGTAGTTGCAGCTGTATCCTTTACCTAAATTCTATGTGTATTGGCAACCATTTGTTTATATATGCAGAAACCTTTTCTTGAGGGAGTGTCATCTCTTTCTGAAGATGTAATGTTGGTGCTTCCAGCTGCCAATATGTTGGATCATTACCTAACTCACCTGTATGCTATGGATGCAAATCAGACAGTGCATTCTTTCAGTCAAGATTTGGATCATTATCAGGTTACCATCTGTGTTTTGTTTTGTGCATTCTGGGAAGGTGCATCCTATAGCTGTTTCAATGTATGGCAGTTTCAACACTTCCATTTCTTGTATGCTGAGTTCATACATTTGTCATTGTTATGCAAAGACAAGATGCCATTTTTTGTGTAGTAAATTCTTCTTGAAGTTAGAAGTATGTTTTTCATTGGTCTTCATTGTGTGCCTCACATGGTTGAGGACATACTCAAAGAATAACTTAAATTCTTCTTGAAGTTAGAATTACGTTTTTCATTTGTCTTCATCGTGTGCCTCACATGGTTGAGGATATACTCAGAGAATAACCTGGGCACTGGATCAGGTGCTGGTGCTTATTTCATGTTCAGCTTGAATTAATGTTAGAGCTCTTGTTTTTGGCACATGGCGACGCCAAGATGGATGTTACGGGTATTTCTACACATACATAATAGGAGAGATTTTGAAGGAGAGGAATGACATTTATACTTTAAGTCGTTGTCTAGAGGCAGGAATTTTCAGATGCTATGTTTTCTTAAAAATTGTAGGTTTCTTTGCTTGTAAAGGAGGCATCTTTTGTCTGTGGGTCAACAACCCCCATAACCCTTTTATGTCTCAGAAAAGAGAAGAGAATTCTCATAAGAAATTATGGAGCAAAATTTTCAACTTTGTATTCTGCATTGTCTGGATTTAATGTGGCATTTAGGGTATTGACAGTGTTGGTGCTCAATTGCTTGTCCAATATGCGTGCATTTGTGAGATAATAGTTTTTCAAGAGATTCTTTTCCTTTGCTTAGTTGTACCATGATACTTGTGCATTTCAATGTAATTTGACTCCACTTCACACATTGTTGGTCCTTTCTGTTTTGAGCAGATTGGAGAAATGTCTAAACCCCTAATTCTTGATTGGGTGATATCTCAGCATGCTCATATCTTGGAATGGACTGGACGTGCTTTTGATATTGATGTAAGATCCATATTTAACCACATTAAGTGGGAACTGGTAGGAAGGAAATAGGAGGGGACTGGAACTTCAGTACGGAAAGGAGAAAACTGGTGTGTGATTGATACTGTTCAGAACTATAGAATGATAGGTGGATAAACTACCAATTATAACATGATTATTGGTAGTTGACTTTGAGGAATGGAGCTGTGACATTTGGGAAAACTTGGAAAATGATGTTAATCACGGTGTTAGTTAAAAAAAAAAATTGTTAATATGCTGTTAGCATCAACGTGTTCTTATGGAAAGTGACATCTTTTAATTTATATGAAGAAATTGACTTGAAACTGTGTATAATATTCTGAGCAAAGTCAGGCGGTAAAAAGAAGACAAATTTTGACTAGCACAAGGATGGCTGTTGTTGGGTTCATTGTACACAGTATAGTGTGTGCATGTTCCTATTGCCATTGTGATTTAGGCTAGGGCATTTAATATTTTCAACTTGTTTAGTTGGGGTGAGGGAAGGGGACCACACATTTCCATTTGGATATTATCTGCATGCAATCTTATTGGATGGGTGATTGACAAGAGACAAACACCATGTAAACTAAATTTGGGATGAGTAAATCCAATCCATTTTTAACCAGACCAAACTATAAAAAATTTTGTCAATGGGAGAAACTTTAGCATTTATGCAGATATTGCCTTTATATGTGTTCTATTCTCTTCTTGAGAAGTACTTTGAATTTGTTTGAGAAGAAAGGCTTAATCACTTTATTTTTGGCATGCATGCAGGATTGGGAGCCTTTATCATTTCATCAGAGGCAAGCAGCATCAATAGTTGAGGTTTTTAGGATTATAGAGGAGGTGCATATACCTCTAAGACAACTTTATTCAAATTATCTTTTTGATGCAAACTATCCAGGAGAATTTGCTTTCCATATGGATTCTTGGATGTTATACATGGAGGCTGCTTTTTTAAAGATGTTGCACTTAGATGACATGCTCTCTTGCCTTCATGTTCTTGAAATTGTGCTTTTCTATTTCTCATGAGTGGCTGATAACCTTTCAGAGATAAATATTGCTGATGCATTGGATATTAGCTTGCCTGTTACATTGTTGTTTTCTTGGAGAACTATGTGAATTAGTTTTCTTGTTTGCTTGCTATTAACTTTATCCCTGATTCTTGTTTTGGTTTTAATCATATCTGTTTGACTTGCAGACAGTGGACCAGCTATTTGGTTTGAATCTCCCCTTGGATATTACACATCTTCAAGCTCTGCTCTCTGTGATTTTCCACAGCCTGGATACCTATTTGCTGAAAATGCTCAACCAGTTAGGTGCTGTTATTTCCTTTGTTTAGCTGGGGTTGCATTTGATGCTCATCATGTTTATTTCTCTCTAGTTTTGCAAGTGATTATTTGATTGTGGCTTTTGGTGTTGCAGTTGAAAAGAATCACCTTTATCCACCTGTTCCTCCTTTAACTCGATACACAGAGACTGTTATTCCACTAATTAGGAAAAAGTTGCTGGAGTCTTGTGTTCTGGAAGACCATGTTATGTATAAATTGAATGAATTAACAATATCTAAGCTCTGTATCAGGTTGAACACTCTTCAGGTAAGCTTGTCTCTAAACTTATGAATGGTACAGCTTCATATTTGTAATTGCATTGCAGGCTCCTTAAGTGAAATGCTTTTATATTTGCTTTTTGTTATTTTTATTATTTTTCCTTGATAGAGAAAGATCCACATGGCTTGGCTTCACCCCAATATAAACTGTTCTTTGAGGTTGAGAAATAACTCATTTAGTAAGGGTTGCTTGAGTAGCTTTAGGTTGATGAATGTAACAAAGGATTCCAAAATGTTTGGGAAATATTTGAAATGAAATCAATTTTTAAATTTGAAGTAACTCCTATGATGAACAATTGGTGAGGAAGCTAAAGCTAGAGGAAATGTTTTTACATCATCATTCTTCTTATTCTGTAACTCAGCCTTTTATGAACGATCCTCTCTTGCAAAGCCTCTTATTTTGCATTCCTAAATTGGAGTTTCAGCTTGGCATTGAGCTGTTAATGAGGATAGAATTCGTAAATCAAGGCTAAACTCGGGTGCTCCACCACAGCCCAAACCTAACCCCACAAGCGCAAGGGTCAAATTTAAGCTGGGGTAAATTGTTCCAAGTGGTTGGTCCCTTTGACCTTTGTTAAGGATGGATTGGGTCTGTCAAGTTGAAAGAGAGAATGGCTTTTTGAAGTGTATTTTCATCTCATAAAACAGTAACAATAACATAGCCTTAATCCCAAATGGAATTTGTGTATTTTCATCTCATCCCCGACCTTAATTTTCTGAATGTAAAAATAAGTATAACTACAATGGGAACTATATGGAGAGATACAGGAATCTGTTGGGACTTGTTATATATCAGATCTCAACCTCAGGCCATCTAAAAGTCAGATTAAGAAATTGAAATTAAGCCATAAAAGATAGAAGAACTATTATTCTTGCCTTCTGCATGGCTTGGGCTTGAGTTTTGCATGAACTAAATAAGAAATGGTTCCTTTCGCGTTTGCCTATAGGACAGGAATAACTTGTGCTGATAGAACATAAAGAGTATGGGTTTTTGTGTTTGAAACGATTAACCTTGCTTTGATAATATGGAAAGGTTTTTGTTCATGTGGATCTGCAAATATTTTTGGTCCATTTTCTGGACCTGTGATTTTGCATCATAAGTATTTTGGTTCACTAACAAATTCTTGCTCATCTCTTTTCATTCCATCAATGTAGTATATTCACAAACAAGTTAACATTCTAGAAGAAGGAATTAAGAAATCTTGGGCACTCGTCAGACCATCTCAGGACCAAAAGTGGAGTAAGTTCTCTTTGTCAATAGGAGACTGGTTATATATGATTTTCTCATTTGCTAACACCTATGTCTAGCCTTTTTGAATTTATTGAACCCCTATGTTGAAAAAAAGAGATTAAATAACTGGGCAGGAGAAATGCCTTTTTTTATCTTTTCAGAAGCAGTAGATAAATAATACATAATAGGAGAAGCTTCTGGCTTATGGGCCCTACCTTAAATGGTAAAAGGGTGGTGTGGCTGGCATAGATCCTTGCATTTCTCGTGACTAAACATAAGATACTAGAGGACAAATGACAGTTAATAGTGAAAGAATGGCACTCAGCATCAATTTCTCACTTAGTTAAGAAGTTTGCAACAGTTGGTTACCTAAATGAACATTCCAATCTTTGGAAATGTATGCGGGCTCTTAGACCCATAGCTCTGAAATAAGATGATTTGTTTTCTTGTCTTCTGTTAGTGAAAAGATGTGGTAAATGGTGCATTTGACTTTACAGCCAAATTTTGTTGAAGGGATTGTGTATAGAACCATTTATGCTGCATTTTCCTTGAAGCCTCTGATATAGCTTTTCTTCATCTTTTCACACCTAGAATTTTCTGCTTTACCTTTAATGCAGCAAAAGAGGAGCCTCTAGAAGAGAGGAGTTTGCTAACAAGTGAAGCCACTCATGCACTGTTTGCCACAACTCTTGATGTCATTAGGGATACTACAAAAGATGCAATCCACAAAATTTGTGATTTCACTGGTGAGCTTAACTTGGAGTAAGTTATTATATTCATGTGATTACTGAAAATTGGCAAAGACTGATTTTTTATATAATATTGATCCTGGTTATGTTCCTCACTTAATTTGCATTTCCCTTTTTGGAAGAAATTTTAATGTTATACTTTTTCTGTGGCCTTATTAAGGTATTTTCTTTTTGTGATTATTTTATTTTTCTGGACCAGATTTGGTTCAACCAAAGGTTACTGGTTATCCATTTCACATGATTATTATCTCTTGGATTTTACCTTCTGACATTTCCTTCTAAATGCATGTGCAACTTATAGGAACAAAGATTGTTTTTTGGGACCTGAGAGAGAGATTCTTGTTTCAGCTATATCGTGGCAATGTTGAAAGTTCCCGCTTGGAAAGTTTTCTTTCTCATGTTGATGCTGTAAGATATTAAATCTATTTCTCTCTCTCTCTCTCCCCCCCCCCCCCAAAAAAAATACAAAAAGTGAAAGTTCTTCCCACATTTTCTGCACGCACATAGCCATCGATTGCTTGTCACTTCTTTAAGAAGGTGTTGTGTGTTTCTGCTGTTCTAACTTTGTAGGGTCTAATGCAGGAACTCAATCGCATATGTGGTTTGATTGATGATTCTATCAGAGACCTTGTGGTTTTAAGTATCTATAGAGCATCAGTGGTACACTTTCATTCTATTTACTAATTTGTTCGGAAACATTTCTTGAGAGCCTAAATTTAATGTCTGGGGTGTTTTAGGAATGCTATATCTGGGTATTGCTGGATGGAGGCCCTTCTCGCGCATATTCTAATTCAGATTTCAAGATGATGGAAGATGATTTTAATATGTTGAAGGTTTGTCTCTCATAATGCAAAATTTTCTTTGTGGTAGATGTTAAATGTTGAAGACAATAGTGTGAAGTATACTATTTTTATAAATATAGGAGTCTTGACAAACATAACTCACATAAAACAGTCTTGATGTGTATTATTGAGTCCGTGTATCGGAGTAAACGGAAATAAAAAGAGTAGCAATGCGGAGTATGGAGAAGGAACATTTGCTAGATGAAGATAGATTGTAGTTGTCTCAATATGATCATTTGTGGTCGTGTTCTGTGTTATAGAAGGAAAGGGGGCATATTCTGGATGCTACATCAGTCCAGTCTTCTTCTCTTGTTTTTTTGTTTTTTTCATTCTTTCCCTGATTGAGTTTAAGAGAGATTAGATATTTACAATGTTTCACTGTTTTTTTCATCTTCTTCAGAAAGCTAGGCATTGCTAACTATTCCATTCCACATCATGTCTATGGCTGCCTCCTCATAGGCTATAATTGGCAGAACTTCAAAAGCTTAGCCTGGTGCTTTCTTTTTCTAATAAGGAACAAAGAAAGTGAAAGAATCTAAGTTCTCAAAATCTGCCGATTATTGGTGTTGGGGCATATTTGCTAGGGTGAGGCAGTTTTTCATCAGATGTGTTTCAGCCTGGCTTGCATAATGAATCAAACCATCTCTCACTTTGTTTCTTGTTGTCTAACTACTACGTGTTAGTCAATAGAAAGTTTTCTCTTGTTAAAGGAACAATTTTTGCCTTCAGGAATTCTTTGTAGCTGATGGACATGGCCTTCCACGCTCATTAGTTGAGCAAGAAGCAAAATCTGCACATCGCATTATTAGCCTCTTTTCCCTTCAGGTTTGGTGGCTCAAACACTTGGCCATTGTACTCTTATAGCTGACCAGTTGAAATTGGGTGGATTTGACAATTTCTAAGTTTGCAGACGGAAACTGTTATTCAAATGTTAATGAATGCTAGTGAACATATTTCAATGGGACTGGATTCGCAACATAATGGTCTGATGCACATGGAGGATGCCCACACTTTAGTACGAATTCTTTGCCACAAGAAAGACAGAGAAGCCTCCAAGTTTTTGAAAAGGCAGTATCAGCTTCCCATGTCTTCAGGTGATTATTTCCATCTAGAAGTTGGTTTTGTTTATCTAGCGGTGCTTCAAATGAAAAATGAAGATATTTCTGGCAAAGTAGGTATGGGACTGATTGGAGATAAATTGAAGGAGTGGCGTTTACACCAACTTAGATATGTCCAAGTAGACTTACAAATAATCAAAAAGGTGACCAAATTTAGGTGGATAGCTGGAGAAGGAGATTACAACCTAAATTGACTTAAGTCTCTTTGGTGGAGAAAACTTCAGAACAATGTGATTTCACACCAAAATTGGTCTATAATAGAACGTGAATGACGAGAGAGATTCATGCAACCAATTCTAATTAAATTTGAAATTAAGATTTTATTGTTATTGTGGTTAATGTCGTTACATTGGTGATCGTAATATTTAATATAATTTTGAATAGTTGAAACTATGGTCTTACTCTATTGCAGAATATGATGACATCCCATCAAGTGATTCATCTTCAAGATCACCTCTTATAACAGATCTCCTTCAGCGAAGTACCTCATTTCATTGGACCGGAAATGGACAAGGCAGCTTCAAATCAATTAAGAAGAAATTTCAAGAAGCAACGTCTGGAATCAGGAGCATGGGACGTTGAGAGCGGTGGAATATGGCACTCTGCAAATGCATCTTGAATTTCCATGCTGATTTGAGGCAGCTTCAAATCAATTAAGAAGAAACTTCAAGAAGCAACGCCTGGAATCAGGAACATGGGACGTTGAGAGCGGTGGAATATGGCAGTTCGCAAATGCATCTTGAATTCCCATGCTGATTTGAAGAGAACGGAATGGCAGTTCACCTTTCCAAGCGCTGGAATTGAAATGTTCCCTGTAAGTCAATTTGTCATGTAAATATTTAGGATATTATACTGTATGCCACAAGCTGTGTTAATCAACCGTAATCTTGCCGCAGAGTGATGTATCTCTAGAGATGATTGGTAAAGTTTGCACTAAATAGGCATGAATTTTTTCGACAATGAATTGAAGTGTTGTTTACTCTTTCGATCCGCAAGCGATCGGCGTTTGCCAAAGGTGGCCATTGCCCGCTATTTGGGGCTTATTGCTAGCCATAAAGTCTATGGGCCCGCTTTTCTTCTGGGATTAGAGAGGGTAACAGCGTTGTCCTCTGGT
The DNA here is from genome assembly GCA_019804595.1 of Bruguiera parviflora. Lineage (NCBI taxonomy): Eukaryota > Viridiplantae > Streptophyta > Magnoliopsida > Malpighiales > Rhizophoraceae > Bruguiera > Bruguiera parviflora. Next base: position 1,099,539 of record CM034058.1, on the reverse strand, counting down.
CTGTTCCTCCTCGAGGCGCCTTTTTTTATTTTGGGGGGGGGGGGGTCCTGTAGAACTTGAGCTTATAAATTAGAAATCAAACGTTTAAATTAACCGAATAAAATCAGTAGTTTATGAAATAAAGGAAAACTATCATATAGCCCGAGACAAATTAGTGGACCAACCCCCCCCCCAAAAAAAAGACTATCGGTCAACGCTTCGGGCAACGCAGGTATTTTAATTATTACCGCGGCCAACAGCGGAAGGAGGTAGGGCAAGAGTGGCCATTTTCCACTTTGGATTCGCAGATGCCAAATAGAAAATCACACAGCCGTGCAGTTAGGCAACTATGAACCTTCGCCAACTCATTGGAAGCTATGGCTATGCTAAAGTAGCATCGTCCCTCCACTTTTCCAACCATGAACCTTAGCCAACTCGTTGGAAGCTATGACTATGAGAAAAATAGCATCATCCCTACGTTTTTCCAGAGATTTGGTGCTTTTTTCCGAGTCTTTCTATTCATTTGGGATTTTTCGACCTCAAAGGGTTGGATATTGTTAGAAAACGTTCCGCCAAACCCACGGGATTGGCCCAGTGGCATGAGTATTGAAAGAACCTTGTATTCAACCTCTACAACCTACCCTGGATTCACCTCGGAGATATTTTAAGTGAACCTTAAGTTCACCACACGGTCAAGAAACAAAAAACTTTGTCATTGGCTAGGTACACTTCATATTCATAGATCTTGCTTTCTGGTGAAAATGGTAACACCCTTCTATCAGGATAAGAATCCAGCATTGAGCATTCCAATAGAAATATCCAAAGCAAGCACTACTACAGTTGAGACCTACACGCAATCTATGTTGCACGAGTTACGTGTGCGATTGAAGGAACGAAGACGAAGAAGAAGAAGAAGGCAAATGCGTATAGCAATCAATTAAAAATCCCCCTCATATCGACGTCCACCTAGTCCTTGCGGACGTGGGTTAGATGTTACACGGGCTGCCATTCGAATTCTTTCCCTGCGGTGCCGTTTTCAAGTTTTAAAGTGCTTCTTGTCCGATTGCGTGAAAAAAAATTGACCTTTTCAATCGGAATGGTGACATCGCGCTTCGGACGAAGACGGTTGGAAGTTCAACAAGTGAGTGAACGGATAGAACAAGAAAGCTTCTCGTTGGGGGGGGGGGGGCGTCGCATCTGTCTTGGTCGTGGCTTTCACATCCAGAAATCGACCGGATAACGACGTCAAATCATGATGATTTTCCCAGCTCCAACCACAAAGTATCCACCTGATTGCCAGAATTTCCATCCAACGGCTCCCCTTTGACCTCAGGTCCCGGCTCATTTTCTTCACACTGTTGCTGGTTTCTTCCTAGCATCTCCTCCTCGTCTCTCCTCACGCGCTTCATCCCAATAGAAACGCCAAAAAGCCTCGGGTTTACATCTTCCTCGGCGGCCGACGACGCCCCCACCTTCACGCCGCCGCTGACGGCTGCTTCCTCCGGGAGCGCCACCATATCATTTTCCGGCAACAGCTCCAAAGGCTTCCCCTCCGGCAAATTATCATCGTTATTATTATCGGATTGACCAGAAGCATAACTCGTCATCAACGAGAGTATATTATTACACAAGCCTTTTAACCGAGTCAACTCGTGACTCAGCTGCGCATTCTCTCTTCTCAATCTGTCGTTCTCTTCTAGAATCTCTGGCGCAGTAGTGCAACTCGTAATCCGAATCAATGTATTAGCAACCTGCGTGGTTGCCGTCGGAGACGAGTTCGACGAAATAACCTGCTCCTCACCGGAATTCGTCGGAGAAACCGCACGCGCCGCCACCGGAAACGCCGCAACATTCACCGCCGTAGTAGCCGATGCTGTTGGCGAGATTTTCCTCCGCTGAATGTCGCGTAGTAGCATCTTCTCGCCTCTCCGGAAGCAATCATTCGCGAATTCCCATCGATCCGGCACCACCTTTTTAAATCCCTGCAAATTTATTACAAAAAAAAAGAGAGAGAGAGTTACCAAATTATCAAAAATTCAAAAATGATATGCGGAAGCAAGAAAATTTTAGAGAGAGATAGAGGCTGACGTAAGTGTTGAGCTGGCGAACGAAGCTGGAAAAGTTGTTGTGTTTGAAGTACTTAGGGAGCAAGTCTCGGGCGAATTCGGCGGGCCGCCAAACTATGAAGGCAGATCCGTCGTCGTTCCACGAAATCAGATCGTCGATGGAGGGATCGTCGACGAGCTGATAGGTTTTCGTAAGAAATGGAGTTGGCAAGGATCTTAGCGAGCATCCTCCTCCTCCTCCACCAACACCTCCTCCTTCAGCGGCTGACTCGCCGGCTTGTTCGCCCGGCAACGGAGGCATCGGTTTAGCTCTTAGATCCGAATCATATAAAACTGCAATCCTAGTGACAGGTCCGTTTGGCTCCCTGGAAAGCACAAGACAAAAGAGGAAAATAATAATAATAATAATAAGTATGATAACATTACAGAGAAGCAAAGCAATAGCATGTTGGCCTATTGCCAACCGAAAATCTACAGGATTCAACAAAACTCAGAAACAGCTAAAGATATTTTCCCGATGAATTACCAGTTAATGAAACTGCAGCACCGTAAAACGTCAGCTTCTAGATATCAGAAAGCAGCAGCAGCAGTTTTTCCCGGATTATCACAGCACCGAAACCTTTTCTCGGGAACCAAAAAAACAATTAAAAAAAAAAAAAACCCCCACAGGTTTAGTTAACATAAAAGTTGCATCATTCGCGGTTGGCGCGGCGGATCACGGCCTGCACTGACAACAGCGAGGAAGCAACGTTAGGTTCTGTTCTTTCTAGAAGGTTCTCGGCGGAGTAAATGATAAGATCAGGATAAACAATTCGCGGCTTCGGAGAAGGAAAGAGAAACGCAGTCTTACAATAGCTCGGTTTTATAGTAAAAAAAAAAAAAAAATGTAACTAAAAAATATTTAAAATATTGGTCTTATTAAATAAAAAGAATGTATATTTTTTTAAAAAAATTATTTTTATTCAAAATTATTGAATTAAAAATTAAAATATGCAATAAATGAATTTTTTTTTAATTATTCATAAAAATATTAAAACACATCTAATTTCATATTATTTTGATTTAATTATACATTTTATTGATTTAATCGTGTATTTATGTTTTTTTTTTTTTGGCCAAACAAATAAACTCTTGAAAATTAAAAAAAAAATTCTTTAATTTAATAAAATTTACATTTTTGGATGATTTTTAGTGAGATGTCTCGACCACAAACTTTTTATAATTATCACCAAAGGAACGGTAGCGAAGCCAAAAAGAGCAAAAGAAGTGGGGACCACAAGTAAAAAGGGCGAAAATTAGGATTAGGGAAGGGCCGGGCAGAGGCTTGCGGGACGCGTGCGTCGCGCGCGCGTGGGGCCCACGTTCTAGGACATGCCAGCTTCTTACGGCCTCTTCCAGAACCTTCCCCCCCTTTTTTCCTTTCGATAAAGACACTTTGGATCAAGCATTGACTCTACATTTCCTGACCAACCGGTTGCGATTGCGTTTGAGGTTTTTTTTTTTTTTTTATAAATAAAAAAAATTAATTGGTACTTGGAACTTCGCAGGGCCGTTCTGCGGTGGCGGTGGCGCTGTGCCAGTACTGTGGATAATGAAATTGAGTGGACGAATTTTGGGAATGATGGATGTTGCTGGAAGGCCAACTTCAGCCAAACGTTGCTCACAGAAATACCCTCTTCCCGTTTGAGCTTCATTGCACGTTGATCATTTCAACACATTTCTATAATTTATCTTATACAATTAATATTCATGAAATTGTAACTATGGGTTTGTATTTTACACATGCAAAGTAAAATTAACTCTCCCTTGATTTTTATAAATTTTGCGTCTCTCTTTTTAATATAAAAATTTAGTACTTTTAATATAAAAATTTACGTTTTTAACTAATGAGGTGTCCCGTCAATCTCGCCGAAGCCTTGGGCCTGGCCTAAGAATAAAAGAGAGTATCGTGAATACATCCAGTACATGGCAGGCTACATGTTAGTAGGGCTTGCAATGAGATTTCGGGCCTCGAACTGAGTCTGGAGGCCCAAAGAGTCCATTGTTTCGGTCGCAGTCGTCAAGAAATTTAATCCTGAGGCATTGGGGCCTAGGCCGAGCATAAAGATATATTGATTTACGGCTATGGTGGGTCTCGAAGAATTTGAGTTCAAGAGAAATTATAGGTACCCACGATGAAGAAATTCTCGTTCGCTTTTGTATATTCAAACCTTGGCTTAGGCCCGAAATGACTGTTGCGACTGCTGCCCAACTGGCAATGATTTTTTTTTTTTGTTTTTTTCCCTCGCAAGAGGACCATTATCAATATACCTTCAAGAAGTGCAGGCAAGCAAAAGGCAGGCTTTTTTCCTTGTGCGTGGTAACAGTTGAATAGTCAATCACATTAACAAAGTAGAAAAACCACCCATAATCAGTCTAGTGATAAGAGGGAATTTAGGTGCACTATTTTAAACAAATGATACGTGCTAGTAATCCAGGTTTACTTGAAAGATGTGTGTGTGTGTGTGCGTGTTTTTTGTTTTAATGATATGTGTTTTGCCCTTTCTTGTTATATGCCAGGGAAGAGAACCTGTGTAGGTCGAGGTAGGAGCAAACGGGGGACCGGAAACCAGTACGGATCACCAGATGATTCTCTTACACAGCTTGTATCCCGACAAGAGAGCGCAAATTGCAATAACTGAGAATGTTGCCAAAGACATGCTACTGGAAGCGACGGTTGCCTTCCAGAGTGGTGCAGATTTTTCAATCTGTTGAGTAGCCTGTATTCCCACCGAACAAGATGACATGAGAAGATAGCCTCCCAACTGGCGAATGCAAATAGAGAAGACAGCCTTTTTGTTAACTTAGGCCAATATATTTTGCATAAAGGATAGTTGAGAGAAACACATAGAAAGGAATATAAACTTCTGCTTTGTTGGTGATCGGGCATACTTGATCGAAAGTGAAGCTGAGATAGTCAGAGATCATGTCTGAGATGAGGATGCCTCTGTTTGCAATGTCACAAACCCCTTTGAAGACTTGAAATGCGGAGTAAAGAAACACCGAGAGAGAGATAATGAAGCAATACCTATTTCAAGACCATCGAAGTAAATTAAGTGATATCTTCTTGAAGAATCACGAAAGCTATAGGCAAAGTACCAAACATTTAGTCAATTGTTGGTATATGATGGGGCTACACCTACATCAACTGAGAGTAGTTGGCGAAGCTAGGACTTTGGTGGCGGTGCTCCTTATGCATGGAGGATGGAGCTGCCAGGGAGACCGCCGAGACAAAGGAGAATACGAGTGCTATGAACCGGAGGAGCAGAGTGGAAAGATGGAGGGATGGTCTAAAGCTCTGTCTTGTGGAGACCGCCGAGAAAGAGAAGGGTGAAGGCGTCGGAAATGGTTGTTGTTGAGCTGGAGAACTGGTAGATCCAGGTGACACACCGGCCATTTGCCTACAAGCAACAACTAACAACTCCCCTTCTTGTTTCATTGTTATGTGTCTGCTAAACTGCTCCTTTCCTCAAACCTGGTCTTTCGTTAAGATTGACTTATTATTGATATTGATTATAGGCAACCAGTCCAATTTTACAAGAGAAGAATATGTGGCATACCCTTTGTTTCTTCGTTTCTTTTTCTTGCTTGTTTATGTGGAAAGTCCACCAATCAAGTGAAGTCATGCAATTATGAAAGAGACACACTGCGAGCCGCCAATCTTTTCTTATGAGTATTTTGTGCCCATTCAAGTTAAATTAAGAGGACGGTGAGCGGAAAGGGACATGCATTGGTAAATTTCCCCGAGTCCACTTAAAATATTGACTTTCTTGCCGACACAAGGTGAGAGGAAAGAGAAATGCATATGTCAACTTCCATGAGTGCACTTAAAATATTGACTTTATTGCAGACAAGGTGAGGTATCAGGCATTCGTTACAAGCAACAAGTAAGACATAAGAATAAGTCGGAAGAAATAGAGCTCATCCATTTAACAATTTTTTGCCGTGTCTGCATAGATCTACGACTATGATGAGAGCAGAGTTTGAGCATAGAAAAACTGACAAATGCTTTTGAGCAATTGCCCTCAAATATCAAGCAGTTGTATTGCTAGGCTTGTATAAACATTGATTCATCAAAGGATGAATCCGACATCATTAACAATTTTCTTTTTTTTTTTTTTGTTGAATAAGGAAATGAATCTAACAATTAACGATTTGGAAAGTTACCCAATGCCCCCTCAAGTCTAAGGAACAATCTATCTGTCAATCCTAAATCTGCAGAATATTTGACCACTGCATCCTGTGTTGAATGAGAAGATGGAATCCGGTAATACTTGCTAGCTTGCGTAGCTTACAAATATCAGCATGTTGCTCAAGCCTTTTTCTTGTAACCCCATGGATTTTTGCTCGCCCATTTCCACTGGTCCCTGCACATCTCCTCCACACCATATTTTGCTCTGCAAATGCCAATCAAGATGGCTATGAGGACTAAAATTGATGTCAAATTGTTTAGGATTGCATCAGCAGAAATTCAAGAGAATATCAATGAAAAGTGTATTGAACTGTCAGGAATCTGGATGGGTTGAGTGCATACTTCCAACCAAGTTCTCTCTCGGCTTTCTCTGTAGAAGCATAGACAGCTGTAGCGTCTCCAGCCCTTCTCGGACATAGCTTGATGGGGATTTTCTAAAAAATATTCATTCCAAATGCTTTGACTTACTCCCCACTTATTTAGAGAGAGAGAGAAACAGACAGGCAGAAAGGGAGGGAGAGAAACAAAAGAGAGAACAGTCACCTTGCCAGAAGCTTTTTCAAATGCGGTAACCATTTCGAGAACAGACGTTCCATGTCCAGTCCCCAAGTTGTAGGCAACACAACCTAAATGAAAAGGACATGCTTAAATGCTACAACTTGATGGTGAGAGATACTACAAACCATGTCTGAATGTACAACCGGACGATAACTGAAACTACACAAGGTGATGTGTCTATTTGAAACAAAGTGAAATCCAAGAATTGAACTCTTAACTTGTGGTACCGAAACCAGTTAGAACACACGTGTGACTGCACATTAATAAACTTCAAAACTAGGTATGAAGCAAGAAGTGGATTACCTATATTCTCTGTTGCAAAAAGTTTCCGAAGAGCAGAAATATGACCATCAGCTAAGTCCATAACGTGTATGTAGTCTCGAACCTGTAAATCCAAAATATTCAGGTACTTTGCAGAAAGCAACCACAAGGTCGCTTAATAAGTGATTGTAGGAGTATTGGATGAGATTGGAGCTTTTCTCCCACATGAAATAGAATTTTGAGGTCAGCTTTCTCAGCTGAACTTTTTCAAATTGTCTCCAACTCAAGTTTTCCTTTCTTTTTTATCCTGGAAAAAGAGGAGCATTTACACAAGAACACATACCGCGGTACCATCCTTTGTGGGATAATCGTGGCCATATACACTAAGTTCTGGCAATCTTCCAACAGCTACTTGTTGTATGTATGGCATAAGGTTATTTGGGATACCCTTGGGATCTTCACCAATCTTACCACTCTCATGAGCTCCCACAGGATTGAAGTATCTTAGTAAAATGATCCTCCATTCTGGTTCTGCATGTTGAATATCTAGAGCAATTTCTTCAAGAAAAAGCTGGAAAGATAGAATGGGGAAGTATAAATTGGAAAGAAATTGGGCTTAATTATCATTTAAAGACATCCCTTCCTAAATTCACAGGTTAATCCAACTTCAAACATAATATAGTGGGGACAGGAATAGACTAAAAAAAGAGCTAGTGTGATTGAAACCTTGGTCCGGCCATAAGGATTCATAGCCTTTAGCCGGAAGTCCTCGACACATGGAATTTTTTCAGGTTGGCCATAAACCGTTGCAGAGGACGAGAATACCATCTGTTTGCGCCCATTCCCAATCCAAAATTGAACCAGAATCAAAAAGCAAAATTTTGTCAGTAATCAGTTGTGGGAATAGCCTAATAAGTTTGCTGCTATACATGGTTACTTGGTAAGGTACCAGAAACAACAGCTATAAACACCTTACAATCATAATGATTTTACAAGTCAACGATTGGCCATTTGAGAAGCATACCAGAGAAGCGCACAGAAAATCGATATTCTCAAACAAAATTGCTATCAGCACGACAGATATTACTAACCAGAAAGTAACATCAATTTACCTTTTTACAATGATATTTAGCCATGACCTCATACAGGTTGATAGTGCCAATCAAATTATTGTCAAAATAACGACGAGGATATGCAACACTCTCCCCAACTGCCTTGAGGCCAGCAAAATGGATCACAGCATCAAATCTGTCACGTTATGAAGAAAGGATCTCCCATAAAGACAGTTCTCATGATTTTAAAATCCGCACATTTATTACAACAGAAAGGAACTGTACTCTCATTCGTGACTTTACGAGGGAAAATGTTTCTCAACAAGTAAAAATGGAATTGCAAATGGATCTCCAAAATGAACCCGATCGGGTTCAAATTTTCCAAATTGGTGAACATGAGAGAAGTTAGATTTCAAGGCCAAGTTAAAAACTACCAAAAGCTGAACATGCTACCATTATTTCACTTACTTGGTTTTTAAAAACAGCTTCTCCAAATCATCCTTGTTTCTAAGATCACCCTGTTACACAACATATTAACCAAATTCAGTCGAAGCACAAAAGCCAATATCCTACATGCCATGAGGAAAAGCTATAACACAAAAGTAAAACAACAACAACAATAATAATTCCAACGGTACATTGTTTAGTCAATCTAAACAGTTCGGTTTCTACAATCCAAACTAAACCCACCTTCGAAATGGTTCAAATTCTCTCTTCTTGATTTCTCCTTTTCATTCAGATACATAAGTACAAAACAGAACAAAAAAAAAAAGGAATAATCAACAATAAAACCCATACCAGATTGAGCTCCAGTCTATCAGAAAGCTCAGGACCCACCAATTCCCTCACCCTAAAAACAGCTTCTGGAACAGAGTTGTCCAGATTATCAATGATGGAAACCCTGAAACCCTCATGGAGAAGCTGCACTACAGTGTGGGACCCAATGAACCCAGCCCCACCAGTAACAAGAATTGTTTGCTCTGCCATTGCCAAAGGCCCCGAGAAATCACACAACCCCAGGTTGAGAATGAAAGTGTAGGACAGAGAAAGATTTGAACTTTACAGAAAGTTATAAACTTTAACGAGAGAGAGACAAAGGGCGTGGAAGAGAGTGGAAGCCAAGAAGAAGTCTTTGAGCAAATCAAGGAAAGTGTCAAGAAAACAACAGTTTCAAATCAAGACGGAACCTTTGGTACTTCGTTTTTTCGGATATGCGTCCTGCTCGGTTTCTTCGCGCGCTTTTATTTTTACTGTGTTTTCGCTTACTGTGAGTCTTGTAAACCAGTCGCAGGTCGGAGCGCGTATATATCACATTTTAGACATGTCCGTCGAATGCGAACGGGACCGAAAATGAACCCAGTTTGGACCGGACTGTAAAAACCGAACTAAGGGAACGCCGGTTCCCAAAGAAAAAAACAAAAAATAAATACAAAAAAGGTTAATCCCTTTTAAGATGTATTTTTCTTTTTAGGATAAAAAAAAAATTGACCGAGTCAAACTAAATCATTAATCCAAACGAAATCTTTATTTAAGTCGGAGTCAAAATTGATAGCTTAAGTCGAATTAAAATTGAGATTCAACTAAACTCAAATGTAATTACATTTATCAAAATTCTTTGCAGTTTAGTGTTTGATGAAAAGAATTATTCCTTTTTTCTTTTCCTTTTTTTTCCCTATAAAATATAAAGTCCGTAGTCTAAACGCTGTGGCAGAAAATATTATATCAGAGACCCTTTATAATTTTTTATTTTTTCAAAGAAACATTTTACCCAATTTGTAAGATCTCGTGGAGTTTCCTTTGCAAGAAACAAATTTAGTAAACACAGCACACAAAAAAGGTCAAATCTTTTCTTTGGTCATCAACAATAAATAAAGTCTAAAGTATCAAACGAACAAAAAAAAATGCTACGGCACCCGATGCTGTGCCCGTAAAAATATCCACAGGACAGGGCTGCAAAAGATTGGTCAAGGTGTGGGTGCCAGTCGTACGACATGGCATCTTCTTTAGTTGATAACCACTTAAAAATGATTTCTGACTAAATTAGGGGATGATAGACTAGGATAAAAGCCAACAACATGATGCAAGCCACGCTGAGAAAGTACTGTATTATATCAGATAACAAATAGTATACTACTATGCTGAGAAGGAAACAAATCACATGACATATGATGATGCAATGAATCTTTATACGAAGACATTATTGTATCAGGTACATGTGATTTGTTGCCCATCAACACTGAGTGAGTTTCTTTTCTGTTTCGTGTCTTCACACTAGTGGATGCAAAATATCCCTCTTGTTCCAAACTGCTACTTTCTTTCTCTCTCGGTTTCTGAAGATGGTCACCCTCCCTGACGAGCATGGACAGGATATAACCACCACATCAGTAACTGTACCGCATGAATTCTACAAAAATGCTTGTTTGGTGTAATCTATTTGTTTGTTTGAAAAGAATACATAATTGCTCAATACCTTTGTAACTTCTGAAGCATTCCAAGTAGAAATGCAAGTGATTTACAATGGAATAACAATGCATGTTAAATGACTTACCTAGTAGAACCATCTCAAGGTATAACCGTCACGTTTTCTGAAAACTGAAAATCCAGAGATGGACTGGGACGGAGTAATTTGTCCAATGTACAGGCAGCTGAGTTGCTTTTCATATCAAATGCATAACCCAGGTTCCTTCTTAGAGATTCAATAACGAAAGCAGGACTGGTTTCCCGGAAGAAAAAAGGAAATCCTTGCGTACTTGTGTTTTTGGTGTCTTCCACACCAGGCATACATGTGATCTTCGATGACAGTCTGCGAGTGGTGTTAGCAAAACCAGCATCTCTGGAAGTTCTCTTTCTTATGATAGATGGGGTATTCTTAAAAGACCTTGCTGAATTCCTTAATATAGATACTAGACTGTCACCATTGACAGAGACACTTTGTGAAGTGTTTCTGGGAGTAGAACAATACTCCATTGCAGTGTTTTCTACGCTTGTAATATCCTTATCTTTGAATGCTACAACCAAATCTTTCAGCTCGGGTGATTCATGATTCAAGCAGTGCTCACTTATGGACTCCCCTTGCAAATGTGATTGTTGAGCCTTGGTGTTTTCACCAACGTAGCCATTATCCTTGCGTGATCTTGAAGTAGACGCATTTGTGTTGCTTAAACTTGAAATATCCGAGTCACGAGCTCCAAGCATTCCATTGAATTCAGCCGACTTGGAAAGAGAAGGGAAAAATCTCTCCGGGGAATTACAAGGGCTAGTAGTGTTATCATAATGGATATCGTTTCTTCCAGATCGAATGCTTTCATTGCGAGCCCACACTGCAGACCCAGCAGTTCCTCCTACACTGCAGTATGGTTGTGATTGGGATTTCCCTCCATTCATAATTCCGAGGACCAACTCCAAGTTACTTATCTGAGAATTATTATTCAACCAAATATTTTCACCAGGACAAACTGTTCTGTCAAGACTCCAATTTTCCTCTTTTACCTTCACGTAGTCTGGTTTTAATGCACAAGAGCAGGAGTTGGAAGAGCTAGATGGGAGCAGAACCATTGCGCAGCCCTGATCTGAATTTGATTCTAACTTCTTTTTTATGCAATTCCAGTGATTCTTTACTGCATTGTCACTCCTGTCATTCGTCAGAAGGCAGGGAATATTAAACCCGATAGTGATGGCCAATTCATGCATGCACATCTACATGCATTAGTGGTGTAGGAAGATGCAATTGAGAAATTGAAGCCATTAGCTAACAAAAAAGTTCAAACCAATGTAGATTCAGGTGACTACTGATAAGAATGCCTAAAGTTAATATGGTTTCAATACCTGCCAGATAGAAACTTTGAAATCTCTGCCCATTTGTTCCCATATATTTCATGGTAGTAAGTAAGAATTGAGTCCTCTGCTTTGGTCCAGGGAGCTCTGTTCAGAGCTGGATCCAAATGGTTGTACCACCTAACCACAAAGTATTATCTTTAAAGTTCAATGGAGAATTTAAAAATTTTGGACTTCAGTTCAGCCCAAAAATTTTGCATACTCTTGAATTTAAAAATTGAATCAATAGCCTTTTCAACTGAATCTGACTGTTACTTATGTGGTGCAACTATTGCTACTGTATCCAATGTCAACAGAATGGACTTCATATCAGGAATTTGAAACAAAAAAGAAAAGGAAAATATAGATACACAATCACATTTTAAGCACCAGAAATGATCTAGTACAGACTTGTTCTACTTCAAATATAAGTCTGAGAATACAGAGGTGGACTATAAGAAAATTGCTCTAGCTCTCGTAGTTTTAGCCTAACTCACAAGGACAGATATTGTCAGTTATTGTATTATTCTGCTTACCTTATTTTCTTTAATAGGCTTTCACTACACCCACCTGTAGTATAGAAGAAATGCAACTAGTGGAATGAAATGAAATGAAATTACATGGAAAAGAAAAACCATTCCAGTGCTCCAATCAAAGAAAAATTTTAATGAACTAAAAGAGGGAAAAAATAAAAGAAAAAAAAGAAAGAAGAACACAATCTGCTACCTTTCTCGGCATTGCTTGCCTAGTCGTCCAGGTAAGGACTTCGCAATAAAAGACCATTTACTGAACCCATACTTCCTGACTAGCTCTACAATACAGTCATCCTCCTGGAAATTCAAAGAAAAAGCACACCTTGATTTCATACCCATTATGCCAGAGAAGTATACAAATTCCATACTTGTGGCCAGCAGAATGTGCAAGAATATCTTCACCTCTTTTGTCCAAGGTCCTTTGACTACTTCCGGATTAAGAACCCTTTGCCAGCGACAAAAGCACTGAGAAACACTCCTCCCAGGAAGGCATTTAGCTATGCAAGATAGAAAATGGGTCAAACAATATTCTTTACCGGTAAACATAATGTTTTATCTTAAACCCCTCAAAATGCACTAATTGGATAAGAAAACATAGAAGAGAATCAGCAAGGATGGTTGTGTTTGTCACAGATTGTCAGCTGCTGAGTTAAGAAAGGTACTTGTCCCAGCTACCAAGAACATTAAGACTTTGCACCTTGGGGGGACAAGAAAAGAAGAAATATGATTGACGAGAGCCCAGTAATAAATAAACCACGAGAAATGGCCAATCCTCACCTATTCTCTTCCAGTTCCTCCCATGGAACTTCCTAACCAATTCTGTCAGCAGATAGTCCTGCCCACCAAAATTTTCCTTTAGAAAATGTTACATTAAAAGAAATTAAGGCTACAGACAATGCAAAATGCAGTGAGGATTAATACAACCTGTTTTTACTGGCAAATAAAGCCAAACAATAGCGCTAACCTGCTAATGATTACTAGAAAGAGTATAGAGCAGTAGTTTTTAAATATTCTATCTGCTGCCGCAGCATGTTTCTTCCTAAATTGCTAGGAACCAGATTAGTGTGAACAAAATATAAATAAGTTCCTCGAAATTTTGGAAGAAAAGCATATGTGTGATCTTTCTCTTTTTCTTTCTTTTTTGGACGAGCATAAGTGCAATCTTCCTTCAAAATTTTCCATGTTCAGAAATCTTTAGCAGGAATGTAATTCATCAATTATGTGTAAAAGATTTGTTCTTAACTACAATTTTTTATGACGAACCTCTTCCTGTGTCCAGCCTGCTCTAGTTGATTGTCTTGTTGGCCCAGTTGTCCTCCTACAGAGATTGATATCAAAATAACTAGAACAATGCTATCTATAATAAGAACCAAAGATCAAAAGAATAACATACAATGAATAATCCACATTGCATGATCTACAGGTGGACTATAATATATATACACTTGACATAAAAAGGAATGCCATAGGCGCTAGTACAACTTGGGAAAACATTAATATACCCCAGGTGAAGCCACAATGCCTGAGGCAGAAAAGTCAGGAACAAACTTCAAGTGAATAACACAAATTCATATACACCCAAGTTGGTTTTCAGAATTAACTGGCATAGCAGGAATGTGTAAAACAAAAGGAAATGCACCTCTTTGAGGAGCCTGAAAAAAAGAATCAAAGCCTGATTACTGACCTTGGAACTGGAATAGCACAGTTGCCAAAATAAACTGAACAAGGCGAAGTATCTATGACCTCGTCAGCTGTATCAAAATTGTAAAAGTCCCTCTCTTTCTTAACTTTTACCATGATCTTCCTTGAAATAGCTTCCTTAATGCGATGAAAAGTATCAGGCTTTGAACATGTTACAAATCTTAGAACTTTCATTGTGCTATTGAAAGAAAAAACAAGTAAAAAAGGAAAAAACAAACTTAATGGAACAATTTTAAACCCATTAAAATAGGTGTTGATGTTCTATCCTCCATGAGAAGATCAAAATTTGTTGTAGTTAGTCCAGACTTCTAGTTAAATAAACTATAATTGAGTTAGTTAGTTGAGTTCTATTTTAATTCCTTATTAGCAGTTGATTAGAACCAGATTTTTGGACCTGATGTCCATGTTGTTGTCAGTGTGACTTTTGATTGTGATTTTTCAGTTAATGCTATTGAAACTAAAGTCTCTCATATTGAGATTCACTAACAGTGGTATCGGAGCTAACTGCTGTTAACAAAATTTATGGCAGTTAACTGTATTTCGAATCATGACCTTAGAAAGAGTTTGAAGCAACCAAGAAACACAACAATCCAAAGCAAACCCATTTCGTTTCCTTCAATTTCCATCTCATTTCCCTCCCATTTTCCCACTAACCAAACAGAACAAAGGATTCCTCCAATCCCATATCCAAAGTCCAAAAGCCAAACAAAACAAAGGTCATACCTCTCTCAAATGGAACTCTTTACTTCTCTGCAGACACGAAGCTCCACAAGAAAACGCAATCAAGCCGAAACCAAAATCCCTTTGAAGCAAACAAGAAAAGCTTTAAAAGGCTTTAAAAAATTGCACAATGAAGAAGCTTATATAGATTGAGAGAGAAGCAGGGCAGCCAGTGATGGCTTGCATGTGGAACCGCTCTGTTACGTTTGTTTTTGACGGCTCTGAGCTTACGTTGTAAGCTTCCTGGACCCTGCAGGAGAAAAAAGTCAGCAACTGACCGTGGGCTTTGGCTTACGTTGGACGCTAAATGGCGCGCGCGATCGTGACTGACGGCGTTTGTTTGGCTCCTTTCCTTCAGCGTTTTGATTAGGTGGCAAACTCGCAATGCACACGACTTCTACGAAAGCTTGAAGTTGATTTGGTTAAAGAGCTCCGTTAAATGTCCAAAAGTCCCCTCAGGCAGATTTAAAAGTATTAAATTTGAATAGTTATAATTAAAATTTATATTATATTTAAAATATTAATATAATATAAAAATTAATTATATTTATTTGAATTTAATATTTTTAAATTTAATTAAATTTTTATATGTCAAAATGTATATATATATATCAAATATAATAAAAATAATACTAAATATGGAGTTATTTTGAATATCAACTAATGTAGATTTTGAATAAATTAAACTCAGTTTGTCTTGCATAATTATTATTATTATTTTTTGGGTGTGTTTTGAGTAAGTTATATAGAGATACGATTAAAATAAAATTTAAATAATTTTTTATTTAAAAATCAAGAAAAATCACATATATGCTAGTAACACTTTGTTGTTTAATTAGAATTTAATTATAATAAAAATTTCATATAAATTTGCATAGAGTGATACAGAAAAAGTGGACAAACAATTAAAATTTTTTTTTATAATTGAATAATATACACATGATTTTATGTTTTAAAATTTTATATATTTTTTATTATTTTAACTTGGTAACTCAAATGTTTTCCTCTTGATTGCAAGATCTCATGGGATAAATAAAGGTAGGTTTAGGTCTTCAATTATTTTTTTTCTTTTTTTTTTTCTAAGATGTAATAACTAAAAAATTAGGCATTACATTCTTTGCATTTGCAAGAACTCCCCCGACCATCCAGCGGCCTACAAGCAAACGTTGAACAGTGCCCACGGGCCAAATTTAAAGTACTAAGAAAATTGTGTCCTATAATCACGGCTGAAAGGACGCCTACCTTGTCTGCCTTCCCTTTAGATAATCCAATATGTAAACATATGAGACGACATCTGCTGTCCTTATGGTTAAGTCCTCGTCTCTCCTGTGGGATAAAAGATACCTAAAAAGAGGGAAGCTTTACACAACTCTCCTTTTGGGGGTTTAAGGCTTTCGAATCTCTTGTTTTTGTGCTATTTGACACTGTAGTTCCTCAACTTTTTGGGGTCCAAAATGCCTCAAGGAACTCTTGAAGTCCTCCTTGTTTGTGCCAAGGGTCTGGAAAACACCGATTTTCTCAGTACGTATCAATGTTGATTACAATCCGATGTTTTTATGTCTATGTCTTGCTCTTTGAGAATTGGCATCTGGGTCTTGTTTGTTCATTCGATTTATGTAGGATCCGAGAATAAAGACATAATCTTTGCGTGATTTTGTGGACATTCTTCCTGGCTTTTGATGCTGATCTATGCTTTTGATATAGACATTTCTACGATAGTGGCTGAATTTGTGCATGTCCATGATGTTGGTGTGACAAAATTAAGGTCTTTTGAAGTCTTGGTCATTTTCCTGCTAGACCAATCTTCATTTTGCCGCTGAAATTTTGTTCGGGTGCTTCCTCACATTGCCTCCACCTTCCCCTTCTTTTTATTCTCCTACTGTTTTAATTTTTAAGATTCATTGTTTTGATGGGTTGAAATGCACTTGTGCAGATAATATGGACCCTTATGTTATCTTCAGTTGCCGTAGCCAGGAGCAGAAAAGCAGTGTTGCTTCAGGTTATGTCTCCAATCACACTGATTTTCATACAAGCACAGGCACATGTTTCATATCCGCGCGAGCAGCATTTTGTGTTTTGGTTTGGTGTACTTGGATTCTGCCAATTATTGTCGCAGCAAATACCTCTATTTTTTTGGATATTTTTATAATTTTTCCCTGCTAATTTTTCCAATAATACTCGCGAATCAATCCTGCAGGAAAAGGGTCGGAACCTGAGTGGAATGAGAATTTTGTATTCACCTTATCCGATGGAGTTACAGAACTCACATTGAAAATACTTGACAAGGACAATGGCACTGCGGATGATTTTGTTGGTGAAGCAATGTATGTACAAGTCCCTTGTGTAGTCGTCTTCAAGCAAACCTTATGTGCATTTGATTGATGGAGTGTAGCATTAACAATCATATTGCTTTAGCATAAAGAGGAAGTCCGATTATTGTGTTTATGATCCTTTGCAGCATTCCACTGGATCCGGTGTTCCTGGAAGGAAACCTTCCACCAACAGCATACAATGTAGTCAAGGACGGAGAATATCGTGGAGAGATCCGAGTTGGCCTTACCTTCACACCAGAGGTAATTACCATGACTCCTTGCCTCGTTGGAGAGAAAAAGAAAAAGATTAGTAAAGATCATTTTTGATGTATCGATCTGTCTCTGCCCTGTTGCTGTAGTTTTATCAGCAAGTATAGTGTTCAAGTTTTCATCATCCACTATCTGCTTTTGATGGACAAACCTTAGTCCTTTAGCTCCCTTTTCCCCGTATGGACTGAATTTTTGAAGTCTGATGGTGCTAATCAGCTCAAAGGGTTACAATTTTATTTGCTGCTTGGGATTTTCAGGAAGCACCCAATCTAGGTTGGGGTGGAGAGGAAGAAAGCTTCGGAGGATATAAAGAGTCTTCAGCGGCTTATTGAGTACCTTAATCTGAAAAATTGACAATAAATGACTCTTTGGCTTTCGGATATTTGTAGTGGATTTTTGTGTTTCGGAAGTTTGGGTGGACTTGCATGTGTCTGTTTTAACTGGCTTTCACCTGGGTAGTCTTCGTTACATTTTCAACAATGTACAAGACTGTACAGTAGCATGAAGCCCAGGAGAAAATCAGATTTGGTTGCATTTCAATTAAATTGGATTTTCGGGTTTGAACTATGAATAAATAAAAAGAAAAATTAGAAAGTATTCTATCAAAACCAAACCAAAAAAAGAGAAGGGAAAGAAAATTGTTTGAGCCCAACCATAACATTGCAAATATTACATGAGCTAAGTGGGGTGATCCCAGATAAATGCGAACCCCACTAATTGTACATCGTTAGTATTAACAGATGCATCAAAATACAAAAGTTCCAGCCAGTTTAGCAGGGGCTGCAACAGCCAATCGCTAGGACAGTTACTCTACTCTGCTGCTTCGGCCGCCCAATCTGCAGCGCAATTAGCTTTCCCACTAATTAACCGCGACACTGATTCTGGCCTGCCTGCTAGCCCCGTCCTTGGATCCTCCACCGTCGGTTCTATCTCCCAGGGGCATGTGTGCTGCTGGTTGCAGGCTCTGAACAAAATTTTGCAATCTGTTCCCAAGATCACTCTGTTCCATCCTCCTTCCTTGAGAATATGATCACTAATATTCAGATTTCAGTTCAAGAATATTATATGACCATTTAACTAATAGTAGATGACATAAAAGTTTTAACCTTTTCAAGAAAAATATGAAAAGAGTATGAATATATCAAATTTCTGTTTTTGACTTTGGAGTGTCCTAACGGTAGCCTGGTTTCTCTAACTCCAGATCTTCAAAAACTCGTGTCTTCGACCCTAATGACAGTACGGTCGATTTCACTCTTATATTTATATTTATTGGTTGTAGTTTTAAAATTTTTTAAATTACTATTAAAAATTTAATTTGAATATGAAAATCGAACCGACCCATCATCCCCCCCCCAAGCATTTTTGTGCAATATGATTTGTAATTTGTGGTTTTGGGCCGTATATATATATTTATATATACATACGTACATATTTTAAAAGACAATTGAACTTAGTTTAATTCTATGAATTCATTATCTTTTTTTTTTGTTTTGTTTTTTGTGAACAATTATGAAATGTTTTGATTTGATAATAAACGTGGGTCACGATTTAATGAACGAAAATAGATTGGATTCAGTAGGAGTCCAATTGGGCACACGAGAGGATCACATATTCTTCTAGGCGAGAGAGTTCATGTGACCGGTGTGGCCCTATAGGTTTATGCAAACATTTAGTTATAAGGAATCACAAAGCTTAATTAAAATTAAAACGCTTAGATAAGATGCAGAGACTCATAATACGGTTATTAATGCAATGCATCGATGCCTTCCTCTCCCACAATTTTATCAATTAGACGGTATCACTAAAAGTGAGAGGACAATCGACGTATGTTACGGCCCTGTGTATCCACCGGTGCCTCCAAAGAGGGCCAAATAACCATAGTTTTCAACATATCCTCGGTCATGAACGTAATAGAAAATCTCGGGATCTGGAGACGCTAACGAATCTGGAGGAGGAGCAATCTTGTAATTTTCGTCCACAATTCCGATCAGCCTACAATACGCATCCAGGGTTGGGTCTCGATAAAAATCATGGGCACCCGAACCCATTGGTGGACTAGGTACTCCTACTGGACTATATGCTTCTCCTCCCCACTCGACGTAGGCGGCAGTGTCCGACAGACTATTGAATATTCTACTCGGCCAAGATCCAAGTTGGGTATCAGACCCAAGTGTAAGAAACCAATCTCCGTTTTGTGGGTCCTGACAGATGTAATGCATAACGTTAAGATTGCGGGCTTATAAATTCCATTTCTATAATTACCGTATTTGTTTGTTGAGGCAATAACGAGTTTACGAGAGACCATATCAATAAAGCTGATTCACTTTTTTATTTTAAAAAATAAAAAATAAAAAATAAAAAATTTAGAATTCAACGACACGTAAATGAATTATAACCCACCTTCTGAATCAGAAATTGTGTCTCATAAAAAGGTCCGCCCATTTGGGATGTTTGATTGAAGACAGAGTCCAGAGGTATTTCTGTACTGAACAATATGAACCCGGGGCAATATGTGTTGAAACAATTTCCTTGCTGTGACTACAGGATGCAAGAAAAATAAAAGATCAGAGCAAAATTCACAGATTCGTTCGATAAGCAAAATAATTTTTCTTTTCCTTTCTTTTTTTCTGTGCTTTTATTTATCGCCAAATAAACTTACTTTTGTGTAGATAAATAATCGGGTGCGATGATCCTTGTAGAGACTTGGGTGAACCTGACAGTTAAAGAAGAAAACTTTCCATTAATATATTATGATTATTTTTTTTTTATATATATCGATCAGCCGAATACGCATTTATTTTTATTAGAAGTTTATTATCCCCCAACTCACGAGTTCACGATATCAAACGTTCAACGACAAAAGTTAAAACTTACAATCCACCCGGCTTCGATGCTCTCAACGCCATTTCGGAGGAACACGTGACTGCCACTAAATTGATTCTCTCCAACTTGTGGGTTATAGAGACTGGTACTCATTGTGGCCCCGTTGTATCGTCGATCATCACCCTCCGTCACTGTCGCAAGTACTGCATACTACTCCATGCAAAATTAAGTCGTATCTATGAATCCATGCAAATATAAATATTAAGACTTTTATGGCCTATCCACATCCCTTTTGTAAGCAATGGTAAATCACGTTGTATGGATATTGAGGATTTTGAAATTTAAAAAAAAAAGAAAAAAGAAAAAAGAAGAAAATTTCCGACTCTTTGATTTTAAGTGGTTGTCCTAAAGGTCAATTTAGTTTCGATACAATAAATAACAGATAAATGAACATTAGTGTAGCTTCTTACATAGACACCAGGGTTGTATTTGGTTTGAGGATTATGTCTAGATCCACATATTTCTGCAGCTTGTTTAGCTCTAATAAGATCTCCCTTACTAAGCCTCTTGATTGGGACTGTACCATCCGGACATCCTTTGCCATTTAGCCAGATATTCTTCGGATGTAACATATCAGAAGAGTCTTTTTCTGTCGTCCTCTTAGGCATCTGCAGTAATGTTTCCTCTTAATCTACTGTACATGTTACGTGAATGTGAACAAGTTAAGCGGCGTGAACAAGAAATAGAAGAAACGCACCTTGTAATTATACTTGTGATCCTTCAATGATGGATGATCAAATGCAGGTTGCTCGTAGAAATCTACACAATTATACGTATCTCCGTATAACGTCTGTTATTTATAGAGAATAAATATTAATTACTGTATTTAGTTTGAAAGAATAATTATTAAGTATCCAAATCCACTCAGACCAAAAGAAAAGCTGTGGATATATGAAGAACAGTCTAAAAGGCAATCAGTTGTGGAGTTGGGTATTAACGAATGGCAATCAAAGTCTTATCTCTTCACAAACTATAAGACGAATTCTCTTTCAGGAAGAAAGCTGTTATTTTGGAGGGGGGGGGTTGTTCAATTCTCCACTCTTTATATTCTCAAAAAAAAAAAAAAAAAAAGTGAACTTCAATTAAAATTATCAAAAAAAATTAAGAACTAAATCAATAAAGTGAGTTTTCTGACCTGAATAATCTCAATTGCTGGCTTGTTCAAGTGTTTAAGTTCTTCCTCCAACTCTAAGTCTTCAAGAATTCTCCCTCTTACAGCATCAAGGTTTGAAGATAAACACCACAGAAAAAGCACGTACAGAATACCTCTTAGGGCCATCGATATGGATTGCTGGATTACAAAGAAAATTATATATAGCAAATCTGACTATACAGCATATAGAATTGCGTTAAAATTAAAGCAATAGGGCATAGTCATGAGCTAAAAGATAGCAATCTTGGGTATTTTAAAATCTAACGTGTGATTTGTCAATTTTTCATAAGCAAATTCAGTAGCAAAGGGTGGTAATAATACTTATCGGGATTATTTCACTGCCTTTCGCCTCGCTTAGCTAAACAGAATTTTTGTAGCCTTCAACAGAAGGGATGCAAAATTGCTGAGCGATGTGTATAATGCGATGGCGTGGCGAAAATGTATTTATGTAAATTGTCTGTAAAAGTTTTTTTTTTATTTGATTAATTGATGACAAGGAATCTATTTATTTCTTTAAATGATAGTTAAAATATTAAAATCTATAATGATTTTACCAATTAAGGTGGATGCGGTGTATACGGAACTCGGTATACACATGTAAAAATTTAATCATATTTATTAATAATTTTTTATTTTATTTTAAAAAGATATTCAAATGTTGACTATTATTATTTTCTAAAAGGGAAATTTGAAGTAAATTTGTTCTCTGTAAATCTAGTTTAGGTTATATTTGTTTCTATAGTTAATTAGATTTGGGAGAAAAAGGACAATTAACTAAATTAAATTAATTTTAAGAATTGCTTTTATTTTTTTTCAAAAAAATAGTATTCTTTTTAAGAAATTTTTTTTTTTTGAATGAGTTCATTTTATTTTTTATTTTGAGAAAATTTAGAGAGTATTTCTTTTTTCTATTAAAAAATAGATAAATTTGAGAGATTTTTTTTTCTCTTTCTTAAAAAGAAAAATTTAAGAATATTTTTTTTCTTATTTTCATTTATTTTTTTGTTAAAAATTTTATAATTATAGGAATTTAATTGTAATTAAAATAAAATTATATGAATTAACAAAATTTTTATTTGATTATAATCAAATATATATTAATTGACTTATAAAATTCTACTTCAATTATAATCAAATTTTTATAACTATAAGATATTCTAATATTTTCAATTTATAAATTTACAAAAAATTATCAAAAAATAAAAAATAAAATTCTATCTTAATTTTAATAATATATATTTATATGTAAATTGTGTGTAAAAGTTTTTAATTTGAATAATTTTTGAAAAGGAATCCATTTATTGCTTTAAAAGGTAGTTAAAAGTTTAAAATTTACATTAATATTATTCATATGATCATTTTTATTCACTTCATTTATAATAAAATTTAGAAGGCACTTAGTTTAACATTTCCAAACTTTTGATTATTGTTTAGATATGAACAAACAACATTACGTAAGATGTTTGGTAATCTTTTAATTTTCCTTTTAAATAGTCTGTTGATTGTTGATATGGCATAAAAGTAGCTAATTAGAACATTACCACGAAATAATTTTAGGATCCAAATTGCTGTTGATTGATAGTGTCAAAACCTCATTTCATATACTATTCTATCATAATCAACGTCATAATTATTCTGATTATTCCCATCCTACATTCATCATCGAAAAAAATATGCATGCAATTTGGTAGGCATCATTTTTATTTGCTAAATCAATAATCAAATTTAATATTCATGACTGGCCAAAAACCTCTTTCCCTATGCTACTAAATCCTCGTCAACTTAGCAATTAATGTCATTATTCCTACTCTTTTTTTCATTTATTACCAAACAAAAATACCTAATCTCACATGATAATATCAATAAGATTAAAATAGATTTAGAGCTTTCTTAATTTCAAGTCAGTTTCAAAAAAATATAAGAATAGCTAATAAAATATTAATCATTTATTATGAAAACATGGTAGGTCAAGATTTGCACAGATTCATAACTAAATAAATAAATGATACAACCATAATAATTATATTGTGGGTCAAAATTGTAGATCTAAAACATTATACATCAAAATTCCCACGAATGCATAACTAAACAACTAAATAAATGATATAATTACTAATTGTTGTCATTTAATAATTAGATAAGTTTGTTCATATTATGGCATCATAAATTTAAATTTTTAAAAAGATATTTAGTGAGTTAAATATATTTAAAATTAGTTCAGAATTTAATCTTTTGATTTGATTCATTTTATAATATATTTAGTATTATAAAATTAATAAAATTTTAGATATTATCAATGTTTCCTCATTTTTGTTAAAAAAAATAAACATAAATAAATGATATATGTGGGCCCCATAGGAAAATTTTACAATATTCGACATAAATTTTACTATTTCGTTGATAATCTAAAATTTTTCTTGACTTAGAAGATTATGGTCCAAAAAAAAAAAAAAGAGAATGCAAAGTCAAATTTTAAGGAAGAGAAAAGAAGTGGAAGGAAAAGAAAGAAAATTACCACTTAGAATCTATTTGCTCTTATTTTTTTGGTGATAAAAATAAAATACTTCTGTTTTCTTTGTTTTATTATTATTATTATTATTTTGGGTGATAAAATGCTTCAGTTTTCGTGGGTTGGATAAGTTAACAAAAGAGAGAGGACAAAACCAAAGAGCCTTGCGGCCCCACTTTAATTGAAGCACCAAGACGAGCTACCAGGGTTAGAACTACGCTGGCGTGGCGTTTCAAGTCGTGTAATAGGAAAAGTGAAGAAAGTCAAAGGTGTTAAGCAGACATTGACCGCAGATGGTATCATCAAGTTATATCCGACGGTTAATATTTCTCCTGATGCGGAGTAGAGCTAGAGAGCATAGACCAGACAAAAACAAAAGATCCGACAAAATAGGTAGACGGGTCCGGGCTCTATCATAGGCGATGTGATGCGGTGAGCCAGCGTCCTAAGCGGACTTTTTAATATATATATATATATATATATATATATAATGTATAATAAAATAAGATAAAATGTAAAACAAGAATAATATAATATACAAACAGCCATTAAGAAAATTCTTGGATGCTTGTTACACGTTATAACTCCCCTGTTATGTTATGTATATGTTTCTCAAAAAAAAAAAAAAAGGGAGCCAAAAACAGAGTTAAATAATTAAATTTTTATCTCCGACTGTAATGACTTACGCTATATATCAACAGACTGACTGCGGTGTGGTGTGTGGCACAGGTATCGGGTCATCGTCACTGTAGTAGAATTCACACTCCTCTCTGCAAGATTACCAAACCCATGTTCCTAAAAATAGAAACACGGTAATGGGTAAAAATGGAGTACCAACAATGTTCAACCTTCTTACGAGGAACATGTGTACTGAAAAATAGGCCTGAGAGGGGGGACAGAACATAGTCAATTATTGGGAGTGTCTAGTTCTCATAAAACGTTGTCTTCATAGTTTCAGTTCTAAGGATCTCATTGTAAGAGTACAATCAAATTTATGTGTTTCATTATGCTGAAAAATGTCATGTTTTTGCGCAAACCCCCCCCCCCGGGGGGGAATATTTTTTCTTCATTCGAGCAATTTCTAACAGACCATCACTCATATTTTCTGCAAGAACAGATAGTGTTGTAGTTTCATCTTTCATTCTTGGTTTTCTGTTCGAAAATTTAATTTTGGTAGTCACTCTGCCATTTCTTGCTTCCTCTACACGACAATTTCAAACTTGATTTTGATTGTTGGATGCGTGTTTTGAAGATTTCTATGTTGACGGTGAAGGCCAGTTCTCTGAAGAGGCTACAAAAGTCGGCGGTGAAGATGAATCTCGAGGCGTTTCTGATTGTGTGGTGGTAAGTTTTATGGTACTTGCCAATATACTTTCGGTGATGTATGTAGATTGAATATAACTTTGAAAATTGTAACAAGGAGAGTTGTGTTTTTCGCAAACTCTTAGATAATTGCTGTGATTTCGAGTTGCAAATAATTAATTTGGGAGCATTAGAATGTCAAAGCAAAGATCAGCTTTTGAATGGTAAAATTCGTGGATCTCATCTGTGTGCCTTTCATTGGTTGAAGAATTAATAGGTAAGAAATTCTAAATTTTTATGGTTAGTTTTTTGAATCTTTTGATTGTTATTGCCCGATGCCTTCAAAATTTTGTATTTCACAAGTCACCAGTGTTTATAAGCTTTGTTTATATTTTTACTGAATTTAGTTGTCATGTGGGTCGGCTGTACTTGCCGGTAGGAAAGCTTGGGGGCTGTGTGCAGGGGCTGCCAAGATGATGCGAGGTTTTTTCTGGTTTGGTTTTGGTTTTGGAGGTGCAGCGGGTTGTGTCAGGTGCTGGATGGGGGCCTCATTTTATTCCTAACTGTTGTGGTAAATGCAGTTGGTAATATATTTATCACGATTATCTTGATGGCTGGCTTAGTATTTGCGGTGTTGCTGGGGGCTTGGGGAACAGAGTGCTCCATGCAGGTGGTTTTTGGCGGTCGTGGAATTTTGGTATTGTTTCCTTACCTGGGTCTTTGCAGAGGTACAGGATTTTTTGGTTTTTCTGGTATATATATATATATATTTAATATAATTTATATAAACAGAGTACATAACTATTTAGTAACTATAAGATAAAAAATACATACTACCAAATATATGTAAATGGATTTAATAGTTAATGTGTCTTTCTCTCGAGACTAATTAAATAAAGAATTAGTTTGGCTACTATAACAAGTGATGAATTTATTATAATTTACTGTCGTACAATCAATAGGACAAAATGGTCCATGTGACCGTGATATTAGTTTGTCTATTTTGTATTTAACTTTACTGACTTCGGTGAATTCTTAGTGTAGCATAAAAAAATCGACACTTCATTATTTATTAAATATTTAGAGCCCTCAAAGATTAACATTTACTTAAACAATCATAGTATTTCTAGTGATGTGATGGGGGCACTGTGTCAACCCATGTTTACCCGTTACATTAAATTCTTTTTTCAATAAGGTCTATTTGGTATAAAAATTTTATGTTACGGTTACAAAAAATGGAATAAGTATAATTCATTGTCAACTGTTCATATGACAATAAAATGTGGGGAAGGTGCGATTTTGGTCTCTATGGTGGCCCACAGCCTTAGAACCCTTTGAAGGGGTTTTAACGTGGACCAATATCTATTATGGGTTTCCTCTTTTGTTTGTGATTCCCAGTTGTTTAATTTTGATTTTGGCCCATTAGAGCAAACATTAAGATAATCCAGGATTGTAATGGCTGTTTAAATTAATTTCATTCCAACACTAGCAATCAAATTTCTATTCTGACCTAATTTTTCGTTTTCCAAATTAAAAAAAAAAAAAAAACCCATTAGAGTCCTTCATACGCAAGAAATGACTTTTTTGCGGTTGTTCTCTTGGTGAGTCCAACACAAGTATGCTTTGCACCAGCAAATCTATGCCTGTTTTTTTTTTTTTTTATGTTTTTCCTGTTGGAGGATGTGAAATTTAAATAGATTTACCTTTTTCTTTTCTTCTTGGTCGGTGGGATTTTTAATACACTAGTATGAATAAGTGAGCTATGCCTCAAATCGCACGGTAAGAACTCAAAAATCTTATTCTCGTTGGTAACCTTCGGCAAATGGACACTTACCTAAGCTGAATTGGGTTGGGCTACTAACATTCCATGTCTAGCAAGGCTGAATTGGGTTGGGCCACTAACATTCTGTGTTTTTCTTTAATTAATTTTTGTCACTTCAAAATTATGACAACTTCTCACTTTGGTACTTATTTTACTTAATTTGATTTTATAATATAAAACTCTTTACTTAATACAATTTGCATCTTCTTATCCAAAAAAATAAAAAAAATAATAAGTACTTTGCAAAAATATTTAATTTGTTGTTGAAGAAATTAAGTAAAATTTATAAACACAATTTTGATAAAAAAAGAAAATTCAATTATTTACAAATTTCTTTAAAATATTTTAAATATGAAACATAATATATTTATTAAAAAAAGAGTTAAATTTTGCAAGTCCAAGATGTTTTGACACCATCATCACCCACATTACTCTCATGTCTATTTGTGTTGCTAAGCCTTGGCATTGAGTTTCATAAGATTTTGAGGACATCAAGGTGCTAGATGTTACAAGACTTCTACTGATTTGTACAACAATCAAAGAACTGACAACAGTCCATATTATCATCGAGTTTCTTGAAATTGAGTCAATTTAGGTTCTGAATCAATCGAGTGGTTATCAGGAATTTTTTCATGAACACATCTGTCTAGAAGAATTAGTGGTGCGATGTGTTAGTTCCCATACAATTGATACGTGCAATTGCCTTTCATATTTATTGTTTGGAATGAAAGGTATATTCACAGATCAAATGGTACGCGAACTAACTCGCCTTCGGCTGGTTCTCTCAAATAGATTAAGACATTCAGTGACTTCAAATCTAAAAGAGCTGTCTGGGCCTCACGTGATCGTCAAAATACCCTCGATAACTTCAATTGGCCCTCGACAACATGAACCATTGCCGGTTCTTGTGGTTGCTGCTAGGCTCGTCCACAAGAGCACCATTACCATACAAATACTATCATAATGCACATTAATAACCTAACTGTTATCTAAATCAGTTTTCCTATTTATCATATTCTGCAATACAAACCTAACAAAGGCAGACCAATATGAGCTACCGGCTAGTGAAGCTGATGGGTTCAAGTCTTGTCATAATTCTGATGAATCTTTTGATCTCAGCATTTCATGATACCCCCAACAGCTGTTTTATGTTATTCTGCATATATTTTGACATAAGCTAAGAGTCTATGGAAGCCAAAGTGATCGTCAATGCTTGAAGATTAAAAAAAAAAAGAATTTCACTCTTACCTCAAGGCCAAGAGGAGAGGTTGTGGGGTAGTATCTGTCAACAACTTGTCCATCCTTATTGACAAGGAACTTTGCAAAGTTCCACTGAATATCATCATTGAAAATTCCCCATTTTCCTGACTTCAAAAACTTGTACAGTGGAGAAGATTTTGCACCATTCACATCAATCTAATAAAGTAAAAGCATCAAGTAAGTTTAAAATATTGTACACATCACATTCAGCTGAATAACTAAATAAATAGCCAAAATAGGAAACAAGAAACAGCTCGATGGTATTATGTCAAAGCATTTCCGGTGACGTTCTCACAAAACTATCTGTGTCTTTGTTTTCAACCAAGATAATGAAGCATGTTGTCTTGCATTTGTGATTCTGAAAATTAAACAATGGCAACACAGCTAAAACATCCCTACAGCAGACTATTGGGAAGATCAAAAGCAAAATGGGAAGCTACATGCGTAACTGCTTACTCTAGGAACCACACAAACCATGCTACTTATACAACTAGTGTCAATAGGTCATGCTGTAATGAGATTGCTGCTTCACGAGCGTAAATTTAAAATGGAGCAGTGCGAGTTTTTTTAGAAGAAGTGGGAAAAATGGGAGCTGATTTAGAGCTCTCAGTAGAAGATGTTAACATATAGTTTTTATACTTTCACACCAACTCTCATTCATCTGACCTTCACCTTGTCAAAAATTGGAAATTCTGATTTAAAGCGAGTGCAGACGAACTCAGCAATTTCATCGTTACTTCCTGGTTCCTCCTCACCAAACTGATTGCATGGAAATGCCAATATCTCTAGGCCTGCACTAGGACAAATAAAAAGTTAGGAACTCTGCTGCACAGAGATATGTTGCCACTTGAATTCTGAAATGAGAATACAGACTCTCTTTGATACTACAAAAAAACTCATCTATCATAGAACAAAGACGGAAAGGATGTGTCAATCAAATACAGGAAAATGAAGCCTTTTCAATCCCATCCTGATTCTTCCAACAATTAGCAATCATGGTATGACCATTAATGTGATTCAATTGGGGGGATGAAAACAAAAACAGAGTCAAATTGCCAACCTTTAGCTTTGTATGTTGCATAGAGTTGATTCAGCTCTGTGTAATTCGAGTTGGTCATTCCACTATACAATCAAACAATGACAAGCAACACCAGCATCTAAGTCCAAGGCAAGCAAGAAAGATACAATGGGGGGACATGGGAACAAAATCCCATCGACTAAAGCAAAATAGGAAACCCAAGACATAGAAGTACCATCTTGAAGCCACGTTTACAATCAGGATGACTTTTCCCTTGTAAATGCTAAGATCCACATCATTTCCCCTAGCATCCTGCGATTGAAAAGGTAGCCAGTCCATTTTTATGTGGACAGCCAAAAGGGCTTAATATAACCCTAGAATTAGAACAAATATGTGGCCACACAGGAAATAGCTCTAGAACAATCAGCAACCCTGGCATGATGACTGATGAGAGAGAGAGGTGACTTAAAAATTGCAGGATTGAACACCTTGATTTATATCGTAGACTTGAGAATTGAAAAATAAAGCAAGAAGAAGTGATTCACAGTCTTCCACTGGTTCTTGGCTACATCCTATTTAAAACTGATCAATTTTCCTTGATTCAATCAGTCCATTACATTACCAGCATAAACCATCTCAGCCATTTATTTTAACTTGAGCTACTTAAAAGGGCTGACCATCTCATCACTCTTAAGAATAATTCAAACTCAAAAAACACTAGCTTGCTCTACTGCCCATTTTCTCCGTCACTCACTGATCCCTATCTTTGAAACAAAAACCAAAAGGATATCATTAATCCTTGTAAGACCAAGGAATTGGCTCTTATATTGTCCTTTAAGAGGAAAACCAAAGCAACCCATCTCGGTTTGTACACAAAGCATTAGTTTACAAAAGAAAAATGCAATCTTTCATTGTAGTTTCACACCCACTTGCAAAAGATTTGCAGAACTCTAAAAAAGAAGAGCCAAAAATAAGAAAGTAAGGTTCCATCGTAAATTTAAAAAAAAGAAAGAAAGAAAAAGGAAGCAGAATCATTAGCATCAGCAGATTAGATAGGTGAAAGATATTAACTTTGGAGAAAGAAACTAACCTTCACGGTGAAGTCATGCACCGATTCTGGGTACTTTTGGGGTTGACTCGCCATTGATGAACCAAAGAGATTGAGAGAGCGAACCAGTTTGGTAATAGAATAGAACTGACTTGTTCTTGACTAGGGTTTTTTTTTTTTCTTTTTGGGTTCAATGGTCGTGGACTTCACTTTATAAAGCTTGAAATGCAATCCGATCACAAATGCCAAATTGCGAAATTGAGCCTCACATTTTAACAGGAATAGTCGAATTCTATTTTTTTATGTATTTCTTTAGTTAATTTCATCTCTTAAGTTTCTGTTTTAAGTTCACTTTAATATAAAATTAGTGGCAGTAAACTCTAGTCAAGTGACACTTTATAGGAGGGAAGAGGTTGGTTTTTGGACTCACTTTTTGACATGCAAAAGCAAGTTATGTCCTGAATTTTGCAAATTATTTTTTCATAATAAAATGAAGAATCTGTTTATCAACACAAAAGACACTAACTACGATATGATTTACAAATGTACAACCATAAATGGAGTGATTGAAACTTGAAAGATATGAAAACAATCTTGACCTTTTTGAGCACAAAATTCGGAAATTGACTTCTTGTGTGGGGATCATGATTCCCTCGTCAATCTTAAAGCTTCACGTTGGCCCGTAGGACGTGTTCATCCGTAAAGACGGACAATTATATTCCAAGGAATTTTTCTTTTGGTCAATGGACTTTTGTAAGTTATATGATAAGATAAATATATATTTTTTTAATTTTTATATATTTTTTAAATTGAAATTCAAAACTTCGAGATAAATTTTTAAAATTTTACCTATTGAAATATCTTAAATCTTTCTAAAAAAATTATTGCTTACCATGTCTTAGTTTTAAACGTGACATTTTTGCCGATGGAGATAAATTTGTATTCACATGTTTTTTTAGTGTGGTACAAGTAATTTTTGGTGACAGGGGGGGGTGTCGACAGCTGCAATTGACACAATCTTTTGTTTGAAAAAACATTCAAATCTGAAAGAAGTTAGCAACAGATTACAGCCTTGTGGAGAAGACAAAAAAGGCTCTCTCAAATGCTAGATAATGGAAGAGTCTTGTACAGAACAGAACGAATAATTTGGAGTTTATAGACAATTATTTTTGTCCTCTCCTGCTCAGTTCTTTCTATACAGTTCAGAACAAAAATAATCCAATCAGACAGAGAAAAGGAAAACTTGAAAGGAAAAATTGCAAGTATGAAATTGATTATAATCTGTTCACCCTCTCAAGCAGATTTTTCACAGTGATGGAGCATGCATCCTGAAAGTTTACAAATTGAGAACTTGAATCGCCATAAGCCAATCCAGGTAGTAATTCATAGACTATAAACCTTCTCATGTCATCAATGTCCTTCACATAAACATTCATTAACCTCTCCATCACATTAGTTTTCATTTGCCTCACCTCTGCTTGATCTACAAACACTGAGTATTTAGTATGATCTTCAGGTAAATGCCACGGGTATTGGTAATGAGCTGTAAGAGGGTCAAAAAGTGCTGGTATGCAGCCTGAGACAAGTGAATCAAATAAGGATTTTCTAGTTGGGCAACCAGGAGGCTGCAAGCAGAATTGGGACTCGATAAACAGCTCTATAGCCTGTTCAGGTTGATCACATCCACCTGACATTGTTCAGCAGTTGTTGAAGTGCACTGATCAATCAATATTGACCTTATGCTCTCTTATTGCCCAGGCCGTGCTGCCCCGGCAAAACTCACAAGGCTCTGCGCCGACGATTTTTAACTGCCATGCAGCAATGCCCTCATCT
Source organism: Bruguiera parviflora (assembly GCA_019804595.1). Taxonomy (NCBI): domain Eukaryota; kingdom Viridiplantae; phylum Streptophyta; class Magnoliopsida; order Malpighiales; family Rhizophoraceae; genus Bruguiera; species Bruguiera parviflora. Next base: position 1,067,215 of record CM034058.1, on the reverse strand, counting down.
GGATGGGGGTGAAAGTAGGTGGGATGTGCGATTCCAATTTCGTTAACTTCCCATGGTTGTCTTTCAATCGGGAGCTTTATTGGGTTCTTCATTCGCTCGAGAATTAGAAATCTAGTCCCCCAAGAAGAATCACTCCCTCTCCTGAAATCCTATGAAGTTTTTTCCAACACAAACACGTGATCCTTACCAGAAGTTTGAATCCAGGATTTTTTGGCCTCAAGCCACTTTATAAGCTCAAGTGCCAAACTGTCTTTAACATCATTAGGGATGTTCTTAAAATGCCAACTGAGGATGCCTAGACCACCACAATATGGGACATAAAATAGCTTAGCTTTATCTTCGTGGTAAAACCTGAATGGATGCTTCAAAATCCTTGCATGAAAAATTGGCTCTAGGGAGTACTGATGAGTGTGATACCAGCTTTTTCCAAGCTTTGATATAGGCTCACCCAGTGCTCGGTTATCTATATATCCACAAATATCACTCCAAGGAATCATATCTCTGCATTGCCCTATCAGGTCCTCATTGAACTTTGAAGGCAGATAGTAGACAAATATCCCCTTGCCATCGCATGCTGCATTGTATAGATTGGACTTCCATGCTCGAAGAAGTTGCATTTGCTCCTTAACAACCTTTTTGGCATTGGCAATTCCCTCTCTCTTTCACTGTCCCATGTGTCACCCGGACGACATTCTCAATGTCCGTGTTATTGCCACTGCTGCTAGAGCTTACAACATTGTCAAGCTCTTCGATGTTGGTTTCAGCAGGAGGAATAACATGGTTGACAGTTTCATTGAGATTTCCATTTTTGCTAAGAGTTGCATATTGGCTAACACCGATAGTGCCATTGTTGTTGATTGGGACTGGGATTTCAAAGTTAGGCCTGGCACCTGCAGATAGGCGGTAAAGATTGTTGAGCTTCCGCTAGGAGATGCAGACTTGGATGATTTTGCCAGAGATGATAACCGTGGAGGAAGCCCATACAAAATCAAGGATGGGAAGAAGGACCGCAGCAGGGATTCGAGACAGAATTTTGAACAAAAATGCATTAAAGAAGCAATGATCTTTTGGTTCTGCAACCTCGGAAGACCTAGCTTTTCTTTTGGAAACAGGAATAGCCATTTTTGGAAAGATAGTAGCTTTTCAATGGCTTTACTCCTGGCATGGTTATCTAGTAGGAGAAGGTCTGCATTTTGTCTTTCCACCTGATTGCACGAATTGTGTTAAGTGTCTGATTTGCGTGCACGTTCCATTATACCCATATATTCCTTTTGCCTGGAGATTCCAGAGGCCACATCTTCTAATTTTCATATCATTAAGAAATATGGATATGAAAGCCAAACGATTTGATACTACTTATATTTTATTAATTACTTAAGTAAAACAGCAAAAGAGATGGAGCAGCAAATGGAAAAGAACTCAGCAGCACGTCAATGAAAAGTTTTTGAATTACCAATCAGCCTTTGGTCCAGCAGCACTCAAGATCATCTTAAGAGCAAATAGAAATGAATTCGATTTTCGGTTTCTTAGCATCAAAATAAAATGAAAAGTTGTTGGATTGCCCAGACCTGCATGGTATTCCTTTAAGATGGTTTGGTGCCTCCTCCTTAGCATTACATTCTTGAAGTAACCCACCCCAAATTTCAACTTGGTTATTTTTATTTTAACATGACCAACAGCACAGCCAAAATAGATTTTAAAGAAATTTGTCTAAATGTTACCATTTAGACTTCTTCCATCAAAATGAAAAGAGACTTCTTCTTTAAACGAAAGATAATGTGAAGCACGATTCCTTTAATGCGGCAATATATGACAGATACAATTACTGTGTATTTTAACAACTAATGGCCAACATTTAAAGAGCAGCGAAGACAAAGAAAAGCTGCAATAATCAACAGAAAGTACTTTGAATCAATTCGGCATTCTAAGACAAACAAAAACTGCAGTAATAATCCGAAAGCACTTGACAATCAAAAACTGCAATAAAACACAGAAAGTACTCTGAATCACTTCCAAATTCTAACATGCCAAGATAAACCAGGTTGTATGCAATTTACAACATACTATCTGTCCTAGCAGGCAGTCGACGGAAGAAGTTAATGGGTGCTGATGGGGTCCTGTAGCGAAATCTTGGATGCCTCATCATGTAGAAACCTGCAAGAACTTCAATTACCTGAAATGGTGTAACAAAGACAACTAACGAGGCGACAAGGCAAAATATAACAAAGATGGAAGTAGCACGCGGGTCTCGCCAGCTTAACAATGCCTGAAACCGCTCTCCTTGGGTTGCTATATCACCAACAACAGACTGTATCCTACCAGCTACGCTTCTTAACCTGTCATACCTGATTCTGACCAGGTCAGCATTCTTGCTTGTTGGGAAGGTATCGAATTCCTCGTCAAGCTCATCAAGATGTACTACCTCAGCTTGTGAGATCTTTGCGTTCATATGGGGTGGATACCTGGGCCTATACCGATAATTCCACACTCCCGTCAAGAACATGTAAAGGAATGCTGTGGGCAAAATGAGTTCTGGGAAGCAAGCAAGCACGAGATAGAGCACGTGAACAAGCACTGTTGTGATGGGATTCTTCCACATGCAGATATCTGCAAACCATTTTCCTGCAGCAAATAAGCCTGAGAAAACTGTCATTAGTCTGAGGAAATTTGCCTTACTTCGGCGCATGCTCCAAAGGTGCGAGTCCACATCCGACATGTACTCCACCACCTCTTTCCGCAGTGGAGGCTCTGCACGGCCTAATCTCATTGCCACTATGTTGATAGCTTGGCGACGAAGCATGTCTAGCTGCATCACAGTGAAGGGCCTTACATAGTGCATTTTGGGCAAAAGTGGTCGAGAGTACTGAAGAAGCATGTTCACAAAAGAGGTGCATGTAAATCTTATAGCCAAATGTAGTTCACCCATCTTCTTCACACCAGCAGGATGAAGGACAAGCAGAGGATAACAGTGTGTATAGATGCGGCCAGTCTCAAGTGTGGAGATGCGAATTCGAATCTTCCCAATCTTTAGGTCCTTACCATTTGAACATTTTTGGCCCAGTTGACTGTTGTCAAAGACACCGACCGTTAGAACTGTTGCTGGATCAAAAACCTCCCAGGTGTATTGTTCATTGTATCTTGGGCAAAGGTTGCCAATAAGGGTTCTTGTGCGGACCCATTTGTGACCATAATTTGCGACACAATATGTATCAGATGTACCACTCCCATCTCGGGTTTTCATGGGATGGAGTCCTACAGCATTTAGGATACCAAGTTCTAATAGCCCAATTTGTGGCCTCCACAGCTGTTTTGCTGTGGGTCGAAGATCACTACTGTAATGAGTTGATTCATCTAGAACATGGTATCCACCATCTAGACAGATTCGAAGATGGATACGGCTTGCAAATTTTTCTTTTTTCGGCTGATCTACATCCACAGCAACTGGCTTTTGCAGGTTAAACCAACGTGAATGGATCATCCTATCATCAGCACGCTTCTCCACCGAGCTCAAAGGTATGATGACCTTCCCTATTGTCTCGTCTTTGCCAGGGCCAACACGTTCCTCAACTGAAAGGACCAGATGATCTTCAAATGGTTCAGCAGCAACAAATAAAAGATCCTCATTCCAAACGGCATTAAGAGTTTGGGCCTGACACATCTTTGTCTTCAGTACCTGGTTGCCTATTTGAGCCTTGACATACACATCTGGAAAACGACTCTTTTCTGTTGGAACCAAGTCTTGCGCCTCAACAATGTTAACTCGCACATACCACAACCGTGGTGCATGATAGACCTTTGAACATATCAATGTGGAAGCAGCTGGGGCACTGTCTACAGGTGTAGCTGCATCGGAATGCCATGCATCCGGGAATGCTTCGTCAGCTTGGGTGCCAATCCAGACAGCAAGCATCAGCTCGCCCTTAATCTTCTCTCTATTTTTATTCTCAAGCCGATACCACTCTGGAGCCAGAGGACCATCGGGCGGTACTCTCAGTGGAACCTCATCGATGTCAATTCTTACAAAACCTACGTAATCATCTTTAACAAGATTCTTGTCCTTAACCACAACTTCTAACCCAGAAGCTTGCATCTTTTCTTTTGAAAAGGCAAACACCTGGTTCCACTCTGGATTTTGCTTTTTCTCAAAATGCTTCGTAATACCTTTGTAATTTCCAATTTTCACTTCAACAAATGGATCAATACTTCCTGTAACGTCCATGGCTGGAAGATCACGAGCCTTAACTACTCTCACATACAGAAAGTACATCCGTTCGACAAGATCATATGTACTTGCAGTCTTGTCCCCGCGAATAACACGACCCCCAACAACTCTTCCCCCACCAAGAAAAGGGCTTGTCTCTTTAAGTGAATAGTCAGCAGGTTGTGACGATGATGATGCAGGGTACACGCGAACTAACTTTGGCGGCTGTGGTTCAGCTTTCATTTCATCAGTCACATATTTTGGTACATGATGCGTAATTGCCGGAACAGAAGAGTGATGCTGCTGTTGACGAGGGAGATGATGAAAGGTGTGCCTTTCAACTCTGTCACGAGTTACAGTGTTCACAACGGGATGAATTCCCAGGGCCTGCCCGCGAGTTAAGCCGTCGTCTGCAGTAGACACTGATTCAGCTGTGGGATGTGGGGTGGAGGATTTTATGGACGGATCATCAGCGACATAAACTTTCAGGCCAAGCTCTCCTCTTACGCGAGAGAAAATGCCACGCTTTTCGAGAGGGTAATGCAAGACAACAGCATCCGCATAAGGAACAAATGAGTTCCCAGTGAGGCTGATCTTCCCAAGGAAAGACCTTGAGTTGTCGTAGACATAGACTTCAAGAGAAAGATTGTGGAGGTTGGAAGGGTCAGAGATGTTGAAATAGAAACTCTCATTCCACACAGGATTGAGATCTTTCTCTTTCTTGGTGGTCCGGAACCTCTGTCCGTCAAAGCAAAGTTCCACAAAGGCACTGGACGAACCATGCCCATCTTTTGGAAAAAGATTGTGGGCACTAACCACATCAATTCCTAGCTTAAGGTTGCTCATGGCCATGCTGATATTTATTTCTCAACAAAACCTGAAAAGTTTGGAGAGATGAAAAATAGTTACAGGAACATGCAATTCACAAAGTAACAATTACCACAGGCAAGAAATTGTATTAGGAACATTGGACTCAAATGGCTAATTGTATAACTCAATTCATGAAAAATAAAAAAATTGGGATACATAAATAGAAGATCACAGACCAATATTATGGATGAAGAACGAGAGAAAATCTATTTCTAATATTGATGCAAAAATGCATTACCTCACTTACCTTGACAAAAATTTCCAGCTTTTATGATAAACAAACCAAAGTTCAGACGACTATTAATCCGAAGACGACAATGCAAATTAAGCAGAAACCAAAATCAGAAAAGACCCGTTTACAGCGACGCACCCGATGATCTCAGAACTGAACTCAGCCAAGTTAAAAGACATCACACCAAAGTTCAGAAGATGCTCGTCTGTTTTAAATTAGTTTTCCAAGCAATTTGACTCTTCTTTAATCATCTCGTAACTCAGTAATAATCTCAAAAAAAAAAAAAAAAAAAAAAGTAACATTACTGTTAGTTTGCGTTGCAAAAAGTGAAACCTCGGACCCAAAAGAGTCCCGGCAGTGGAGATTGAAAAATTGCAGACAATTCAAACATTTATCAACTTATCCACGTGCTACGGAGACTCTATATTAAAGAAATCTAAGCGCTTAGAAACAAACAAACACTCACATAAAAGAAAATGCATTTTTTAAAGTGCACTGTTTTAAGTTGAAGATCCCAAAAGTGCGCTGAAGACACGTGAGCTTTTCAGTTTCTCGCACAGGTATCTCCACATGCCATAAAAAAAAAAAAAATCAACCCATGTGGGCTTTTATGGTCTTTGACTCTTTACGATATCCCAGGCAGACGCAGTAGAAAAAATATAAATCAACCACTTCAATTCCAAGGAACCAATACAAATATTTTAACACGCGCATTCAGAATTCTTCCTTTTGTTTTCCTTCATTTTCTTGGCAACCCAACATAAAAATAACAACTGAAACAAAAGAAGTGAGCTTCAAGGAAAATCTTGCTGAGAACTTCTGAACTTTATGCATTAAACGGGCGAAAGTTAACAGATTTCAGGTGGAAAACCGGCAGGAACAGCATCAGCAAACAAACAAGAGCTAAAATTCTTGGTTCAATATAAACTAGTCGAAGAAAAAAACAAAAACAACGTGAACTCGAATGAGCGAAGACAAGACCTTTTCTGGCTCTTCTTCTCTTTTCAACGTGAGTGACCATTCTCCGAAGACCGTGATTGCAAAATATAAGTTTCCACTGTCCTTGTTACGATGTGCATTTAAGAAGCCTTAAACAGAGAGCGTGGGAGAGAGAGAGAGAGGGGGGGGAGGAGCCATTGCAGACATTTGTGGTTGTGTCAAGAAAGAAAACTGACACGAGTAACAATGAAGAGAGAGAAAGATAGCATTAATGTTAACACAGAGAGGGAGAGAGAGAGAGAGAGAGAGAGAGAGACGGAAGG
>CM034058.1:1032945-1060550 GCA_019804595.1 Bruguiera parviflora | reverse complement strand
GCGATGAATAGATATATCGGTGGTAATATAGAGGAAGAAGCGTAGGGAGGGGCTAGCTAGTTGAACCATTTGAGCAGCCTCCTCTTGCTCGTGGTTGTGCGGGCCATTGCTACATAAATTTGCCTTTTTTTTTTCTTTTTGGGGTTCAATGTTTCAAACTTAAAAGACGGTGAGTTTGACTTACACAATCTCAAGTTTAAGTTTGAGATTAAGATAATCCCGGATGGTTAGGAAGATGAGATTAGTATTGAGAAATGTTGAAATTACTATTAATTAACCGCTATTAATGCGCGTTAAACTTTGAGCCGAAAGGCTGGTGCCGGTGGCCCGCGTGAATACGGGGGGACGACATCGTACCTGGTACGTCAAATCGCCCTCGCCGGTGTTGTCCGCATCGTATCGTTATCTGCTACGCGTACTTATGAAGTGGGGTTGGGGGGGGGTCCATAATGCGGGGCCCACACCGTCCCTGAGTTTCTGGAAGAAGAGAGAGAGAGAGAGAGAGAGAGAGAGAGGGGATGACTCAATCAATCGGGTTGCCGGGTTTCCGGCGTGGATGTGGACCGTGCTCGAGGGGGGGTGCTCCGGTACATAAATATTAATTGTTAATTATTATTATTATTATTATTATTATCCATTACGGTAACATTTTTCTTTTATAATTTAATGCGAAAATTTATTCTATAAAAACTTTCGGTTTTAGTGTTCATTCAATTGTGAAAAAAAATATATTTTTCAATAATGATATTAAATAAAAAAATAATTTATTATATATATATATATATAATTATTAAATATATATATATATATATATAATTATTTTTTAACAAAAACTCAATTTGAATATTAAGAAAAGCAAAAAAGTTCTTTTATTCTAATCCACTCATAATCCAACCGAAGGGGAGAAGTGATAACCTGAGCGGCGGCGGGAGGTCCAAGACTATCAAATCATTCCCTGTCTCGAAGTCAGAGAAAACAGGGAAAATGAAGCTCAAAGTATTCGCGGATCGAAAATCGCAGCCATGTCGAGCTGTTATCCTCTTCTGCAAGTAATGTTCTTCTGTTTTTGATAAGTTGTGTTTGATTTTCCGGGCCCATCTCGGTCGACGAAATTGCCGACTTCGTTTCTACGGGTATATATAGACCGCTAATTCTTACTCGGGTCGCGTTTCTTTTCTTCTGATTTGATCGAATATAGGGTGAATGGGATTGACTTTGAGGAAATCAAAGTGGACTTAAGGCAGAAAAAACAGTTTTCTCCTGAATTCAAAGGTGCCTCTTTTGTCTCTCTGTGCCTTTGTCTGAGACTTTGTTAGTTGTTATTCTCAAACCAAAGAAAAAAAAAAAAAACAAAGGCTTCGCAACGCAGAAGGTTCTCACGTTTGTGGGGTCTGCGGAGATTTTGGTTAGATGTTATTCTTAAAAGAAGTAAATAATTGCAGTAAACACTATTGAAGAAGAAGAAGAAGAAGAAGAAGAAGAGAGATTTGCTATTAGTATATTCTTTGTTATGCATGAAGAAAGTCAGGTAGAGCTTATAATTACTTTGATGGTAATTGCAGAGGTAAACCCCATGGGAAAAGTGCCGGCCATAGTTGATGGAAGGTTCAAGCTTTTTGAGAGGTATTTAAGAATTCTTTTCCCTTTTTGTTCTATGGTTTCTTCATATGTTCTGCTTAATCATTTTTAATCAAAATTGCGAGACTTTGAACCTTTTTTTCTTACTAAAAAATTTAACATTCAATTCACTTTTTTTTTTTCTTTTCTTTTTTGCAGTCACGCAATCCTTATCTATCTCGCTTGTGCATTTCCTGGAGTTGCTGACCATTGGTGAGCATGGTTGCTTATCTGCTCTAATATATTTCCTGGTTATCTGTCGTGAAGAGCTTAGAATATGTGAATATGAAATTCCTTGGCTAGAAATAGAATCGCCCCATTTTTGGCATATAGATGATGTCACTTATGGTCTGGCCTTAAAACCCAAAAACATACTCTCACATCACTAAGAGTTTGTTTGCTAGGTTCTTTGAGGCAGAGTTGTGTATGGTTGACCGATACTCTATGCATAACCACTTTGGCACTCATGATAAGTCTCCACTTGTGAGGACGATGTATTTGGTTTGTGTGTACTTGTAGTTGCAGGACATCTAGTACGTGCAGAACATTAGTTATACTATAGAATTAGTCCTGAGATTTATATTGTGCATCCTAGTGCTCAAACTATTTCCTGTTTGTATTTTAAGGTATCCAGCCGATCTTTTCAAGAGAGCTAAGATTCATTCAGTGTTGGATTGGCATCACTCCTATTTACGCCGTGGTTCAGGTGCTTCATAGTTGATGATTTCTTGAAGTTTTAAGGAATACTATCGTTTAGTTCCTCTTATTAGCTTCAAAAAGTTGACACGTTGAACTGCCATCAGTTATCTGTTTCTGTCCCCCAGCAATTTTTGTTTTAAAGATTTTATTTTGTTCTCCTTTTGAGGGAAGTGCAAGCTAAATCCAGATGTATATCTGAAGTAAATGCTTTACCTTGTTCTGGGTCATGACGGACTGGTCCCATTGCAAAGATGAATGCTTCTTAAAATGTGGAAATTTTATGGTTTAGGAATTTAGTAAGTTTGCATAGATTGTAACTCCATTCTCATTGGTATTGCTATAGCCTATAGTTCCAGTTAATGAAGCTTGATGGTGTCTATATATTGAGACTATTTTTCATTCTTTGCAATTAGATCCCTCATTTATCTCTCTCATATTCTGCTTATTTATTTTTTTGCATTTATAAGCATAGGAACCCATTTAACACATCTGGCTTCATAGCGTCATTTCTAATGGCACTTGTATTTTTATTGTTCTCTTTCTAGTTTTCAACTAAGCTTTATGTCAGTGCACATTGCTGATGGAGTTGTGATTTTCTTGTTGTTGCTTCTTGTTTAGTTGGAATAGTGCTGAATAGGAAGTTCGGGCCTGCATTAGGCCTACCCCTGAATCCTCAAGCAGCAGCTGAAGCTGAGAAACTTTTGTCTTCATCACTGTCAAAGATAGAGTCCGTTTGGCTTAAGGGGAGTGGGAAATTCTTGCTAGGTAGCAATCAGCCATCCATAGCAGATATAAGCCTAGTGTGTGAGCTAATGCAGTTGGAGGTATGTACATGTGGTGGCAGTACTTTAGCTATCATTGTTGTTGTTCAAACATTTATGGATACAGATTGCCGTGTTTTGGGTGTCATATTTTTTTTTATTGGAAGGAGAGGGGGTGGTGGTGGCTGGGCTTCAGTTTAAATAGACTTGCATTGGTGAGCTTTATAGCTGACTCTTAAGGACTTCTTAAAATTTATTTGATTAGATTTTGGATGACAAGGATCGCAATCATCTACTGGGCCCACACAAGAAAGTTCAGCAGTGGATTGAAAGTACAAAAAAGGCAACAAGGCCTCACTTTGATGAAGTGCATAAAACCCTCTATGAAGCCAAAGAAAAACTACAGAAACAGTCACCAGTGGGTGAAGATGGTGGGATGAGATCTAGCTTGAAAACACCATTGCATTCTAAAATGTAAGGTCTTTGTAGCTCCTACTGACTGCTACATTTATGTGATGAGGACATGGACTCAAGAGGCTTGAGCCAAAAATTGAAGATGGTAACCAAATGATTCGAACAAATAATTGTTGTATACAACAGATGTACCTTGATATACTTTCCATGTGGACGCATCATGTATGCCGTGGGACTTTTAGTGGGATGTGGATGTTTTTTTTCCATGAATTTGTACGAATATCTTCCTATATGAATTTGTGGCTTGCAGATCAACAAAAATTTTGATTAGGGTGCACTGATCTTTCTGTTCAGTTTTCAGAGCATGCTTTTTAACTCTTTGGTCTCCTCTTTGTGAAGAACATGAAAGCTATTGGATATCTGAGCTGAGTGATATGCAAGCAGAGTGTAATGTGGCAATTATAGTTCTTAGTCTCTAACATGACATGAAGCTTTAGCCAAATTGTATTGATGTAGGCTGGATTGCTAAAAATAAGCTTTAGCCACAAGATCGTTGTACTTCCGCCATCATTACATGTACACAAATCATGAAGCATGTGACACAATCATCCCTACAATGTCGGTTGGATGACAGCCTTATTAACTTGTTGCTTCCAGCAATTTTACGAGTACAGATACACGGGATTATCAATCACTCGATCATTATTCCACAAATCTCAAGGTTTTCCAGCTCCTTGGGTCTTTTGTAATTCTTCAACAAGAGCGAGCACAGGACAACAGAGACTGAAGATGCTGCCATTGCAGCTCCAGCAATCCATGGCGGTAAACAGAATCCAGTGCCAGGGAAAAGGGAACCAGCAGCTGTAGGGATGCTAAGTACGTTATAACCCAAAGCCCAAATGTAGTTCAGGCGGATGCGAGAAAAGGTCTTCTTGGAAAGGTCTATGGCAGTAATGACATCCTCCAAGTTGCTCTTCATGAGAACTATATCAGCTGCCTCTATGGCAATGTCTGTGCCAGCACCAATTGCCATTCCAACGTCTGCTGCTACAAGTGCTGGCGAGTCATTAATACCATCCCCCACCATTGCCACAATACATCCTGAGGCCTGTGGATTGGAAAATTTGGTATTATAACCTGGAACATGACATAAATTGTATACCTAGATGAAAAATGAGAATATTCTACGTGTGTACCTGTAACTCTTTCACTTTCTCTGCTTTCTGCTCAGGTTTGGCTTCTGCTATAACTGTTTCAATCCCAACTTCCTTAGCAATTGAGTTAGCAGTTCCCCAGTTGTCACCAGTCACCATGATGCTCCTAACATTCATGGATTTGAGGATGGAAATGACTTCATGTGCACTTGGTATCAATGGATCAGAGATGGCTAGCACTCCAGTCAGTTCTCCATCTATAGACACTAAAATTCCAGTTTGAGCCATCCCTTCAGTCCCTGCAAGTGTCTCCTCAGCATCAACAGGAATAGCAATGCTGTGTTGAGACATCAAACTCTTGTTCCCCACCATTATTTCCTGGTTGTGAACAACAGCTTTCACTCCATGGCCTGTAATTGATTCGAAATTTTGAGCTTCTGGCCAGAGAGGACTCTCTTCATCTTCCCTAAATTTCTTGGCATACTCTACAATGGATTTGGCTAAAGGGTGCTCACTGTTTACCTGATATGGACGCATACGACCAATTCGGTCGGTATTGGATTGGCAATTCATAGTGTTCTGTTTCTCCAAATACTATAGCAGTAAGTAAAAGGTGGAAAACATACCTCAGCCGCAGCAACGAGTTCATAGAAGTCGCTGAGTACCATGTTTTTGAGAAGTCTTGTGTTAACCACTACCGGCTTTCCAACAGTAAGAGTTCCTGTCTTGTCAAAGACAACGCAGTTCACCTACAGGACAACTGGTCCACCATCAGTAACATATCTTAAGTTTGTTCAATAGCTATTCACAGTTTGTCTGAGGAAGAGGCCTTAAGGTACTCGAATTAGTTTCTTAACTAACAGCCAGAATGGCTTGCTAAAGGCAGAAAATTGATTTTGGGTATGATCAAATGGATAAAAATCCCATTTACGAGAGTATCAAAACATACTCGTGTACCTTATGAGCGCTTTCTAATGCTTGGCCGCTTTTGATTAGAACACCCTGGGAAGCACCAACTCCAGTACCAACCATGATAGCAGTTGGAGTTGCTAGTCCAAGGGCACATGGACAGGCTATGACCATGACAGAGATTCCAAATTGAAGTGCAAGCTGAAATCTATCCATAGAATGCGGTATCCAAGATTCTGGATACCAGTGAAACTTTCCAGCTAGAAACCAAGCAAGCCAAGTTGAAAATGACAGAGTAATGACCTGAAAAACGTTAGCCAACATTATTGACAAAGGCAGCATCAAGCCAGAGCATAAAACTTGTGAAATCAAGCTTCGAATAACTTGAACCAGTGACTTAATAGGAGCTGCTTATCTTGTGCTCACCAGAGGCACAAAGTATTTGGAAATACGATCAGCAAACTTCTGTACGGGAGCTTTGGCCAACTGAGCTGACTCCACAAGACGAACAATCTGCGATAGAGCGCTTTCTGATCCTACCCTTGTTGCCATAATATGCAACACCCCATTCTCATTCAAGGTACCTCCGATCACAGCATCACCCTTCCGCTTTGCCACCGACCGCGATTCTCCTGTTATCATGCTCTCATTCACATGACTCTGCCCCCACATGACAAAACCATCCGAAGCCACTTTAGCACCGGGAATAACTTTAATCACATCGTTTTTCTGTATCAACCGACTGTCAATTTCTTCTTCACTGACCACATTTGCTTCATCATCTAGAGTTAACAATATTGCCGTCTCAGGCGCTAAATCCATTAGCTTGGCAATGGCTTCAGATGTTTTTCCTTTAGCCAAAACCTCTAGGTACTTTCCAAGAAGAATGAATGAAATCAGCATTGAGCTAGTCTCAAAGAAATCTGTTCCCTTAAAATCCGAAGATGTAGCAGCTCTCAATAATGTGTAGACTGAATAGAAATAGGCTGCATTTGTTCCTAAAGCAATCAACACATCCATATTTGCAGAACCACGGCGCAGTGCTTTGTATGAGCCCTTATAGAATCGGCTGCCTATAATGAACTGCACAGGAGTGGATAACACCCACCTAAAAATCTCTCCTATAGTCACCATATTGACAATTTTGATGTCCAGTTCACGGTTGATTCCAGGGATATACATCAAGACCATGGAACTCAGGAATATAGGAATTGTGAAAACCAAACTCCAAAGAAAGGATCTTTTATGTTGCTCAATTTCTTCTTGTTTGTGACTTTCTCTTCCTCCTACTTCAGGAAATATCATTGCCTTGAATCGTCCTGTCCCCGTTGATTCGATCACCTTAATAAAATTTCTTGGACCTGTCATATCTGGCCTGTAAGAAAGAGACACCTTGCTGAGTTCAGGATGTATTTCCACACCTTGGACACCGGGAAGTGCTCGTAAAGAATTTGCAATAATCCTAACAGAATTCTGCGTCCATACTCCGTCAACTTTAAGCTGTATTTTGCCCATATCTTCACCAGTGCTGATCAGTATCGCTTGGAACCCGGTATCATCAATGGCTTCCAATATTTGATTGTAGCTCAGGATCTTTGGGTCATAATGAACTTCTGCTTCTTCGGTTGCTAATGCAACTCGAGCTCTTCGCACACCTTGAATTGCTTGTAAAGCTTGTTCAACCGTAGAGGCGCAGGAAGTGCATGTCATTCCATTAATGCGGATTCTGCAGACTAGCCTGGATTTATCAGCACCGGTCTCTTCTCGAATCAACGTAGCTTCAAATCCAGCGTCGTCGATGGTCTCGCGAATAGTCTCCTCCTGTCATTTGCAAACTATATTGTGTCATATACTAAGCACATCTTATCGCATTTATCGCGAGCATACGATGAAGCCACTTTTCGTTACAATGACAAAGAAGTAACCTAAGCTTACACCCATATTGCATTATTATGAATCTTTTATATATATATATATATATATATATATAATATTTTAGATAATTAAATTGATACTTTATGTATTTTTTAAATATATTACATATATAATTTTACCTAAATAAATTCATTTTATTACTTTTTTATTTTAAATAAATTTTACCGAAATTTTTTTTATTCATGTTTAAAATTTCAGTAAATTTAAAACATGTTTAAAGGAATTAACATTTTTTTTTTTTTCAATTACAAAAGCCGAGCCATCAAAAAGCTATACAATCAACACCCAAAATCTCTCCTCGTTGGCCGGCCAGTTACTCAAGGAAAGACGAGACAACCACAATTTCCTGTTCTAACATTTCTACCTGCCCTCGAGTTTTTTTTCTTTTTTTCCTTTTTCTAAGGAAAGGATGGGACATGTTTTTGTTCCGTCTTAAGTTGTCTACCCCCTTTTTCGATAAAAAAAAAAGAAAAAAAAAAGAAAGTAGGGATAACAACCCATAAATTCATTAGAAAGGATTGTATCGGTGTGATGTACTGTAAATTAAGATCGTCACACTGAATTTTTTAAAAAAAATTATAATATTGAATAAAAATTATTAATTAATTTCACACTTATATGAGATTAGATATACATTTAACTCTACTAAATATTTTAATAAAAACTCAAATTTATAATTTTCACACAAAAATAATTAATTATCTAATTATTTATAATGATCAGTGGTTCTTTAAGATGTCTGCTCTTGCACTTTCTAGGACTAGTCCCCATATTTTCTCGCACGCATACCAAACGCCCCCTCCTAAATTTGTACACGGCAAAGTTTACTGCTGCTGGCCTAAATTATGTATATATTTTATTTATTTATTTCATTTTGAGGACATAACAAACTTAATGGTTGAAGTGATATATATATATATTATTTTATTTTATTTTATTTTTTCTGTACGTAAGATTCATGGTTGGGATTCAGTTTATATTATGTTGTTCCTTTAAAGCAATGCTTAATTCGCCAACTCGAGTTCAATCTAATCCTACCCTAAAATTTTTGGGTTGTTGACCAAAATACAAAATCATAATCATGATCTTTTTAGAACGGGTTGGGGTTGCTGTTTTTAGAAACAAAGAAACCCACTTTCTTCTCAACAACGCAAGAATTTACGAGATGTGATGGTCACAACAAACGTTGCAAGTTGGATCATCTCAAACCCGAAACAGTGCAGCCCTACATAATGGGGAAGTGAAAGAAATTAGGTATCTGGCTGCAAGCCAAAAATGATTAATAACTTTCTTGCCTTTTGTTTTTTGGTTTCTCTGTTTCAGATGTATACGTAACTGGCAGGCCATAACTGTTTCAGATTTTATATTTAAATTTGATGTTTTCCTAAATTTTTTGTTTTTCTTTAACTTAACAAAGTAAATGTGTATTTCATTCAAAGAAGAAAGAAAACGGGGAGGAAGAAAAAGAAAACAAGGTGTAATACATATGATTTTTTATTTATTATTTTTTTTAAGAATAAGAAATATGAAATATTGACGCTGCAAAGTTGTGAAAATTTTGGAACCATGCAGGAGAGGGATCCAGATAAGATAATCCACTATCAAAAGGCCCAAACTTTTATGTCGACAATGAAGTGCACTAAGGTTTCCCTTTCTGTTAATTAATATAAACCCGCATAATAATTAAACAAAGTCACCCAAATAACAATGTTCCCTCGGAGATCTGGTACACAAACAGTTAAGTGACGGGACATGTAAAATCGATCGAAAATGGGGTTCAGTTTTGATCAAAGTTAATCCCAATATAGATGTGGGGGGGGGGGGAAGAAAAAAAAAAGAACAACAAAAATTTGGAACCATAAATGCCTCTTCAGTTGCCTTTCATTGCCAAAGCCCCCTCTCAAATTACTAGAAAAAAAAAAACAAAATCTTTTCATTTCTTTACGTAGTTTTCATAATTTTTACTTTCACTTAAAGTACAATCAACTACAGCCATGGCCACCAACTATCATCCCCTTCAGAACAAAAAAGAAACAAAAAATTCAAAGCAATAAAAAAGTAAATAAATAAAACGCATCAACTTACCTTAACAAAACTTGGGTAGAAGAGAACATGGGCCTTGTTGTTCAAGACATCAACGGCAGCCTCGCGTACTCCGGGGAGCCTCTTGACGGCCTTCTCGACCGAGCCAGCGCAGGCAGCGCACCTCATTCCGATCACCGAGAACACCGCCTTGGCCTCCGATCCCTCCACGTTTGTTTCTTTCGCCGAAACGCCTTTCGGGTAATTTGGCTTCGACGGGTATCGGGGCCTTGCACACAGGTCTCCATAGCCCTCGCTTCGTAGGCAAGCAAAGAACTTTTTGGCCATGAACGTGGGATATTAGCTCTCCTTGTCACTCTCTCTTTTTTCCTCTCTTTTTTTTTTTCGTCTGTTGTCTGTCCAAAGAAGTAGGGCATGCAGTTTGGTTTAAAGAGTTTGGAACCCGAAAAAGTGTATTTAGAACAAGTTAGATCCCGCAAGACTTAACCACTAGAGTCCTCTACTTGTAGTTAAATATGGTATAAAATAACCATACCTACTCAAATATAAAAAAAATAAAAATAAAAATAAAAACTCCCCCTTCCTTAACTCAACTGGACCAAAAGAAAAAAAAGAAAAAAACGAAATCAAATTATTATATTTCATAGTAAAAAAGTTACGTGTATATATATATATATATATAGATATAGTGAAGTAATTGCATCTACACAGAGTTATACTTTTTTTTTTTGGTCTTCTTGTTTTTGATATATAATTATAATTATTGATAAAAATTTTAAAGCATATTTAAAAAATACAGTAATATAATATAAATATGTATGTGAAATATATTAAATTTATCACATGT
This sequence comes from Bruguiera parviflora, assembly GCA_019804595.1. Lineage (NCBI taxonomy): Eukaryota > Viridiplantae > Streptophyta > Magnoliopsida > Malpighiales > Rhizophoraceae > Bruguiera > Bruguiera parviflora. Next base: position 1,050,171 of record CM034058.1, on the reverse strand, counting down.
ATTTAACAAAATTTTTATATTCAGATTATTCGATTAAGTCAAATTTTAATGTATTTTAAATTTGAGTTATTTTAATTTTAAATTATTTTTATTTTAAGTCTTTTAGATTATAAATTATTAATTTTTTTAATCATCATACTTGAGTCAAATTAAATTTTAAATTAGTTAATTCCAATAGAATAAACTTTTCTTGAAATTATTCGTTCGCTTATTTTGGTTAATTAAAACGCAATAGAGGTGCCTGTTAACTCCCCCCCCCCCAAGGTGTATGCTTATATGCGCAACCTTTGTGCACACTCAATTTAATCAGTACAAAAATTAAGATTCCGATTAAGCATGCACGAAAATAGGGTGACCAATGTTTTGACTGTTAACCTTTAATTTAACACTAAAATTAGTCCAGCAATTTAAAAAAAAAAAAAAAGAAAATTTGCTGTTTTTTTTTTTTTTCTTGTACCACATGCTTTGATCAAAATAATATTTTGGAACCATCGACAATTCACAACGAATAACAAGGCCACTACATTTCGGTGTTCCCAGTGCGAAGGAAATGGCAGCTAGAAGGCGAAAAACGAGACAATTACATTTCGGTGTTTTCCTTGCACGGGAACAGCCCAATACATCGGGCTGATGAATAAAAGAACAGAGATAAATAAACGAGTTCGATATTTAGTATTTTAGTTTTAAATATAAAAAAATAAAATAAAATAAAATAAAAGGAGATGACCCAAGTTAACTTTTAATTAAATAAAGAAAGGGACTTTTTGAAAGCTAGCTACTTAAAAGGAAAATTGCAGAGAGGATGCCATCACTCGTTTGAATCCATTCATAGAGCATACATGGAAGCTAGGCTTCCTATTTGGATTTCACTTGCAAACTTTGGGGTGCAAAACAGAGGTAAGCAGCAATATATATCTGTTTCTTATTGGCAAGATTGGATCTCAATTCTCTTGAATTAACTCCTGGTCATTTTACCAGAAAAACGTTTGTCTGTGGAGGTGGGAGTGTTGAGTACATCAGCCACCCAGAACTGAAAACGACTTTGCCCGGCTAGAAGCTAACAATCGAAGTTTGAAGCACAGATCGTTTAATCTAAAAGCAAAATTTGCTAATAAAAAGCAACAGATCAAGCAACAACTTCGAATGTTTTGCTCTTCATCTCCTTCTTCTCCAAGCTTTTGCGCCGCAACACTAAAGTTCACGTATAAATTTCCACCCTCCACATATTCAACACAAGAACAAAAGAAACCCAATGACAAAACAACTCCAAAGTCCCATTTCACCTCAGACTCGGCTGACCAAATCCATTCAATTAATATGCAAATAATATTAATAATAAATATACTACCACTTCTTTTCCGACTTCCGAGCCAAGAAGCTCTTTGGGCGCCCTTGGCTTTATTATTAAGCTATTATAGTGATTTTAATATTTTATCAATTAATTAATTATGGTAAGTAGCAACACACGACTTGAAACAACGACATCTACTTTCCAATTCTTTCTTAAAAAAAAAAAAAAATTACGAAAGTAAAATAGCAAAATGAAGAAATTAATTGATTAGTTGCTAATTATTAGTTTTTTTTTTTAACAGTAAAGTACCCACTTTATTCAAAGTGTTCAAGCAACGCATGGATACACCAGAATTGTCAAAAAAAAAAAAAAAAAACAACCGTGTAACAAAAAGAAAAGAAAAATAATTGTGCTAATTATTAGTTATTGTATATAATATAGCAAAAGAAAATTAAAGAAAAAGAAAAAAAAAACTCAGAGAGAAACAACAAAACAAAGAAAGCTGCGAGGGGGTCGGAGGCCGTTGAGTCTGGCTCTCGGGCCTTATGTCACAGAATTAGATTTCGATTCTATTAACTCTTGCGATACCTAATTAACTTCCGGATGAAGATAAATTAAATAAAATTTAAAAATTTTGAATGAAGAGTGTAAACGGTATAATAGAGTTTAATAAGTAAGAATTTGCTTACTTGTTTATTTGCTGTGTATAAATGAAAAGAGTAAATTATTTATATTTATTTTATTTTTTAATGTATAATTATAATTAAATAATCTATATAATTATATAAAATATTTTAAATAAATAATTTTATCGACCTTCATAATTTTTTTTTTTTTAATATATGCAATTCTAGCACCTTATGCATGTTTGTGGAACCTTTTTTTTTTTTTTTAATCATGTTTAGTCTAATAAATAGATTCGGGCAATGTCGCTAGTATGTAAAGATTTAATCTGAGGTGACTTTACATTTTAAAATGTTTGATGGGTGGATCAAATCTATCCTTGTAACGCTTAGCTAAACAACCAATTACTCTTTACAAAAGTAGGTTTTTTACTTTTATTTTTATTTATTCATTCTTTGTTACTAACATCAAAAGAACAAAGAAAGTTAATTGAAAAAGGGACAAAAATTAATAATAATAATAAACACAGAACAGACAAATTGCTGCTAACTTGACGGGAATAAGAATGGCGCCTTGCCCGTAGAGTCGACAAGAATCCAGCTTCTGGAGCTCTGCTTCTTCTTCTTCTTCTTCTTTACTACCGAAGCCTGTGCCTGAAGTTCCGATGGCCCTGTGTACCACCGGAGAGGCGGTGCGAGGGTGAGAGAATTTCGAAAGGGTAATGTTTGTTGCGTGTCTTATTGGTGCACTGTGTACCATTGGAGAGGCGGTGTGAGGATGAGAGAATTTCGAAATGGTAATGTTTGTTCCGTGTCTTATTGGTGTGTGTACATACATACATACATACATACATACATATATATATATATATATATCAAAAGAAAGAGGTACCATGGTCCTTTAATAATTTTCATCTTCAATTCACACCCATTAATCATAAAATATTTTATATGCATTTTTAAAATGCGTGAATTGCAATTCATAAATATATCGTATTTATAAGATATTAGATGTAATTTATATTTTTTAAAATTATATACTTAATTTAAATTATATTTAATATATATTTAAAATTTTGTGTTACATTAGATTTTTTTCTTTTCTTTTCAGAACATAGCAATTTGGGTATCATTATATTTTTAGAATCTTCAAATCTAACATTTTGGGTCCTCTTTATACTCTCAAAATAGTCAAATTACTGATAATTAAAAAAATCACTGGAAACATTTTTGGTTTTTCAAAATTTAAAATTTAAGATGTACCCAACCTTCCTTAACAAATTTGCTTTTAACCATGAATCGTCGTCTCTCTCGCCGCACATGGTAGACCCACAAAGTTGGGCGTCCCCCATCATATCCCTTGAAGGTGTGTGTGTGTGTGTGTGTGTGTGTGTGGCACACATTTTCTCACCTTGTTGTTGTGCTAAAATACACGAAATTTTGTTTTGAACACAGACATCCCCTCACATTCCGAAGAACATGCCTACATTGGACCAGTTTAGTGAAGTAGATTAACCACGTGTGTCGGCAGGGAAAGTTAATTCGAAAAAAAAAAAAAATCTTACGGATTTATTACCAATCAATCACAACCATGCACCTCCGGTCATTGTTTCAATTTTTTTTTTTTCTAATATTAACCTAGTTCCGAATCTTTGTACAGAAACTCACTTCAACAAAATAAACAAATCATTTTGATGTATAGTCATAAAAATTTTAAACCTAGTAATATTAAAATTAAATATTTTTTTACATAAATAAAACAGTAGTATCCAGGTATAATAACCAGTAATTTTAATGTTAATTGATATATAATAATTAATACGTCTTAAAATGGCATAATTAAACCGGTGGAAAAAAAAAGAAAAGAAAAGAAAAGAAAAAGGAAGAAAACATAAATTTGAGATTTGCTACCGTCTCCGCAACCTTCCTAAGTCGTAGCCTAGACAGATCAACGCCATTAGTACAATTGTTGCCAATTGTTTGACCAGAATATTGTTTTGAACACGCATCATCTCAAAAGTCAATCTCAGCCGGGCACACTCAAATCTGACCGTCCGTTTGGTCGACGTGGCATCCACGCATTGTCCCCCCCCCGGTTCTAACCTTCCCCACCTGCTCCTCCCCGCGTCCCCACCCCTCAACTATAAAAGCAAAATATAAACCGTGTCCCCTCCGTCTCAGCTTTGCTTCGCCGTCGCTGTTGCCCGCACGTAAACCACAATTTTCTTTTTGTTTTTTTCTATTCATTTCTACGTACTCAAATTAAAATCAAAATGGGGAGTCTAACCTTGAGTGCTTTGTTGAAGAAAACCGCAACTGCCTTCCCCGACCGCCGTGCCCTCTCCGCGTCCGGAAAGTTCGACTTGACACACGCTCAATTGCAAGAGCAAATCGATCACGCCGCCTCCCTCCTTCTCGCCGCCGGCGTCCGTCCCGGAGATGTCGTCGCTCTCACTTTCCCCAACACCGTCGAGGTTAGTGTAAACTCTTTCTATCCCCTTCTCTTTCTGGCAATTATTTCCGTTTGGAAGTTCTCTTGAGATGATACGCGATTGTCCGTTTTCTTGAAGTTTGTGATAACGTTCCTGGCGGTGGTTCGATGCCGAGCCACGGCGGCGCCTCTCAATGCGGCGTACACGGCGGAGGAGTTTGAATTCTACCTTTCGGACTCGGAATCGAAGCTCCTTATTACACCGGAAGCAGGCAGTCGATCGGCTCAGGCCGCCGCTTCCAAGCTCAACATCCCTCACGCCACCGCCGCCCTCCATTCTGGAACCAAGCCATTTATTGTAACTCTTTCTATATCAGACACCGAGTCAGAATATGAATCCGTCCTCGAACTCGTCAATGAGCCGTCTGACGTGGCACTTTTTCTCCACACCTCCGGCACCACCAGCCGCCCCAAGGGTGTGCCTTTGACGCAGCTGAACCTCGCTTCCTCTGTATTGAACATTAAATCGGTTTATAAACTCACTGAGTCAGACTCGACGGTGATCGTTTTACCGTTGTTTCACGTTCACGGCTTAATCGCCGGATTACTGAGCTCATTTGCGGCGGGAGCCGCGGTGGCGCTGCCAGCCGCCGGGAGATTCTCTGCCTCGACCTTCTGGCGAGAGATGAAAGAATACAACGCCACGTGGTACACCGCGGTCCCCACAATCCATCAAATTTTACTCGATCGCCACGTGAGCAAGCCGGAGCCGACGTACCCCAAGCTAAGGTTCATCCGGAGCTGCAGCGCGTCGTTGGCGCCGTCCATATTGACTCGGCTTGAGGACGCGTTTGGCGCGCCGGTTTTGGAGGCTTATGCAATGACCGAGGCAGCTCACTTGATGGCTTCTAACCCGTTGCCCGAAAATGGGCCACACAAGGCCGGGTCGGTTGGGAGGCCGGTGGGTCAAGAAGTGGCGGTTTTGGATATGAATGGAGCGGTGCAACCCGCTGGGGCTAGTGGGGAAGTGTGCATTAGGGGGCCAAATGTGACCCAAGGTTACAAGGATAATCCCAACGCTAACAAAGCAGCTTTTCAATTCGGGTGGTTCCATACAGGGGATCTCGGGTTCTTTGATCCGGATGGGTATTTGCATCTGGTGGGTCGGATCAAGGAGCTTATTAACCGTGGAGGTAATGTATGCTTGTCCCTCCTCTCTCTGTCCCATAATTCAAGTAATCCAATTAGAATTCCTAAAATAAACCTCTCAATTCAATTCAATTCATTTAGCATTGCTAAATAAAATTGTTCGAATTATTCGTGCATGGATATGTACATGAGACGACGATGCCTCTGTGAAGACATCAAAATAATAGTATAATGTAACGGAGTCAAAATGTAATCGAGTGCCAGTTTCTGTCGTCTAGCTTCGTCCTTTAACTTTGCTTAAAAAGGAACTTCGATGTAAATTTGATTGGTCAATTCTACTCAGTCCCCTATAATATGCCAATATTTTTCAGGGGAGAAGATATCGCCAATTGAAGTGGATGCAGTAATTCTTTCACACCCGAATATCGCTCAGGCAGTTGCCTTTGGAGTTCCGGATGCAAAGTATGGAGAAGAGGTGAGGCACCGCACCAATCAGAGCAGTGCCCTTTTGAGAACGATACTCTATGTCAGCTGTCCGCGGAATGCTCGCTGATTCATTTTCTTTACATTTGTTTCTTCGACCTGCAGATAAATTGTGCTGTGATTCCAAGAGAAGGATCAGACATAGATGAAGCTGAGGTGCTTAGCTTTTGCAAGAAAAATCTTGCAGGTTTCAAGGTTCCTAAGAAGGTTTTCATCACCGAGTCGCTGCCAAAAACTGCTACCGGGAAGATTCAGCGCAGGGTTGTGGCGGGGCATTTCCTTGCTTAAATTTCCACTGCCGAGGAGCCCAAAATTGGAGCTTAATTATCCATTTTCCTACACACTCTACATTCTTAAATAATATTTTGACATTTATTCTACACATTTACTTTTTCACGTCCTCAAAAATCATTAGTATTTTGGGACCGTTATGATCATCCCAGATGCCTCGTGTAAGTTTGATTACTGGCCGTGCAGTTTAGGCGAGCTCTGAACGAGCTATTCAATCATCGGCAAGACCGACATAGAGGGATGTTATGGGCAAAAATTCCATGCCCAAGGAAACGCCTATGGTTAATTACTATACTGGCAGCCAACCTATCCACTAGTTCCAGTAGTCACAATCCAGCTAGCCTCAAATGTACCTGGCTCCATATTACTAATGATTCAGTGAACACTAAACAAAAGAATGAAAAATGTATGTCATTTGAAAAAAGAAAAAGGAAAGAAGGGCATTTTGGCAAAATAGTAGAAGAGGGGAATTTCACAAGCAAACGTCGAGCAAATTATATCATTCCATCAGTGCTTCGAGAACACCAGTATAACCGACACACAACTGAAAAGGCAAAAATTAACTCCGTGGATGGAGAAAACTTAAAGAGAAATTTACCAACAAAAATAAACCCGGCACACTGTATCCTATAAGCAAAACGTATATTCCCTCTAGGCATCTTGTTGGTATTCCTGTTCATCCTCGTACTCCTCGTCATCTGCAGTTGCATCTTGGTATTGCTGGTATTCTGAGACCAAATCGTTCATATTGCTCTCTGCCTCTGTGAACTCCATCTCGTCCATGCCCTCTCCTGTGTACCAATGCAGGAAAGCCTTCCTGCGGAACATGGCAGTGAATTGTTCGCTGACCCTTCTGAACATTTCTTGAATTGATGTGGAGTTGCCAATGAATGTTGAGGCCATCTTCAAGCCTATAGGAGGGATGTCACAGACAGTGGACTTAACATTGTTGGGAATCCATTCAACAAAGTAAGATGAGTTCTTGTTCTGCACATTGATCATTTGCTCATCGACTTCCTTTGTGCTCATTTTGCCACGGAACATTGCAGATGCAGTCAGATATCTACCGTGGCGAGGATCAGCAGCACACATCATGTTTTTCGCATCCCACATTTGTTGGGTTAGCTCAGGCACAGTGAGAGCACGGTATTGCTGAGAACTCCGGGATGTCAGGGGTGCAAAGCCAACCATGAAAAAATGAAGGCGAGGAAACGGGATGAGGTTGACTGCAAGCTTCCTCAGGTCTGAGTTCAGCTGACCAGGGAAGCGAAGGCAGCATGTAACGCCACTCATGGTGGCTGAAATAAGGTGGTTCAAATCCCCAACTGATACAACAAATGTTTCTGGTTAGTAGCATAAACAATAAATGGCTTATTGGTTAATGCCAATAGTTGTGCATGGTGGTATTGAAGTGAAAAATGGCATAACACATAGTGAAGAGAAATTTCCAGCTAATGTTCGCATGAAAATGAGTGAGGATACCATAGAGAAAAGTCCAACATCAAATGCCAAAAGTATTGGTGGTGGTTATCAGTAGCCATCATAAGAGAATTCCCAACATCATGCAAGTATCAAACTTTAGAGTTAAAGTTATTGAAGCCATTTTCTGGGAAATAGTAGAAATGGCCAACAAAAAGTAAATCAATCAGATTTTCAATTTGGCCAAAAAGCTACACCAAGCCAGACCCATGTGGAATCATGACTGTATTTGTGCATCAAAGTAGAGACAAAAATCTGGAAAGCAGAAACCATGTGGCTCAAGTAGTTCGTCTCATGATGAAGACACCTTCCATCAGCTTTAAAGTTGTTTATTCCATACTTCCAGATAGTATAGAACAAATTTGCAAACCCGATTTCCAATTTAAAAAGTCAAAATACTATTCCATTATGTACCCAAAAAATGTCCTATCCTATTCAAGTAGTTTCTCAAAAATAAGTGCAAATCCTACCACTTCCCATAGATCTTGTTAAATGTACCTAAACATAATTGAACTTCACTAGGGAGAAAGCTTTTATGATCTATTGATAATTCCAATTCCTTGGTCATACACAGAAGCTAAGCTCCCATCCCTTAATTAAAGCCCTAGATAAAATATAAAATAAAACAAATAAGTACATATGCACGAAATTTAATGCATTAAAAAAATTCAAGATTTACCAGGTCACAAAATGACCCAGGATACAAAGTAGATAAATTAAGCTTGAGATTTCACAAGCCAATTAATGCTAGAACTAAACAAAGTGCATTAAGCAGAATGACAAACGAAAGGAAAATTAGAGAGAGGGAGAAGGGCGTACAGCTGGGGGTACTGAGCTTGAGGGTGCGGAAACATATATCATAGAGAGCTTCATTATCAAGAACCATACACTCATCTGCATTCTCAACAAGCTGGTGAACCGAAAGAGTTGCATTGTAAGGCTCAACAACAGTATCAGAGACCTTTGGAGATGGGAATACGGAGAATGTGAGCATCATTCGATCTGGATACTCTTCCCTGATCTTTGACATTAATAGTGTACCCATTCCAGAACCTGTACCGCCACCCAAGGAGTGGCATACCTGAAATCCTGCAACCAAAAAACATGTCAAGAGGAAATAATCAAGATTTAATTCCCCTAAGACGAAAGGCAAAGGAAACTGCAATGTTCCAAAACCAGCCGAAATGGAGTTTATATGCCTTTTATCTATTCCATTTCCTAATTTTTCAAGGAAACCAAACAGGACACAAACAGAAATTCAACCAAACAGGTAACAAACTAACACACGGTTGTGCAATCAAGCAAACATATCTAAGCCAAAAACTCATTGACCAAGTCAACAGAGATTGACTAGCTTAGGTCTCAGTGATGTACTACTAACCAAAACCAAAAACAGGAAAAACAAACAGAAAATTTGCTTAATTCCATTTTTAAAACCTATTTTACTTACATTTCCCGAGAAACAAACAGAAAAGAAAAAAAAAAGAAAAAGAAAAAACCCTCATTATCAAAGACTAAACCGAAATATACCTTGCAAGCAGTCACAATTCTCGGCCTCCTTCCTGACGACGTCAAGCACGGAGTCAATCAACTCGGCGCCCTCAGTATAGTGTCCCTTGGCCCAGTTATTACCCGCACCAGACTGCCCGAACACGAAGTTATCAGGTCGGAATATCTGCCCGTACGGCCCGGATCTGAGGCTGTCCATTGTGCCGGTCTCCAGATCCATCAGGACCGCCCGGGGCACGAAGCGTCCACAGCTCGCCTCATTGTAGTACACATTGACCCGCTCCAGCTGCAGATCCGTGTCGCCGTTGTAGCGGCCCGTGGAGTCGATGCCGTGCTCGGCGCAGACCACCTCCCAGAACTTAGCTCCGATCTGGTTCCCACACTGGCCGCCCTGGATGTGGAGGATTTCCCTCATTTTTCTTTTTGCTCGGGCTTCGCTTTTTCTCGGGAAAGTGAAGGAAAAATCTAAGGGTGCGAGCTCAGTTTTGCTAGTGAAGTGAAGGGCAGTAAGGAAATGGACTGTTTCTTATAGAGGGGGAAATGACGGTTACCGTTTAGGTGACGGCCGGCAATTGACGGGCGTTTGGTTTTAGTGCGAAATTGAAATTTTTGAAAGAAAATTGGGTTTCGGTAGAATGCCGTACCGATTTCTGAAGAAATCGGTACACCTGCATGCGTGGCAGGATGGCATTGGACTGGAAGTTTGGCGTTTTTATTAGTTAGGCGCGTGCGGGTGTTTCTTAGTTGCATTGAGTCACTTTTTTATCACCGTTCGATCAAGCACACCTCTTTTTTTTTCCTTTTCTTTTTTTTAACCGACGTGCAATCATATTAATTCGATGAAATTATGTTATTAATTTCATGTTACGTTAAATGAATCCTTGGAAGGTTTACATTTGGGGCAATGAATAACTTTTTTTATATGATATAATATAAAATATATTTTTATATAATATAAAAATTTGTTGTAATTACTTGTAATTATGACTTTTGCAGTCACTTAATCAAATTTTTTTGGATAAATAATTATAATTATTGATAAAGAACACGAGTATGTATTAGACATTCACTCTCAAAACACTTCAAATGTATCGTGACAGAGATCGATGACATACACTCCGTTCAATTCATGACTCCTTTTTTTTTTTTTTTTTGACATAGTAATAGTTAATTATTAGTGTGTGAAAAATTAATGGAAAAAAAAAAAAAGACAACTAAGAGGACACCGCATAGGTACCCCTACGTATAAATCTATGGGGTTTGGAAAAAAAAAACAAAAACAAAAACAAAAAGAATCAACCAATTGACTAGCACAACCGACCAAAGGAGGGGGGTCGAACTCTCGCACCTCCCAAAGAGCAAAACTCCATTGTCAATTGCACCCTCTTTCCTCTTTTTTAATTATTTTTTTTATATTTTTATTTTTGCTTTTGTAGGTGGATACTTGCAATTTACTCACCGACGATCTAGCTGACACACAGGTGGCCTCCCACAAAGGATGGGAAAAGGGTAACCAAATTACTATAATCTGTTTACTTGACAGGCTGGAGTTAATCATGTGAGAATTGAGAATAATTTGTCACCATCTCACAAAAGCCTGGGCAGCAAGCAAGGTGGTAAACCTCCTACCATGTTTTTCTGGATGTTGGAACAAGCCTTTTACTTAATCTACAATTATTGCATCATTAGTTTGTCTTTTTCAATGATTTAAAATGTTTTGTCGTGGGTTTCATGAAATGAAAATTATGATTTGGAGATTATTTTGACGATGTTTATAATGACCTTGGACTGGAAGTGAATTATTATTCATGTCTTGGGGCTTTCCATTGGCAAGCTTCAACTAGAAGGACCACTTGTTGCTCATATTGAACAGTCATGGATGGCCATCTTACATATTTTGTCTTCCCCTGATTTTTGGCTTGACTAAATTTTGTTCGAATGTTTGAATAAACCATATATCAATTGGTTTTTGATAACCGTAAGCAACTCGCTTGGTGGTTCCGCTACCCCAAACGTTGATTAGTGACCACTGAATAACATTTCTGACAATAACTTTCTCAATTCTCAACCCTTCTAGTCTGTCTTCTAAACGGCACCGTATACATCCTCCTCCTCCTCCTCCCCCTCCCCCTCCTCCTCGATCCAATCCAATTCCTTGTTAATCCACCAAACTATGTAATGAGCTAGACACAAAAGCTGACCCACCAGCTGAGAATCCAACCTGCTAGTGCTTTTGTACTTGTAGTTACACCTGAAAAGCTGCAACTACTAAACAACTTCCATGCATTTTGGTCCTATTTTCATGTGAAGTAGCTTTGACTTTGCCGAACCCAACAAAAAGAGAGCATAAAGTAAGCTCTAAGTTTGATTTGGACAGGTCGTTGTCCTGCATAATCTATTGAATGCACATGGGCCACGTGTTAGGATAGTGGGATTCTGGTTTCTATTGCTGTTTGAAGTCGTTACCTCAATGATTCTATAATTGGGGTCTGATTCATTTTGAAGACCTTGAATCTTGCTGCACGCTAGTTCGATTGTTCGTCTGGCTCTGGTCAATTTGATTGAAGGCAGTTTTTAGACCTTGCACCCTGAATCTCGTGACGATTCACAGGAGTTTTGCTCGTGGAGAATTGATCTCTGACCTCAGATACTTAGGTTTGTGTAAACCCAGAATATTGGCGACACATGGCCCTATGTTCTGTTTATGGTTGACAGCCTTGAATTGTTCAAAAATTTTTATCAAATTGAGATTTGAATATTTTGATGGGTTTTCTGCCAGGTGTCCTTTTTTTTTTTTTTTATGTCAGCAAATTTGCGTTACACAAGTTTATTATTGTAACCTTCTGTTCTGTCGCACTGCAAAAGGCGAGAGGCAAGAGGTTGCCCTGGGCTCATAAGCTTGCGATCTTAGGTAGGCCATTTACGTTGGAGCACATGAGAGGCTAGAAGCTATTAAAGCCGCTGGAACTGAACCCCTGTAGAATGAGAGCAAAACCATAGAAGAACAGGCGGAATGAGAGTAAGACAGAATCAAGATTCCCATCGCTCCACGACACAGTTTGCCTGATTAAAAGCTGTTTCACTAACTACACTGACCATTACTTGGTAGCGGGCACAGGTCAAGTCAGCAACTTCACTACTAAATTTCAAGAAGATTTCGGAGTTGAGATTGTAAATAGCAGTCCACAAGTGGATTGAGATAATAAACCGAGGTGCGAGGGCAGATCTAACTAGAAATATACAACACAGCATTGCAAGGAAATAACACCACATATAGGAATTCAGAGCATAGTGGAAAAGTTAGAACAAAGGTAAACCCAGCCATCCTATAAGCATACAAGACTCATTCCATGTCCCTAGGCCTCTTGATAATCTTCCTCGTCTTCATACTCCTCCTCTGCAGTTGCATCCTGGTATTGCTGGTACTCTGAGACCAGATCATTCATGTTGCTCTCTGCTTCTGTAAACTCCATCTCGTCCATACCCTCTCCAGTGTACCAGTGCAAGAAAGCCTTCCTGCGGAACATAGCAGTGAACTGTTCACTAACCCTTCTGAACATCTCTTGAATTGATGTGGAGTTGCCAATGAATGTTGAAGCCATCTTCAAGCCTATGGGAGGAATGTCACAAACAGTGGACTTGACATTGTTGGGGATCCATTCAACGAAGTAGGATGAGTTCTTGTTTTGGACATTGATCATCTGCTCGTCAACCTCTTTTGTGCTCATCTTGCCTCGGAAAACAGCTGATGCTGTTAGATACCGGCCATGACGAGGATCAGCAGCGCACATCATGTTCTTGGCATCCCACATTTGCTGGGTCAGTTCGGGCACTGTGAGGGCACGGTATTGCTGAGAACCACGGGAAGTGAGAGGTGCAAAGCCGACCATGAAAAAGTGAAGCCTGGGAAATGGAATGAGGTTGACTGCAAGTTTGCGGAGGTCTGAATTCAGCTGACCCGGGAACCGAAGGCAGCATGTAACACCACTCATGGTGGCTGAAATAAGGTGGTTCAAATCCCCAACTGGAGGAACAAATTTCCAGTTAGTAGCCATAGACATTGAATAGGTTTATTCATAATAATGATTTTGAATTATACTATGAAGGTGAAAAGGCAAACAGACACAAAGAAAAGAGATGTGTTTCTTACGAAATTGAATCTAGATTTATATCAAATATCCTATGATGAAATAATTAAGTGAGTTGTTAGCGACCACCAAAAGACAAGCTCCAATATCTTGTGTTTATCCTTAGAAATCAGTACCTAGTGACATAGATGTTTTCCCAGGCACGGTAGAAATGGCAAACCAAACACAACATAATCTGCTATCCATATCACAGCAAACCAGACCCATGTGCAATCTAATGTATTTTCAAATCCAGGTAGAGTCAAGAATCTGAGAAGTGGAAACCATGTGGCTTGAGTTGTACACCTCACAAATAAGGACATACTTTACTATACTTTAGCAGCCAACATAAGCCTTTAGAGTGGTTTATTCTATACTCAAAATTGGAATAGAATACTTCTGCCAACGCAGTTTCTAACTTTCCCAAGGCAAAATCCTATCATATTTGATCAGTTTCCCAAAAACTGCACATCACACCACTTCCCATAGATGACAAATGAACCTACACACACTACAAGTGCAATTGGGAGAAAGAGATTCATTGCTATTTCCAATTCCTCAGTCACCAAACAAGAGCTGAGTTCCCATTCCTTAAATATAGTCCTATTATGCCAAATAACCACATAAGCACAAACTTGAATGCACTAGAAACATACAAGATTTACCAGGTCACAAATATAGCCAGCCCTGTGAGAACAAGCCAAATTAATAATAGAACCAACAAAACGAAGTAAAAATAGAAGCTTACAGCTGGGGGTGGTGAGCTTGAGGGTGCGGAAGCATATATCATAGAGAGCTTCATTATCAAGAACCATACATTCATCTGCATTCTCAACAAGCTGGTGAACTGAAAGAGTTGCATTGTAAGGCTCAACAACAGTATCCGAGACCTTTGGAGATGGGAATACGGAGAATGTGAGCATCATCCTATCTGGGTACTCTTCCCTCATCTTCGATATTAATAGTGTGCCCATACCCGACCCGGTTCCACCTCCCAAGGAATGGCATACCTGAAACCCTGTGACCCAAAAAAAAAAAAAAGAGCTCAAATTTCAAGTCTCCTCGGATTCTCAGGAACCAAACAGAAACCCAGAAAATCGAAGAGCTTAATGACCAATAAATTTTCCATTTTTCCTACAAATTGATTAAGAGTGAACACTAATGATTCAACACAAAACGCCAAAACCCATTCTAAATTTACTTTTCCTTTCCTTTCCCCGATTTTCCCTCCAAACAAACAAGACATAAACAAATATGGAGTACAGCAAGCACAACCAAAATTTAGCTAATTGAAGTAGTGTTATCGTGAGACAAGACTTTTCGAACTTTTTCCCTCTAATTCCTTGATTTTTCCGTTAACCAAACAGACCCGCAGCGAGAAATAAAACAAAAAGAAGTCCCAAAATCGCTTACCTTGCAAGCAGTCAGAGTTCTCTGCCTCTTTCCTGACGACGTCAAGCACGGAGTCGATGAGCTCAGCCCCCTCAGTATAATGTCCCTTGGCCCAATTATTAGCCGCACCCGACTGCCCGAACACGAAGTTGTCGGGTCGGAATATCTGACCGTACGGACCGGATCTGACGCTGTCCATGGTGCCCGGCTCCAGATCCATCAGAACCGCACGGGGGACAAACCGGCCGCAACTCGCCTCGTTGTAGTACACATTGACCCGCTCCAGCTGCAGATCCGAGTCCCCATGGTACCTACCCGTGGGGTCAATGCCGTGCTCGGCGCAGACCACTTCCCAGAACTTGGCTCCGATCTGGTTCCCACATTGGCCGCCCTGGATGTGGAGGATTTCTCTCATTCTCTTGGATCTTCTGTTTTTTTTTTTCTCGGGAAACTGACAGAAAGTTTAGGAGGGAAAAGCTTTTTCAACTGAGATAGATGAGGAGCGTGGCTCACCGTGGGGTCTATTATAGCTGGGAGACCCAGAAGTGGGACCTGTAATTTTTTGAAATTGGGTTTTTCTTGGGAGAGGGGGGGGAGCAAGGATCTTGGGTTCGCGCACTTACAAACGTGGCTACAACCCATTGGTTGAATCCGATTGAGTAACTATTCATATCTTCAATGATTTTTAACTGTTATAAATTTTCTCACGACCCGGCAAAGGATAATCAAGCAGTCCTAAGAACAAGACGTGAGGACAATCGGACGGTGGGGAATATGACAATGGAAAAATCATGATGATAAAAATATAAACAAAATTAATTTAGTACTCTTCAAAAGTCACATTATTATGAATATTGACTATATAATTTTAATTTCTAATGCATATTTACAATAACGATAAATATTATAAATATTTATTTAATTATCATATTCATGTAATGTAAATGCCTGTCTCAAATGTATTAAATTGATGATATTTTTATAGAAAAAGAAAAGGCTTTAATTGTGATAATGCAATGAGATTTATTTGACCTATTATTTCGCCTGACCCTTTAACGTAATCGAAGTCCCAATTGAGAGCATTGTTGACTTGTGGTGGAAGAGTTCGTAACGCCTGTGAGTTCTTTCCTAAAGTTTTTGAACCATTAGATTCGATGACTTTGCAGGGTGATCAACCGATCTGACGATGGCGGCACGTAGACACACTGAGGAACGATGATCTTGGCTGTGAGATATCAAACAAACTTGATCAAAAGCCACGAGGGCGTGGGCTGCCTGCGGGCGAAATGTTTATTTATATTTTGAGTGTGAGTGAGTAAATATATATTGAAATTTTTATATTAAAAAAATAAAAAATAATTAATTATAAGTATTTTCTGTTGCTTACTTGAATTTTGATTAATTTCTTTTTTGTTTTTAGCCTCGATTTTTGTGTGTGCGTGGGGGGGGGTACTGGAAAGCTTCGGAGTGACTCGGGGATGGTCTGAGCGGCACAGATGGGCCCCACGGAGAGTTGAGTGAATGAACGTGGCAGCAGCTGAAATTGACGGATCAGCCCGAAGGCAGAAGCTCGATCTGAATCGTGTCGGGGCGTGGCCCACTATTGCAGCCGCGGGCGAATCTTCGTTGGTGAAGAAGGAAGCCACGACCCACTTCTTTCAGAGGGTCAAAGATTGTCAGTTTTTTTTTTTTTTTTTTTTCTAAGTCTCGTCGTTGCAACTTTTTTTCTTCGTATATTTGTGTTCTTTCCCACTTTTTATTAGTTAAAAGGTAACAAAAATTGGTACAATTCGAATGCATTGATGTAATTTATTTAGTATATTAATTAAAATAATTTATAATTTAAGATATTTAAAATTTAATAATTTGAATTCACGATTTAATATATTTAATTAAAATGAAATATATTTAAAATTCGATAAATATAAAAATTCAAATATTTCGGTATATTTAATAACTCGATGGAATTAGAATCAATCTATTTGTTCACCACCTCTATTATTAGCATGATCGTATGTGGAAAGCCACGTTACGTTGATGGTTCTGATCGGTCATGGCATTCCGTATGCATTCTATCCTATTTTTCTCAATTCAACTTATCTTTTCCTCTTCTCAATGGCACACCATTGGGGCAATCGATATACAATTGTCATGGCGATAGAAAGAGGGAGAGAGAGAGAGAGAGAGAGAGTCCAAAAATAGATAGTCTAATATAGCCATGTAAATGGGCATCACAAATTTACAGGGTGGAACCAAGGGACATAATCATCTCAGTAGCCGAAGACAACAACAGCACCCCTCGTTTTCTCCTCCAAATTCTCTTATCTCCCGCGACCACAGCCCTCCCTCGGCATTCCACCTTTTATGGCCGCAATGAAAAAACAAGGAAACCCTTGATCCGCTTTGTGTGTGTGTGTGTGTGTGTGTGTGTGTGTGTGTGTGTGTGTGTGT
>CM034058.1:893520-1032935 GCA_019804595.1 Bruguiera parviflora | reverse complement strand
TGTGTGTGTGTGTGTGTGTGTGTGTGTGTGTGTGTGTGTGTGTGTGTTTTTTTTTAAAACCTTTTCTGCACCTCCCATTGAACAAGGATCCAACATTACTGCCCTCCTGGTGTCAAAATGGTACGTCTTCGCTTCCTCTCTCCAGTCTTTTTATATTGTGCATCATAGCATGTGGCATTGCAGGATCAAACTTGCATCATTCCACGAACGTTTGTGTATTAATTTCTAGTAATATAATCTTTTTATTTATTTTCCGTTTCGTTATTGTCTCTCCTTTTGAATCATGGCGTAGGCAAATTCCGCATCTGGAATGGCCGTTAATGATGAGTGCAAGCTGAGGTTCTTGGAGTTAAAAGCGAAGAGAACCTACCGGTATATTGTGTTCAAAATCGAGGAAAATCTTCAGCAAGTGGTGGTTGATAAATTGGGCGAGGCCCACGACGGTTACGACGATTTAACCGCCAGTTTGCCGGAGAACGAGTGCCGATATGCTGTTTATGACTATGATTTCACCACCTCTGAGAATGTCCAAAGGAGCAAAATCTTTTTCATTTCATGGTATTATTTGTTTTCTCCATTTCTTTTTAGCCTTTTCTTGACTAATGCTCGCTTGGTCAAATAAATCACGTAATGAAGTACGCCACGGCGCAATTGAGACCGACATAATAATTGTCGTACTGTGTTTGGGTACCACAAAACAAGAGGGTCGTCTACTATGCATGCTAAAAAAATAGAAACATTTCAAAATTAATGAGAAAGAATTGATGGGAGAGAACAAGATGAGCATCTCATCTTGTCCCGCTAAGTTGGCCCACATGTGTCCTACAGCAATGCAACAATGCACCCCCATATCAAAAGTTAAAATCTTTTTTGTTCATTTTGTGTGTTTGATTTATGGTAAAATGCCAGCCCAATAATCCTTTCGTTTATTTATTGGTTCTAGGTCTCCTTTCACCTCGAGGGTGAGGAGCAAAATGCTATATGCTAGTTCAAAGGATAGATTCAGGAGAGAGCTCGATGGGGTTCAAGTTGAATTGCAAGCAACGGAACCTAGTGAGATGTCCATGGACATTGTTAAAGGTCGTGCCCATTAGACCATTATTTTGTGTCAATATATTCATCTCTGAATGCATTGGAGAGCTTCTTGCTCGTTCGACTTGGCCGCAACTGGCTTGCTTGGCCTGGAGCACAATTGTTTGGGTTCTTCTCCTTTATGATTATGGTGGACAGGATTTATAATTCTTTCTTAACTCGATATTTTTGTTTAATGGATCATTTGCTATTCTTTCTCTCCTCTTAACTTTTGTACTCCGCTGTATTTTTTGTCCATAACTTCTGTATGATCACATTAAGGTACTTTACATTTCCGCTCACCTTTTTTTTTTTTAATTTTTTTAATAGGTATAACAAATTTATCATTTTTGACAACATTTTTTTTTAAATTTAAGTTCTAAAATTTTTATTTTCTCATGTGTATGAATGTTAAATTAGTTACCACTTATTTGAGCAAGTAAGAAAAATGTCAATGAGGAGGATTTTGATATATTTTTTTTCCCTAATATTAAATTAGAGAACTTACTTTTTCATAATTTAACAAACGCATGCTTGGGTTGCAAACAGGGATTTCTCACTGTACCCTAATTAAAAACATATATCAGTTCCAACAGGATGCACATGCTTTCTAAAATAACATTAATTAAAATGCCAAAAAAAAAAAAAACCAATACCGATATGTGCATTCAAATCAGATAGATATTCATCAAAAACCTTATAGACATGAAGAAATCAGGATTTGGTTCTTCGGAAAGAAGCCTTCGAACACAGTTATGTTAACTACTGGTACTATTACTAATTTATATTATTATTACAAAATAATTTACATCTATTTTGTTTTTCAAAAAAACTATATGTTATTCATAGCCCAAATTGGAGATTTGAAAGAAAAAAAAAATTTGAATAAATGTTTAATCAGCCACACCATACACATTTAATGAGATAATCATTTTGTAAATAAATGCTTGCACACGTACCACTAATTGATTAAGAAAGGAATAAAGTGTCGCCTAAACTGTAAATAATAATAATAATAATAATAATAATAATAATAATATATATTTTTATTATTATTTTTTTTAAACCGAGAAACAAGTGAGCACAAAAGACAGCAGCATTCTTTTGCATCCCATGAAACGACACCGGTTCGCTTCCTTTGGAGTTTTTAACTTCTTTGGACGTTGAATGCCGTCCCGCTAGGGTTTTAACCAAAAAAAAAAAAAAAACAAAAGAAAAGAAAAACCCCGTTGTTCTCTGCACAATCGCAACCATGGAGCCCAGTCCGAGCCAGTGTTCGCCGGCTCCATGTTGGAGCAACGTAGTAAAGAACAACCCGCCGCAGAAAGATCCAAGCCCGGATCCGAATCTGACGAATCGGGTCATCGTCCAGAGCTGCAAGTCCGCCGAGGGGATATCGATGGCGGTAGTCGACGCCAATGCTGTGATCGAGGGCGGCGAAAGGCTCCACCGCTTGGCCGACAAGTTCGTAACCGTTCCCGAAGTCCTCGCCGAAATTCGCGACCCAGTTTCTCGCCATCGTCTCGCCATTGTCCCGTTCACCATCGATTGCATGGAGCCCACCCCCGAAGCACTCAATAAGGGTATTCATGATAACCAGAAATATACACATTTTTGTTCCATTTCGAATTCACTGTTTTCTTATTTTCTTTTGTTTAAACTTTTAGTTAAACACAAACAAATGTTTTGGGTTTTGAATTCTGTTTTAGCCTGATTGATCTTTTTGGTTGATATTTGTATTATTTTTGGTGTTATATTGTACTTATGAATTTGTCCCATTTGAAAAAATTTTCTGGATGTGCCACTGCTGTATAAATATTTTGTGTGATTTTCTGTAATTTCTTTCCGCTGATAATACTTAAATTTGATCCGATAGTTGTTGTCCGGGGATTTATTGTTGTTTTTATTTGTGTTGATAGTTATCAAGTTTGCAAGAGCGACAGGTGACCTACAGACATTGTCTGATGTTGATCTCAAAATTGTTGCCCTGACATATACATTGGAGGCACAGATCCATGGAACTAAGCATCTCAGGGATGCTCCTCCACCTATCCATACGGTCAATGTCAAGAGGCTTCCTGAGAATGACATGCCCGGTTGGGGTTCTAATGTCCCTAATTTGGAAGAGTGGGAAGCTCTAGAACATGAGGTTGGTGATGGATCCAACACCAATTCAAGAATTCTTCCTTTAAAGGACATAAGTGTGAACGTTATCCCCGAGGATGAACAATCTGTAGATGGTTCTTCAGGAGCTAGAGGGGATGTTCATTATGAGAATCATGAGGATGTTGGGCATGGTTATAGGAGACAGCAGAGGTATCCACCCAAGAAAAAAGAGATAAATATTGAAGGGAAGAAAATGATTGCAGATGGAGTCGATGCATCTCAAGCACAGTTTGGTGATGATGCTGGTGATTGGAGACCTGCTGTCAGTCGAAGTACTCATAGAAGATACATACGGAGAAAAGCTAGACGTGAATATTATGAGGCACTGTCTGAAAAAGACAGTCAACAAGAAATGGACAAGAACAGTGTCAATGAAACTAGTGATTTAGATCCGCCATTGTGTGAAAATTCTGAAGCAGCAGATTCTGGAATCAAGTTCCCCAAGGAAAGTGAGATGACAGATACTAGGGACAATAGTGAAGACCTCTCCGCTATCCTAAAACAAATGAGGGTGGATGAAGATCCACTAGATGCTCTCCAAGAAAGGACAGGAGAGAACTGTGCTCCTTCAGAACATGAGTTCAACAATTTAACGGAGTTTGTGCCTTCATCTGGTGACAATGCAAATATTGTTGGTGAATCGGGTGAAGCTGATATTGCCAACTCAGAGTTTGATTGCTTGGAAGTGTTCAGTCATCCCCCTGGAAGCGTTGATACATCATTTGCAGATGATGATGATAGTGAGCAGAGCTGGATGCTTAGATCCTTATCAGAGTCCAGTGTAGCTTGTGTAACTGGTGACTATGCAATGCAGAATGTGCTTTTGCAAATTGGCTTAAGACTACTGGCACCTGGAGGAATGCAAATCCGCCAGCTGCACAGGTTTGGAGTCCGTGCTTTTAAGTTTGTTTTGGTGCCAATACCTACCATCCTCCTCCCCCTGGGGAAAATCCCCCAAAAGAAGCACAAACCAGCAATCTGATTTTTTTTTTCTTTTTAAAGTGATTCATTGGCTTCCAGATCCATAAGAAAGTTTCTGTAATAAGTAGATCTATGTTTCTTTCTTCTTGTATGGTTCACAAGTTAAATGCTTATGTTTAAGATGGTTGTATGTCTAGATGGATATTGAAGTGCCATGCCTGCTATGCCGTGACCGCAGAGATTGGAAGGATTTTCTGCCCTAAGTGTGGAAACGGGGGCACTCTGCGAAAGGTAGCTGTCACAGTGAGTGAGAATGGAATAATTTTGGCCGCCCATCGGCCGAGGATCATGCTGCGTGGTACAAAAGTAAGTATAGTATCCTAGCTAAAGTGGGAAAATGGAACTAGATGTGATTAGCAGATGTGATTGGAAGGTAGCATCTTTTTGTCAGAATGCGTCCACGTATATACTTGCTGCTTGCATAATTGTTCTGGG
The DNA here is from genome assembly GCA_019804595.1 of Bruguiera parviflora. Classification (NCBI taxonomy): domain Eukaryota; kingdom Viridiplantae; phylum Streptophyta; class Magnoliopsida; order Malpighiales; family Rhizophoraceae; genus Bruguiera; species Bruguiera parviflora. Next base: position 1,028,282 of record CM034058.1, on the reverse strand, counting down.
TTTATACTTGTTGCACACCCTATGGTTTTATTACTCTTGCCACATGACTATTATGCACTCTGGCCTTGTGCTGGTAAGTATCATAGAGTTGATTATCTGCCTGAGGAAAATTTTCATTTGGTAATTTTTTGAAAGTTTTTTTTTAATTACTTTATATCCTGTTGAAAGATTGCGGCTATATGAAATGTTAAAGCCTTTCTGCTCATAAATTTACTCAATTTTCTTCATGTCAGTTTTCACTACCTTTACCACAAGGAGGAAGGGATGCTGTTGCTAAGAATCCAATTCTACGTGAAGATCAACTGCCACAAAAGTTTCTTTACCCAAAGACTAAAAAGAAAGGGAAGAAACAGGTTGGCTTTCTTTTTTTTAATGTTTTTTATAACTTTTGGTGATCATGATACTTGCTCACTATTGGATTTGCTTTTCTATCTTCTTTGTGAACTACCTTGGTTAAGTGACTGGGAGTTTGACTTGAAATTCTTTACCAGGGAGATGACTTCTTCACTTTAGATGATGTCTTCAGCCACCACACTGATAAAAGAGCTCCATTTCAGCCGCCAGTGAGGAAGGCAGTAGCAGTTTTCAGTCAAAAGAGGAATCCAAACGACAACCACTACTCCCGTCCCAAGCACTGATTGTATGCTTATATGGGTTATCTCCTCGGATCTTTTTCTGTTTGACCATGCGTTGGAAATTTTTTTTTTTGTCTCAATTTTTATTTTTCATTCTACAACTGGTACCCTGTTGTTGGGCGGTTGTTCAAGTTTGCTCACAAGTGAGTACAGTTTTGGAGTTGATAATTCTAGCATCAGGAGCACATCCTATACACTAGTTGTATGCTTGAATCTCAAAAAAGAAACTTGGCAGAGAAGAGCTTAAGTTTCCATACTAGAGGTAATTACTTAATCAACAGGGATTGTGCACCTCTTATTGAGTTATTTTGTGATTAACGATTTATGGAGTTTTCTGATGAACCAATGCATAGAAAACCAGGGGAAAAACAAAAAACAAAAACAAAAACAAAAGAGATTCTAACTTGTGGCGTAGGATGGCATTTTAGCATTGGCTTAGTGTACATGATAGGCCAGTTTAACAGGATCACATACGAACAATGTGTCAATGCACGAAACACAGAAAAAGGAAAGAAATTTGTGTAGAAAAGAGTGAAAATTGAGGTACCTTTCTCATGGAAGCCGCAAGATGGATGAATCAGCTCAGTGGTGAAGATGCCTAGTTGAAAATTACCGCTTTAATTAGCTTATGAAAAACGTACACAATCTCTCGAGTAAGAACTAGAATTCACCATTCGAGATTCTGAACCGTGCTCAACATCCGATGATTTACATTGAGGGTGAACTGTGTAATGCAGATTTTTGGTTTTTTCACCACTTCAGAGCGCCAAGATTTACAAGGACGACAAAGAGAACTTTAAATGTGAAAAAGGAATGTTAAGAAACAGAAAGACTATTACATATTGTACGAATCTAATTTACAGTGTGTTGCTAGCTTCAAGACTTGAACTCAATCATGATGCCAGCGCCAGCTCGGCCCACGCCAATGAAGAAGCAGTTAACTCGGCTGATATAGATGTCTCAATTTTGCTCTCCAGCGTGGTACTGATTTCCTGCATGGACGGCGGCTGTTTGGAGGAATCTGGATGAATGCAGAGTTTTACAACTTCGTAGATGACCTTCAGGTCCTCGTATCGGAAGTGCTTCAGCTCCGGATCCACCATGTAAGACATTACCTCAGGCAATTCGAGAAATTCCTTCGCCTGAAGATTAGACAAGGTCCATGTATAATCCCGTGGTCATTCAGCTAGAAAGTGTATCTGCCAAATGCTAGAAGTGTCACTTACCCACTCTACCAAGCACCCCCTGTCCTTGCAGTGGGGAGGTCTGCCGCTTATTAGTTCCAGTAACAGTACACCAAAGGCATAAATATTGCCTTGGACATCAAGCTGCCGTCCCACCAGAGAATGTGGAAGTACGCAAATCGCGCCTTGGCTGCTAATAGACCCGGAGTTCTTTTCTGACCTGGCAAGAATACTCTTCCAACTTCCAAAATCAACCAGCTGCAACACACATCAAAAAGAATTCTTGTGGGTGGCTAATTTGTTCAGGATGAAAAATAAAGTAGTGCTCTAACTGTACCTTGGGGGAAAAGTCATCTGTAAGATACACGGCACGAGAATTCAACTCTGATATGGTAAATGGTGGATCCAGTTCTGTGTGAAGATACTTGAGTCCACGAGCAAGGCCTACAACAATTTTCATGCGTCGTGTCCAAGATAACTGGCATTCTCCTCCATCTGCATTGAGTTAGGTTAATTTCCCGGCTTCGGGGTAATAAAAATCTTTTCAACTGATGTTTCGTGAGAAAAATTTCACTCACAGTGAAGATGCTCATAGAGTGTCCCATTTGAAGTATATTCAAACACCAACATCCTAGTAAATGGACTGCTCTCTCTACAATATCCCAGTAACTTTCCCATATTTTCATGATTTAATCTCGCCAAATCTGCTACCTGAATGGCGAATTTTCCGCGAAGTTTCAGAAAAAGGCTGTTTCAAAAATTTCGGCATTAAGTGTCCTTTTGCCTAAGCTTTTTCGGTGGTGGTTTTTGGTTACCTCTTGTTGGAAGTATAGTTCAAGACAGCCTGTCCAATGTTCTTCTTTAATGCAAAGGGATATCACAGCAATTTCGGGGCCATCCTTCATGGTACCCTTGTAAACCAAACTGTCTGGAGAAGAGCCAACTATGTTGCTGAAGTCCTCACAGGCTACTTCAAGCTCCTGCCTGCTGAATCTCACTGCATCTTTCAACATCTCAGAATCTGTGCAAAATCCACCCAAAATATAATGTTTTGTCAAAAAAAAAAAAAAAAAAAGTGTAAAAGCTGTCATAGTTCTGAATTACAGTCAATGATTGCTAAAAAGTAAGCAAACCTATGTATTCTGCCATATGGTCATTCTGGCTATTTGATTTCTTCCAGGGTATTATGAGTGAGGATTTGCTGTTGAATCTCTGAAGGGCGGTTAAAACAACTGCAAGAAAGAGACAACCCACAATGGTTCCTGTTGCTACTTCTAGAGCCAAAAGCCAGGCAGGTCTTGATGCCCCCTGATGCTGCCTGTATGCATCTCCCGAAGGTCGGTGGTTAGAGTTGGACTTTGCATGGTTTCTAGGCGGAGGTGCACCACCTAAATAGGAATGACATTAGTTTCAACTACAGCAATCAACATAAATTTTTTGCCAATGGCTGGGAATACGCAATATGAACTTCGGTCAAATGGTAGTTTGATACAATTCACGTTACATAAAAGGAGGGCAATCTGCTCAAGGATGAAACAAATCCTTCAAGATTTTAAATATGACAGTCTTCTTTGGGAAAACAAAACAAAAAAAAAAAAAAAAGAAAAGAAAAAAAAGAAAAAGGCATAAGACAATCTGCGAAGGAGGAAATCATGTTCAATTGAATGGCGAGGGTATTTAACATTTACAAATTTGGGTCTGACCGATCTCGCTTGCAAAAGAACAACGAAGGAACTCCTATGTTGAGCATCTTAAGAAATTAGTCTCCATTAACCACCTTGGCACCTTCACAGTTTAGAAGTACAGTAATATATTCCCTGACAGGAAAATCTACTCATACATACCACATTGAGCAGCAGAACGCTGTTTGGGATCCTTGTTTTGAAGGCAATTCCCCCGGAAACTTGTGCTGCATTAAACAAATTTACACAATAAAATTACAGAACAGACAAAAGCCAGCTAAATAAAGCAGAAAAAGCATACCTTGGAAGATAGCCCAAGCATTTAGGTATGCTTCCAACAAAGAAGTTATATGAAAAGTCCGCTACTCTCAGTTGAGACGCTCGACACAACCCACTTAAGTTTGTGCTGGAAGCATACCTGGAAAAAGAAGAAAAATCTCTTCAGTTCCCTAGAATTAGTAGTAGTTATCATGAGTTCGAATCTAAAGGGACCAACAACTGTAGTTGGCCTGATAAAAGGTTCAACATTTTGCTCTTTTCTCTTCAATGGCCTACAAGGCAAAATATGCAGGGCAAGGAACAAATTAACATTCAGAGATATGACACAGAATGCTGAAATGAACGATCTCCCCTGCCCATCGTTCCATACATCCTAAAGCTGTTTGAATGGATGCTAGGCTCTACGGTACCTTAGACAATCTGCTTGGAACTTTTTTTGCAGCAATAAAATAACTAATTATTCAGATAGAACATTAATGGGAGTCTTAATGCAATCTAATAAACTTCAATCAAGAGATTACGTCCAATGACCCATAAACAACGTATTCCAAGACACATCAAAAAGTGGTATACATCAACAGTCCAGGGCAGGAGCGTTCCACTTACATTCCGTGTACCTTATCTACAAAATTGGAATTGTTACTGGCAGGAACAGTTCCTTGAAGTTTGTTTCTATCTAGCCGTAGTTCCCGAAGGTGCTTCAAATTGCCAATCTCAGGAGGCAAACTCCCTGTTAACCCATTAGACTGAAGGTTTCTACAACCACATAAACTGCAAGAGTAAGGAAAACCCCAAGAGTGTCAACAAATTAATTGCCACCCTTACAAATCACAATAAAATTACATTTTCATAATGCTGGTTAGACTTGCAATCTCTGGAGGAATTGGACCAATTAATTGATTTGCTCCCAAATCCAAGATCCTGAGGAATTTCAGCATGCCCAGTTCTTTCGGTATCGCACCTATCAGATTGTTACCGTGTAAAGTCCTACAGAACACAAAGTGCATCAAAACAAGTTCAATTGCCACCCACATACACAAAAATAGACTTTAGATTGTGGTGTAAAAGCAAAGTGCTAAAAGAACATACAGTTCTTGTAAGTATGTGATCCCACCCAACTCTGCGGCAAGAAATCCCCTTATGGACGATCTAGATATATTTCTGCAAGACGGGATTCCATCAACACACATTGTGGGGTCCGAGGAAGTCTCAGATATATAGGAATTTGACCCAAAACAAAAAAAAAAAAAAACAAAAAAACAAAAAAAAACCATATTACATATCTTGGCATCTAAGTAAGGAAGAATGAAAATATGTAAAGCTGTGCTGAAACTGAAAACTTCATGGACAACATCTTACATCTTCACGACATGATCCCGCGCCCAGGAGCATGAAACTCCAGACCAATCACAAGGATCTGCATCTAGGGAATTCCATTTGGATAAAACAAGCAGTGGGTCGTCATATATAGCTTCCTTGAATGCCGTAAGTGCCCAAACTGGGGAAAGGCCACATGACATTAAGTAAAGAATAAGATTTTATGGCAGTTCACTAAGATTATGATGATCATATGCATATCAAATTATCCCAAATTAGTCAAGTCTAGTATAATCATTTCTTTGAACAATTAAATTCAACTGTCTGTTTGGTAACCAAGAAAATTTAGGTTAAGGAATAGAAGTAGAAAAATAGGAATCTTGAGGATCACGTCGATTACAAACAAGGAAACATAAACCCACGAAGACTCAAAAGATTTTTTCAATGAACTTTAAAGCAACATCAATTGCAAAATTAACTCAAGTTTCTCATATTTCCTCACATTTTATCACCCACTCCACAAGCTCGAAAAGCCTTAAACAAACAAGTTCTGAGAACAAACAAAGGCAGTAATGCATACCTTCATCTCTTGGGAAAGACTCAGAAGCTACAAATAGAAGCATGGAGATCACACAAACAAGTTGCAATGAAGCAGCTGATGATCCCATCTTCTCTGCAAGAAATCTCCAATGCTTTTTTAGTATCACTCAGTTTTTCTCAAGAAAATCCCAGGAAAACCCAAGAAAGAACAAGAGGAGAAAAGGAGAAGGATAAAGTTGAGCATAAAGAAGCAAGTAGCTATGGGGAGTGGGTCTTAACAAGAGAATGAGACTCCTGATACAGAAAGATTCAATCTTTGGTTAATTATAATCTACCAAAAGTAGGTTGCTTTGTATATCTTTAACCAAATACTGGATGGTATAAATCCAAGATCTGGAAACTGCCCAAGAAAGCAAAATCACTAGAATGAGTAAAGAAGAAATGTAGGACTCTTGAGTGTTGTGAAAAAGGTACAAACTTTGATTTAAAGAGAGGTTTTTAGTTTACCAGTGCAAAGAAAAAGAAAAAGAAAGGATATTTGATCAATAAAGTTCTGTTTTCTCGTTGCTCGATTTTAAAAAATGGCGGTTTTTATTTTATTTTTGTTTTTATTCCGGTGGGGTTCGCGGAAACGGATTGAATTTTTCTTGGTACCTGGTGGAAGACTGGAAGGTTGGTTGTTTACTGCTAATGATTGCATTAAAAGAGACTGGTTCGTGTGCACATCTCGCGGTATGAGAAGATTAAAGATCGTTTGGAAATAGTAACAACAGTCAACACTGATCAACGCAATTATTATAAAGTAATAATTTTATTAAATTCCTAATTTTAATAAACTCGAACAAAAGAGATGCATGGAGGGGTTAAAAGCTTTCTTCTTATTTATCTAAACTTTAACTTATCTATAGTAGAGTAATAGATTCTTCTTTTCGCGAACGACAAACCCGAATGAATTTTGGAGCTCACGTTGTGACCTAACATTCTCTCCAGTCGCCTGCATTAATAATTGAAAAACAAACTGACCTCGCCATTTATTTTAGGTTCAATTGTTTGCAGTCTGATAGCTTTAGGGCAGGAGCAGAAAATTAAATCTTTCAACTATGGCTAAAACCATCAACTCAAGTTCCACCATCTTACAGTTGTTCTCCATTAACCTCAAAATATGACAGCGATCGGCCAAGCATATTATTCAATGGCCTGGATTCATAACAACCACCACTTATAATTAAAGACGACAAACACCCAATAGAATTGCTTGGACTGAGATTAAATTATATCACCCTAGAACTGTTTGAATCACTTTTGGATCAGCCTAACTTTTGTCAAATTAAATAAAATACCAGCAAAGCTTGCGAAAGAAAATAGTACAATGTATTTGTATTTAAAGCATCATTCTAAAAGAACAATAGAAGAAAATGCACATTAGTGGAGGGAGAAGTTGTTAGATATGTAGACCATGTTTTAGATAAATTCTATCAATTCATGACCAATACTCTAATATTTTCATGGTGGCCTTTTCAGTTTTGCCTTGGGTTCCTTTTGTATATTTTGACCAGTAACAGCGCTCACAGCAGACATAAAGATTGTTTAAGCATGAAGTGTCTCCCCAACTGACAATGCGTCCAAGCAAAGACAGTGCAAGCTCTTGAGTAATTTTAAAGGCAGAAGGAACCTAGTGATTTCTCGATTAGGGGGAGGGGTGGTGGTGTGTGCGCTCAAACCCATATAAGCTCCAATGCAATTCATTATTTTTTACTTGACCAAAAACATAAGTAGCCCAAGAAACAGATTCATATTTATTTAATCATAATTATTAATTACATATTTGAGATTTAAATTATTAATGATAATCACGTGCTAAAAATTAAAAATGTACAAATAATAATTATTACTATGCAATATATAGACTTATATCTATTCTCAGATATAAACAGTAAATGCATTAATGTTGTTTTCTCCCAAAAAATTTATATATATATATAAAAAGATGTGTATTTTGTATCCTTTGCTTGGAAGAGATCCCCTTTTCCCATCTATCCATAACTTGCCCCAAGCACTGCGTACGTGCTTTTTTTCTTTGACGAGGGCCCTTCATGCGTCGTTAATTAATAGAATTAAACCAATTGGGGAAAAAGGACTGATGAGGACGCAAAGTACTTTATAGAGCTAATTGTTAGCTCCGCCTCAATATAGTTATCTTTTATTGCACGAATTCGGCTTACTGGTATCAGAATCATCTTTGGGACTTCGAGACTGGATAGGAATTGTTACAAACCTCCGGTTAACTTGAGCCGGACATTAACAAAACAAAGGGTACTTGTCTCAAATCTGAGTTCAAACAGATTTTGTAAGTTCCAAGTTTCCCGGAAGAAAACATTCACCAAAACCCAAATATATATGCTTTAACGTATGACTGAAAAGATTGGTTCTAGCCCTTTTTTTTTTTTTTCTGTCATTGAAAAGTCTATTAAATATTTAAGTACGAGTTACAGATATTGTATTGTATTAGATTATACATTTCTTATCTTAATTTTCACAGTGAAATGGAACTCGAGACAGTATAATTCTGAAATGAAGTTGTTAATTGTTGGTGTGTCATCTCAAAAACTATGACTAAGGTACTACTTCCATTATAACGTGAAATCAACGGGCATGGCCAAATATTGCCAATCATTGAAGGGTTTCTATTCTTGGGCCAGAAGAAAGAACGGAAAACACGTACCTTCGGGCACAACGTTGTGATTGCCCTCACCCGTGACTCCTGAAAAAAACAGAAAAAAAGCATGGCTCCTTGTACGGTGGGGCCACGGGCTTGATATATTGATTTTTTTTTTCCCCCCAAAAAAATGCGTTGATTATATATCAATTATCATATTTATTAATATTCTTATTTAATTTCATTTATTAAAAAAAAATTAATTATTTTATAAGGGGAGGAGATTCCTTTACCTTAGGACACGTGAAGACCTGACTCTATTTGTAAGATCAAGACGTGTGTTCCAGTTATCGATTTTTAAATGAGAATGGCTATAGACATGCGCTGATATGACATTGTCTTTGCCTGAGCTGTGGCTTGGGGCAACTCATTGAAGATGAGTCCAGAAGAATCGGGACAATGGAGGAGGGTGGGTGGGTTTTGAGGGGTTGAACAGATTTGAGAATAATGAGTTTGGACCGTGTCAAAGGCTAATCAATACCTATTAATTCTGAAAATCATGCGATAATGCCGACCAGGGTAATTTCACTTTCACATCAAAATTCTGGTCCCAATTACCAAGTGGTTTCTAAATTTTAAGGCGAGGGAGACGCAATCGTGGCTATTTGAGCATATTGATTTGTCGTGGGGGTGGGAGAAAATTCTCCTTCTAACCATTTTTCGACACATCTTATTTCCAAACAGAGAGCGATGTCTCTTGGGCTCTTTTGAAAGGCCTTTCGGGACAAGATTTTGGGCCAAGCAAAAGCCTCCCTGAGAAATCCACCTGGTCTTAAACAAACTATTTAACGTTAACTAGACCGAAAAAAGAAAATCAAAAATTAATTCATCCTAAATCCTGATTTTGAAGTAAAATGTATTGTTTTCTTGTGGGCCATCGCTGAATAAAATGAATTCAATTCAGAGTACTATTACATGATAATATTTCTTAAAACACATGGATGTATAAAAGGATAATATATATATATATATATATATATATATATATAATTTATAATTTTACTTATTTGTAATAATAAGAGAAACGTGATAGATTTATATTTCTTTGTGATTTTTACTGGACCTCAATCGTTATACCCACTTGCCGATTCTCTTCATCAGACCATTTGCTTCTTCACAATCAATTGGGGTTTGGGCTATGTGAATCGTGGAGTGAACCAATTGAATTGAGGTTACGTGCCTTGGTCTAAAAAGAACAAGAGTTTAAGTAAAATTAATTAATTTTTAACACAACCACTTCCTACCAACATTGCTGTAATATTAGAATCAATTAGCGGTGGCGTATGATCTGTGCTTAATTGACAAGAACAATGAACCGATAACCATCTTTTTGATAGATCCTCAAAGGTTTGGATAGACTTGCTTGTCACATTTGAAACAAATTAATGTTAAATCAGTATGACGTTAATATATATATATATATATATGCGTTCGTTTTTCTCTAGTCATAAATATGGATTAATACAGAAATTTCATCCTGCTATACATATATTCACGTTGTTATTGTTGCTCGTTGAAATTTTCCCGGTAACTATTTTCCCACTTCTCCACTTTCCTCATTGCATTGAGTTTTTTCCTATAAAAGGCTTTTAGTGCTTGTGGTTCATAAGGAGGTGGCATGGTGCATGGGCGTGTAGTGGAAGGACTCATTACCAATGATTCTGTCATGAACTTCCTCTCTGAACCCCCCGCAGAGCAAGCCATCATCTCTGAGCATAGCTCCACAGCCCCTTCAGGCACCCGCGGCTCAAATTTGAGTAGCCGGGCATACTCGTTTAAGAGATGAAACATGTAATCATATACGAACTCCATCTTTAACTCATCTTGGATGAAGTGACTGGCTGCTCCCCCAATCGCTTGTGCCTGCAGTCAATTCACCCAAATTTTTGATAAATAAGTACCAACCCACCATTCTATTGATCGAAAGGGCAGTCCTGGTGTAACAGGTTACAGGTTTGAAGGAGCCTCGGACGCTGGAAACACCCACTATTCTGTTGATCCCATATGTGCTACAAAGGAATTGCTTAAAACACATTAATTACCTTTTTTGTGTGTTTATTGCCCCAGTCAACGGCAAATTTAATGGATCTGCATTTATTCTTTTCGCGTATAGGCCAATAATGCTCGAGAGGTTGCAGACTTCTTGTAAAGAAATCATGGAAATAAGGTTTTACGAGAAATGTAACAGAATCGCAGGCTAGAATGTACTTCTCACTGACTGACCATGCATATCCTTCGATATAGATTTTGTACCTGTGATAATTTATTTTAGGCCCAAGAACCAAAAAAAAAAAAAAAAAAAAGGGCGATCACAAGAAAGGAAATCATTTCGAGACCAGGAATAAACCAAAACCTGTATGTGCATTGTTTTGATACATCGGATTGCTTATATCCTTGCTGGGATTCCAGGATCCAATCCTGCAGATTGAGCTTTTCGGTTATAGCATGACTCAAAACTCAACTGGTGGGCTTGACTCATCAGTAACAATTCACCAACTAGAACGCTATTGATTGTTGAGGAATTGGTCCCTAATGCAACCACCGGGAGGGTGTTGAATTGGGTCTCAAATGCCCAAGATCACTCTAAACTCAAACCAACCCAACACCAAGCAACAATAAACAATAATAAAAAATAAGTGCAACAAAATAATAAAGAGTGCACATGTAGCAATTTATGGTGCTTTAGCTGCACGTGATCCTAAAAAGTACCTGGATGAATAGGCGAGCATTCCAGTCTTGTTGATCAGAGACATTGCAAGTCAGAAGATCCTTCCTTGTGTCGGCTACAAATGGGTTTCCTTTCCAGTAAGCATATGGTTCTCTTTCAATCCATTTGATCCTTTTGTTGCCTTCTCTTACGTCTTCTAACAATTTATGCCATGGCTTTATATTAATCTCAGCCCTTCAAAAAACATGTACAGGTGATACATTTTATGTAACAGACTTGGAATCAATGTTTGTGAAAATTAATGCAAGTGACACAGGATGGACTTCGTGGACGGAAGGTAATTGGTAAAATCTCAAAAGAAAATTTTAAAATCCCGATTTTTAAGAATATTTTCAGGTATATTTAAAAATTATTGAGAAATTATATAAATTGTTCAAGACTTACATAATATTTTTCTGTTTTGATTCTGTTATTAGGTTTTTTTTTTTTTTAGTTAAAATATTTTACTTTTAATATAAATACATGATGAATTATTTCATTAAAATATCAAATATTAATTTTATAATAGGAATAATATGAAAATTTTTTTAAGAGAATCGAAGGCTCAATCCCTTTTTCCGCGCTTCGTTTGGGCAGCTGCCTACCCAAGAATTTATTGAGTATTGCACAGAAACACAGAGAATAAACAAAGAAACAGGGGAGGAAGATGAAGGAACAGACATTACCATCCCCAGAAGGACCAATCAGGGAAGACAATATCCATCGTCCACCTGTCCCCGCAGTACCGAAACAGCGGTGGCGGGCCTGTCTTTTCGGGTCCAGGGTAGTCCTCTGATCGGATGACTGGCCGATCATCACAGTCAAACATTAATTCCAAGTCTGGCACTTTTCCGGGGTACCTCCTCAGAAGCTGCAAGACGCCCCATATCGTGAATTTATCTCTGGTTTGTATGGATTTCCTGTACTTCTCAATGTACGCCTTGCCATTTACTATTATCAGACGAAAATGTGCTGTTTTCTTTGCCCTTTCCAGCATTTCCCTGGTGATACCTGTAGCATTCCATGGCCTTAAGTCCTCGTGGATCCATCGAAAATAGCTTGGACAAGTTGGTTCTGACGATGGGTCTTGACCTTGGGAGTCCAACGTTCTCGGGTAGTTTGTTGGACAGGTTTGAGTTTGATTTTTGATGCTGCAGTTCAATGGGAACTCAATTCTTTTAGGCAAAGTTCGATGCTTTTGAGGGGCTGTGCTTGTTTCCTTCGTTGGGGCCTCAGGATGTGTTGAATTGAAGGTCTTCTGTTGTTCGGTTGAGTTAAAGGTCTTCTGTTGTTGTTTCTTGGAGGCAAACACTCTGTCTGAAAATTTAGACTGCAAGAAAATGTAGATCCAAGAAGTACACTAAATCAGACAGTTTAACCTACACTGCCCAACGACGGCAAGATTAAAGCCGGAAAAGGCGGTTGAGATGTGTGCATTACAGGACATGGAAGTTAGCTAGTTGGTGACTTACTTACAGTATCAATCAGAAAGGAAGACATGAAGGCAGCGATCAGGAGGACTAAAAAGAAGAGAACAGATCTATGAGTCGCATGTCCTTTCTTGAATTGGGGCAGCGGAATTGTTCTCCCTGTGCACCGCCCGGCAGTTCTTGATCCCTGTACCATTTGGACTAGCTGGCTTGCTCTTCCTTTGGAGTGAAAACTTTTCTTGCTCTATGATTTGTCGGATTGGAGACCCCATTGCCCACGGCACAGAATTTTTATATTTTTAGGGTAGGGGGTGTTTTAGGTTTCCGCGTGGCGCAAAATTTCCCAATTGTTTGAAAATTTAATGGAAGTTTCCACTGTATTCTTCTCTCACCCAACCCAACTAACAAAAGTAAAATAGAAGTAAAATATACTAAAGTCAGATAATCAGGATCTAAATCAAATTCATTTTAATGTGAAAAAGAAGAAAATGTAGGTGGGTATTTTAGCAGAATTCTTTGTAGGCTGGAACTACGAGGAGTCGTGAGAGAGACTGCTGCGGCACGCTTCCAAGATCCCTCCATTAAAAGTTAAAAAAAATCTTATCTCGATGCCTTGTTGTCTTTTGGAGAGCCAGGGCCGACGTTAAAGTTGCCCACATGTTACAAATTTTCATCCAGTTGATCAGAAAGAATGGGACCAGTACTTTCATCTTAGCTTTCGATTATTTTTAAATTTTTTTCATATATTTTTTTCTTTTTTCTTTTCACCACAAACACAATTGGGTAAATTGCCCACACAACTTTTTATGTTCCTAATTTTTTAATATTTTATAATTTAGCTTACCCGCACATATTTATCCCAACTATAGGTGTAACGTTTAAGAAATATCAAGATGTATAATTGATTATATGTAAAATTATCCATTTACCATGTCCTTAAATATAATTTTATAGTCAACAATAATAGGTATCATCTACTTCTCCCGAACACCCGTTAAAATTTTGTTAGCAGAAATCAGCCATGGAGTTTCAGCTACCATCTAATTTTAAGAGCTAAAACGAACACGCCCGTAGTAATTATTTCTTATTTCTCATTATTATTATTATTATTATATTTGGGTACAAAAAGGGTATATTTAAATGATGTGATTAAGACCCTTGGAGTTTGGTGGAAATTGTGCCAATCCATGGGAATGCCGTTGCCGGTGGATGTCTACTCCATTGTCTCGTCAATCCAGAGTCCATTTTGTAATTTATACGACTGGGTCCAAGACTACAATAGTTCAACAAAAGACGCTCAAAAATAGACATCTCGGCTTTACCTCGCTGGTTTCTCATTCATTTCAGGCTTCAAAGGGCAACTCTCTGGTCATGGCTACGAGTTGGCGGGTATCTCTTTTCGTTGGAAATGGGGTCAGAACGAAACAATCCCCATTAGGCAAAAAAAAAAAAACAGATATATATATATATATATTCGGACATAGAACTTAAATGATGCACAATCTAGCGTTTCTTATGAGGAGAAAAAAAAATAAAAGAGAAAAACAAACCAAGACCGGTATCTCAAATCTGTGACCTGCAATTATGGATCATGGAAATGATTAAGTTGATGTAATTAGAGGTAATAATTGGGTGGGCCAAATTGAATTCAAGTAAGTCAGATTTTCAAATATTCTAAATTATTAGTTTATCAAATTTTAAATTGATTAAATTTATATTATTTAAATTTTAAGTATTTTAAATTTTAATTTATTAAATTTCAAATCAATCAAATTTTAAATATATTAAATTTACATCTTTCAAATTTTAGACTAAACTATTTGAAATTCTAATTTTACAAATTTAAACTATTTAAATTTTTGACAATCAAATTTTTGACATTTTAATTTCAAATTATTAAAATTATGAGTTATTTTAATTTTGATAATTCCAATTACAAATTATTAATTTCTTAAGTTAATGCGGTTTAAGCCAAGTAGAATTTCAGTACCACCTCTAGATATAATGGTCATGGGAAAATGGAATCATTTTCATCCATCATGGCGAGTGCTTCTACTGTAAAAGCATCCTTTTGCCGTGTGGCCAACAATATCATCGACCATTGAATCGTAGTGATCTAAACCATAGACACAACCACAATATCTGGGTAAAAATATTCATCCCAAAAAAGCATTCCGCCACCTACATATATCTGTGTGTGTTTGTGTATATACAATGCTTATTTTGCAGAAGGTGGTGCTCAAGGTCATGACCATGAGCGATGAAAAGAAAAAGGCAGAAAGCCATAGAGGCTGTTATTGACATTTATGGTAAGCTTAGTCATATACGGGTCTTCGTGTTTGAATATTTTGGTTTATGAATTGAAAGCCTCTCAGTTATCACAAATATGGCATAATTAAGCTATCGATTTCAGTTAATCTGCACAAGTACGGATGCTTCATGCTGGTTCATGTCATGGGTGATTGCCAGATTGGTCATCGGTATCATTGACATTTACCTGGATTTCATTGACTCAGTTTTCACTGGATTGTTTCATTCCCAGGAGTGGATGCAATTGCTGCTGACCCAGAAGAGCAAAAATTGGCGCCATAGTTGGTAAAATGGATACAATTGCGATCTCCAAAGAGCTTAAGAAGAAGGGGAAGATAGATGTGGTCTCTGTTGACCCAGATAAAGAAGAATAAGAAAGAGGGGGGAAAAAGAAGAAAAAAGAGGAAACAAAAGATGTTAAGGAATGATTGTAAAATCGGTGCCTGCTCGCTATATATAAAACACGCTTCTCTTCTAATCGGTGCCTGTCTGTAGGATTTAAATGCATCAAAAAGGCACAGTTTGCTTGTTTTTCAATCATTTCAACTCCTGGTTAATTAAAGTCAATATGTTTTAAATTCACGGCATCTTAAATATAAAAATTTTAACATTATATTAAAAAATTAAAAGTTGATAAATGGACTAAAAAGTGCTCCTTTGCGAGCAGTCCTACAAAAGGAGAATTTGAATTTCATGCAGACCAAATCTAAGCCCTTAAACATCCACCATAAGACCTTGAAACGTAGTTACTTATAATAGTAAATATCCACGAAATCATAATAGTTAATGATACAATGGGAGGCCATGATTCGGGTTTTGACGTCTTCGAAAGAGATAACATGGGATGAGCAAGGTCTCAATGGACATGGCTACCGATTGTTATTTTCAACCCCACGAGCAAGGTCCCCACCTCTTCTGTGCAGCTTGCCTGGTACCAACCAAAGCCATTAATTTTGGCAAGAAAAGTTAACATCGCAGACTCGAGTGTTTTCCCGCAAATTGAATGGGATTTATATCTAACATTATCAAAGCCCCTAGCTTGTCGTAGAAACCTCAAGATTTTAGTTTGTTATTATATATATAAATATATATATATATATATATACGTAAAAAATTCACAATGAAATAATGAGAATAAGTGAGTTTAGTTTGAACTTAGAATTTTCGGTAATATACAAAAATTTAAGTTGTTGAACAAAATTCATGGATAAATTATATATTAAATGTTAGAAATTGACAAAAACAAATGTGCTGTTGTCACCGAGAAACATTTTGTCGTGCCGATGTTGGCCCATAGTCGAATAAAAAGACAAGAAGTTTCAAGTTGGGCAAACGGGTCGGTTCTTTTTCCGTATCAACGCGGCGAACATGTTTGGATTTTGCAAGATTTTCTTTGGGCTTTCGGCCTCTTCCAGAGTGTCACCTGTTTGGGCCTGAAATGTTGGTTTGATCCTTGAAGGTTTCCCCCTGTTTGCGTTTGTTGTGAGCCCGTGCTATGAGAACAATTAACATTAAAGTGGGCCTCATGCTCATGCCCAACAACCAACAACCGTTGAGAGAATCAAATCAAATATCCCAGACTCGTTCAGACATTTTTGTTGAAATCTCTTTCTTTTTTATTCGAGTTTCAGTAATTATGTTTTTCTTCTTTGGTCATTCCGCCTCCATTGTAACAAAAAGTTTTTTTTTTTATATAAATAAAAAAATCATATAAAAAGGCCACGGCATAGAGGGGCTATAAATTTGGTGTCAGCTTACACTTTGCTCTTACACGCTATGGGAAGTTTTTTTTTTTTTTTTTCCACGAGTCCAATAGCCACACATGAATCCCACAAAAAATTATATATATATATATATATATATATATATATATATATATAAAAGGAAGAAGATAGAGAGAAGAAATATGCTCACATGCAACACAATAAAAGAAAAACCAGAAGTGAATTCATCTGCTCTTTACAGACCCAAAAATCTGTGATCTAAGAACTGTCTGATGTGTCGGGTTTCTAATGGCCGACAATGGTGGGGATTGCTGGGGGCAGTGGCAAGTTTCCACCACTACTGCATCTTTAATCAACATATTATCCAAGCTCAAGAGCACCAGTGATATGTAATGTTATGATAATTACTCTATATGCTCATTGTATACATTCGACGCATTTTCAGGAATGCTACATGTCTCCAGTGGTGACACTTAGAAAATATCGCATTGTATCAACCAAAAAAATAATTAACGTTAAGCGACGATGTTACTAAATCTGCCATATCATCAATAACCTTTTTCTTGGGTCACTGTCACGCATTGTTCATAAACTGATAAAAATTCATCTACTTCGCTAATATCAATATGGGAAAGCAAGCAGAAGCTACTTTGGGGCAACCCGATTAGAGAAAAAAAAAAAAAAAGTTCAATTGTCAGTGTTAAAACCCAAGTTATTAAGGGAGAGACATGGAGGTTGTAAGCAGTTATAGCAGGTCTACTAATGACATTAGATCAAATCAATTAAAACATACATAGGTCAATTTTAGTTTGGATCTTGTATCTCATCTGACACACAAATATTTAATGTCATATATCATATTTAATTTGTTTAGTCTATCACTTGAAGATAAAAATTTAGTTTTAGCTAATAAATTTGGTTATAAATGGGGTCTAATTTGGCAATAATTTTTGAAGGAATGAATTGTCGTTAATGGAACAAGACTAACCAACCCCACTTGTTTTAGTGCATGACAGCTCCATGAGTGAGCCCTTACCCCCCAAAAGGCAATGGAAAATGCTGTTGTTTTTAACCACCCATAATTAACTCAATGGTAAAAGTGAACTTGAAATTATGTAGGTTAAACGTTTGGTTTTAAGTTTATATTTTTGTCATATGCATTAATTATATATATATATATATATTAACAGTCAACGTCATAACTATTTCGAAATTTATCTGAAAAAGATTCCCCGTTGTAAGAAAAATGAAAATGTTATTTTTGGAAAATCGATAAACCAAACATGTCTTTCGCAATAGGGGGTGTCTGCACTTGCACCTGATCCACTTTTTTTTTTTTTTTTTACGCAGATGCACACATCACACGCACGTGTAGGAGCTCTAAGTATCCAATATGGTAATAGGTCGTATCGGCGTGCCACTTCAAAAGTGTTGCACGAGAGACTTTAACATGTTCTTTATCCTTCCCCTCGCGGAACCAAGTCAGCTAAGATCGCTGATGTTTATCTTAATGATGCCTTTCTTTTTCCTTTTCTTTTCTTTTTTTTAATGGGAAAAGAAATAGTACATTAATATAAAAGGCCACAGGGTTTATTAAATTAACATCTATAAGTGATCTTTTTGATTTGTATGAACTGGGTCGACTTAACCAGGGTGCATATATGCGGGTTTCTTTGATTATGTCCATCTAGTTAAAGTTATGAACTGTAGCTGCACCATCTTTTGGTACGAAGTCATAACCATGGTTTCCTCGAGAAGTATTTCAATATATTATTCCTTAGTTACAAATTTACACTATTAGGTAGTTCCAGTTATACCATAATTAAATTGTTTTTTTTTTTTTCGTTTTTTCTTTAATCTTTTGATGAGTTGGGGGAGGCCGCTGGGCTAGCCTCAGTAACCCAACCCCAGGAGTTACAGTTGGGTTCTTCCATGAGGTTGACTAAAATATTATACACCAGTTAGCTACTTAAGTATGTAGTTGGTAAACGATATTGCGCTAATTAGACCTCTTCATAGACAGATTATGGAATTGGTACAAAAGCCAATGATGGATGCTCCTTTTTTGCATATTCAAGATCAATCAATGTATATAGTTATTGCTATGCTTTGATTACTCAAATATTTCTTTACCTTAAACCCATATAGGGATGAGTTAATTAAATACATTGGAAAAGAATATTGAACGTGTATATATGTGTGTGTGTGTGTGTGTGTGTGTGTGTGTGTGTGGCATGCGTATTGTATTAGGATAGACCATGCATAACTCTCACGTGCAGGGTTAAATCAAAGCCAGAGTTCTTTAGATGAGCTGCTTATTTCCCAAGGTGTGAAGAATTGCTCTTTTTGTTGGGTGCGAGTTTAAGACAAAAAATGTTAAAGGAGTTGTAAGAAATAGACAAAGACAAAAAGTATAAATTTATAAATATATAATTATAACAGTTAATTATTATTATTATTATATTTTTTCATACCTAATAAATAATAATTATGATTAAATAATATAAATTTATACTTAATATTATGTGTATTTTTCGTATCTTCGTAACAAATGTCTTTTTGATTTTGACAGATATCGAATTATATACAATTTCAGGCAAGTGGCCTGACTTCTCTATGCATACACTCCGTCGGAACAGAGAAAAAAGCAGCCCAAAAACGTGAGCACCTGAGGAGAACAATTTTGAACGGAAATAGAGACTTGAACCCGCACGCCTTCCAATGTCATACGCCGATAATGGAAAAGTAGTTACGGATTTATATCTTTTTCTCTATTCGGGCACTGGTCCACGACAACGTATTTGGCCCATTTTATAACGCTAAATCGGATGAATTTTATCCATCGATGTCGATTCGATGAATGTTGTTGTGCGGATCATTTGCAATAGGATTTATGTACATCGGATTTAATCGACGTTCGTAATTGATAAAACCCATTTAGCGAGTTTATAAAGTAGGTCAAATAAGTTGTTTATTAACCTTTTTCTTGTAGAAAAATATATAAATAAATACAATACATCTTTAAAAAAATATGCTTGATATAAAAATAAATATATGTTTAATAGTTATAATAATATAATATAAATATACTAAGTTGATTCTATCTATATATAATGTGCTTGATACGTAACACCAAATGGTAAAGAAACAAACAAAATATAATATTCAAAACTAATATGTCACAATTGTGACCTCTATATATATATATATATATATATATATAGCTAATATGCAATTACTCCTTAATTAAAACGCTATTATTTAATTGCTCCCAAAATGACCCTGTGGCTTTAAAATAGCTAAATTAATGCATGTTGAAGACTGGCGTCCTTCCAGTAACATGAAAGTCAGCAACTCATAAATTCGGACATTGAAGCCGCACAGCAGACTTTTGGTTCATAAGCGAACCATTCGTAACTCTCAATTTTCCAAAACCAGCATCATTTTCTTTCCCAAGATAGATGGCTAAGGTTTTCCCTCAAAGAACCACATCTTCTCCCTTCATGTCCTCCAAGAGGGAAACATTTACTGTATGGATGAAATCTCTACTGTGCCATGGCAATGGTTGCACCGTCTTCGATTCCAATGGCAAGATCGCTTATCGCGTCGATAACTATGATGAAAAGTGCAGAAATGAGGTTTATGTTATGGATCTTAAAGGCAAAGTCCTAATTTCTATACGGAGAGTGAAGGTTTGGTGATCAACCGACCGCCCCATATGCTATATTTGAACTGGAAAAAACTGTCTATGGTAATAGAAATTAACGATATGGGTTTTGCTATTTGTTGCTGTCTATGCAGAGACTACTAGTTTTTGGAAGCTGGTTTGGTTATAGATGCAACGCAACGAACATAAACAAGGAGTTGCCCTGGTTTCAAGTGAAAAGACGTTTCAGACTTTTTATGGGCAATTTACGCTTAGCCTGCCAAGTTACAGTGGGGTTAGATAAGTACTGGGTGGTGAAATTGTCTTCCAAAGCAGCATTTTGTATCATAGACATTGATGGAGATGTTATTGCAGAGGTATACTTTTATTATTTAGTCTATTAAATTTTATAGCCTATTAAATTTTATAATCGTAAAAAGATAAAATTATTCTTTAAATCTGGATTTTTTTTTTTAGTTATTCTTAATTTGAAAGTATCGTGTATATATATATATATATATATATGCTAAATTCCTTTCAAACATTTTATTGGGTCGTTGAATTTTGGGTTGTGCAGGTGAAGCAAAAACAAGTACCTTCAGGAATCAAATTAGGAGATGATGTGTTAACTTTGACAGTGGAGCCTCACAGAGATCATTCCCTTATCACGGCAATTGTGACAGTCTACGGATTGATCAACCAGAAAATGTAGTTAGTTAGTTTCAACTCATGGTGTTAGCTTATTTCATGAAGGAATGAGTCTAAAATGTATAATTGAAGCGTATGTCAAACGTTCAGGACATAAAAAGTTTGTAAGAATGTAAAAATAACTGTTTCGCTATATGCCGGATTTTCAGCACACAATTCGAGAGGCTAACAGGTACGCGACTTCCCTTACCTGACCTACTTTATTTAATCTACCGGATGATTTTACTGATCAGATTTATACTTCTCCGAATCGAAGGAATGCAATTATCGTTAGAATAAGTTGTCGAAAAGCAAAAATCACAGAATAAAAAAGGCGTTTCAATGCATAAGATCCCGTCCTGAGTTATCGAGGACTAACTGTTACCATCACACTGAATTTGACCCCGTTAATAATTTGCAATCAATCCTATTCGACAACTATCTGCTTCCAATCGATAAGATCTTTCGCTGAGCCAAAGCCAATTTGAGGGTATCACGAATCTTTTCAGTAAATAAATGTCAGCTCTTGCGCAAAAACTGAGAACGGGCTAGCATGTACATAAATGACTTCTTCCTTAATTTCGATGCTGGTTTGTAGCTTTTTCCCTCAATGGTTGTGTCTCTCTTCCCCTGGTGGAACTTGGATGCAAACAGTATAGGATTGCCAATTTGCCATACAGAGGCATTAAGCAGAAAAGACAGCAGATTGAACAAACGACGGGCAATGGTTAGTCCCACTTGTATTTGGGCAAAAGAACAAAAAAAATTCAGGTGTTACAAGTCTTCGATATTATCCCATCACTATTCCAAGACGTTCGTTTCATATATACAATTTTTATTTACTGTTGTCTTCAATAATTGCAAGTGACATCTTTTGATCAATTCTAATATCTTCTACTTTAGTAATTAATGCGAGGTGACCTGCGCTGTACGAGTGGTCTCATATAAAATCATACGAACACTAACACTTGCAATGTGGTCCAACGTGCCAACCATCTCCTCGTCACTTGCAGGCTGTTGGATTCCGATCTTGCTAAGCTTCAACCTGACTGACATAGCTGTTAAATTCACTGATTTACTGCATCGTCACCTCATTTTATCTACTCGTTAACCAAGTGATTACCAGTTTAAGCAATGGTGCAACTTAACTTAATTATTTCCCTTGTTTATGAGGAATTCTACATTACACACACACACATATATATATCTCAGAAATTTCAAAATTTTTTCTCAAAATTTAAATTTAAATTTTTAATCACAGAAATATTTTCTAAAAATCCGAAGTAACTTTTCTTTTCCTATAAATTTCGTACACTCATTTCTCAAGATTTGAATCCGAAACGAGTATGAAATAACATGGAAAATGTTGAATTTGGCACACCCCATGCTGCATGCCTAGCATCATAAAGATTAAAATTGCCAGTAATGCACGGTTATGACAAATTATCTCTCACACACATACAAATGTTTTAACTCAATATCCGGCATCTCATGTTCTTAAATTGGTTTTAAATTCTGAGTTGTGTTGCGGCCAATTACTATCATTTGTTGTTACGAAGCTACAAGGATTGCATGATGGTAGTTACCACTAATTAATATAGCATTCAAAATAGCCATTGCAGCCCACAATGTGCGACCTGAAGGAGTAAAACTTAAGCATGCTTTAATTTTTCTTCTCGAATTCAAGTGGATAGATGCAAGAATCTTTTAGTTGCCTCAATTCCAATCGATTTTTAACACGACTTCCTTAAAATAACCAAATTTGCCCTTCTAAGGCACACCACAAAAAACCAAACTTTTTTGTTTTTTTGTTTTTTTTATTAAATAAAAGTTACCTTCTGCCCGCACAATGAACTGTAATGCATCAATAAAGTGCCAAGATGACGAGACCATGTCTCCTCATTGTTTCCTTTTAAAAACACAAGTGTTAAAAGGTCTCATATCTTTTCTAACTCAGAATCTTGACCCAATTTTCCAACTCCCCACCAAACGATAAAAAGTTGGCTGTTTAGCACTTCCATCCAGGATCTCACCAACTTGTATTCTAATTTTCAGTCCAGGAAAGGGACTCCGTGCGTGTGAATGCTTGTCCAGCCAGGATGTTTCATTTGATTTGACTGTCAAGAGATTCTAGCCCACCAATTTGCAACCCAGTTGACAAAGTTGTCACTCTTTGATTCCGATGTAAGCAGTTTGTCTGAATGAATAAAAAAGAACGGTCTAGTTTAATCTAAAAGAGAGGACGAAGAAAAAAAAAAAGACAAAGTTCTCTCCTACTGAAAGGGGTGTTACCGTAGACAAGTATTGGAAAACATTCTCCGCTGCGTTTTGAGACTTCAAAGCTCCTGCTAACCATTAAAAATCAATTCTCCGAAGAGAAACAAGGAGAAGTAATAAATATAGATTTTAATCTAATCATATCCCTAACAAAAAGAATCCACGGTATGACTTCGTTGGATAAAGAGACACTTCATAATTACAATCACAATACATCAGATCATTTTTAAAAATTGTACAATATGGGAGTCTCATAAAATAAATACATGTTATTGCCTCTTGGCCCTCATAAATATATGTATATTTATTTATGTATAGGTTTTAAAACTGCCCCATAAATTTCTTAATTGACGGCTTCATCCCCTAATTTATATATTTTGTTGTATAATTTTCTAAAATTATCACATATTTTATTTCAATATCTCATTTTTATTTGAACTTATCCCACAAAGTTTTTGTTGTCTCGGCAGCCACTTTCTTTTAAAATTTTCCCCACTAAATTAATTTTCTCGATTCATGCCTAAGTGAACATCTTTTTTGTTTTTTTACAAGAATACTTACATTTTTGCATAATTAGACATTAGAAAAGACTATTTACCTCCGTTCCTTTTTTTTTTTTTTTCAACACAAATGTTTGAACTTTTTTTTTTTTTTGGTAATTAAATGTTTGAACCTTTTATGTTAAATTGATTGTCGTTTTGCTTCCGCATATACATTAATCAATGTTTTAATAATAAAATTCCGTGTCCATCATAGCTTGATAACTTATCGATGGAATTTGTAAGAACTAGCAAGGATAACATCAGTACATTCCTCCTAAAACGCATAGATGGAAATAAAATTCGATTCCTTTTAGCTGACATACACGATTCCTTTAATCTAATTCCATTTTTATTTGGTTGATGGTATTAATATTACAAAAAAATTGAAGTTGGACAAAACAATAATTAAACGTGCCTGCCCATGCTTGAATATAGAAGATCCGTATCCAAGATTATTTTATTTTATTTTCAAATGTATACCCATGCCCTATGCCACCCATGCCTTAAACGAGGTCACTGGTACCAATGTTTAAGAGCAACATAAATTAAATGAACATTGCCCCTGTATAGTTATCTCTTCTGTATATCGGAAAAATTATATTCAAGGCATTTTATGATCCTGCATGTATTCAAATCTGCCCCACCATTTACACACGGTAGAAGGCTTGGAAGAACAATGATGTTTCTCTTTAAACTAATTAATTAAGATGGTTCTAACCAAATAATTAAAGGGAAACTCTTGTTCTGTCCCCGTGTTTGTATAGGTAAAAACGTAAATCTTTATAGCCTCATTAATGGTTAATGGTTTATGACTCCACACACTAACTCAATTTTCTTCCGTAGGCATGGCAAGTTAAGTTAGCCATCAATCTCTTTGAACCAATTCAAGACACAGACGTAACATAAGCAAATTTCATAAATAAATAAGTCTTTCCAACACAACGTATGTACAACCAGCAAAATTAGGACATATAAATTATGTTTAGTGGCCATTGGCACGTGAGAAAATTTATTGGATGCCGCGTACGTATTCAAATTTATTGACACGTGAACTAAATATCAAAATTTAATGCCGGTTTTATACCCGTGACCTGAAGAAGATAAGCAACAGACGTCTGCACTTATGGGAAACCAACCTGGAGGCAGATAGAAAGACAGACAGACAGACAGACAGACAGACAGCCACTCCATCAATCTATTTTAAGTAAAGAACTTCCTTACAATCGATTAATTGATTAAACCGTGGACCACCTCGTGCTTAAAACGATTGATTGCAAAAGTCATGCATTACCCTCAAACCAAGTAAACAACTAAGCGGGTATAAGTGCGCGTATGTATATAGTCACACTTCAGATTCACAGACATCTCATTCATCAACTCCTATCAAGTGTCTCCAAGAAAACTAAAGGTTCAAATTAGACTGTTAAACCCCTCTTGATTCATATTCATGGCCAAGGTTCATCCTTTTTCACTAGTTGACTCATCTGCTTGTTCTTCTTCCTCTACTTCTTATGTAACCACAAAAACTGAGACCTTTACTATATGGATGAAGTCCCTTGTGATGCAAACGAATGGGTGCACCGTTTATAATGAAGGCGGCGAGATTGTTTATCGGGTAGACAACTACGACAAGAAGCGCAGCAACGATGTTTATCTCATGGA
This sequence comes from Bruguiera parviflora, assembly GCA_019804595.1. Taxonomy (NCBI): domain Eukaryota; kingdom Viridiplantae; phylum Streptophyta; class Magnoliopsida; order Malpighiales; family Rhizophoraceae; genus Bruguiera; species Bruguiera parviflora. The sequence goes on along the minus strand of CM034058.1, from coordinate 1,002,944 downwards.
TCTTCACGGCAAAGTCCTGTTCACTATACTCAGAAGGGTATGTTTTATAATATTGGTGATATTGTGACTTTATCTGTGAAAGATTGAGACTTTGTGGACTAATTGAGGTTAGACTTTTGTCCTTTTACCTTTGTGCAGAGAAAATGGCTTTCTGGACAGTATTGGATGGGCTACAAGTGCGATGGCTTAACAAAATCGAGAACTCAAAAGCCATTCTTTCAAGCAAGAAAAAGGTTAGGAATGTTTGAAGGCAACTGGTCTTGTGAGATCACTCATGGGTCTGGTAATGAACAAGCAAGCTACAAGTTAGAGGCATTGGATGGGAAATTCGCATTCAAAATTTCAGACAACACTGGAGCCTTTGTTGCAAAGGTGAGCTTCTCTCACTCTGTACACTCTGTACGTGCGTGCGAGGCTGTGTCTTCTGGGTCTTAATAAATTAGCTTGACTGGCTTCTTATTATGTCTTATTCAACATTTCAACCATGAATTATTATTGGGTCGATGTACGATAGAGGATTATTATTGGTCTGAATTATGTTATTGGTGTTTATGGGGTTACAGGCGGAGAGGAAGCAATCGAGTAAAGGAGTACTACTGGGAGATGATGTATTGAAGTTGGTGGTGGAACCAGGTGTTGACCATTCCTTCGTCATGGCTCTGGTGACTGTGTACGGGGTGATGCATCATAGGTTGTGAATTAGTCCTCAAAAATGGCTTTTTTTTTTTTTAATTTTTTGGGCGTTCCGTCTGTTCGATGCAGGGACTTCTTGTGATTGTGAGACAGAGAATTCCAAATTTTTTTGGCCACCCTAGAGGAATTTCTTTTTGGGGTGCAGAGGTTTTGATTTTTTGGGGTGTGTCAATTAAAGTTGTATTAATTTTTCTTATAATTTTTTTTTTCAGTGTATTATGTCTTTGAATATACTCTTGTTCATCCCAAAAGAACGATGCTTAAGTTTAATATTTTTGATTTCATGTATCAAGCATAAATTCATCTTAGTAAAAAGAATCACTTCCTCTCTCTCTCTCTCTCTCTCTAATCATTCAGTTATACAGGAAAAGTGTTAAAAATTGATTTAATTTAAATAAATTTATTTAAAATTTTACTTAGTTTAATTTAACTTAATTAATTTACTCATTTTAAGTAAAAAAAATTAATGGCATGATAAAAGTTGAATTATTCAAAATTAAAATAATTTAAAATTTAATTAATTTTAATTTTAATATATATATGTAATATTTTTAAGATTTAATTAATTTAAAATTTTAAAAACTTAAAATTTAAAATAATTTAACTTAAAACCAATCTAACTTGCTCATTTGACATCATTAAGTATCGACAACCTTACAATGCTGCTGTAGGGAAGGAAAAATTGGGACTTAAATGGACTGGAGGACCTTAATATTGAAATTAAAGATCTGTGAAAAGTTGGAGGCAGTGATCCAATGCCAGCGGAGAAGTGAAAGGTAAAATCCCTCGAAACGGGGAATTGAGGACCTTAATATCACCGAACCATCTCGGCCGGTCGCCCCCACATTTGGGTGGGGGGGGGTTGTGTCGGGAATTTAGGGACTCGTCTTTTTGGGGTGTTTTGTATCCCCCTCAGTGTTCTTGGGACTCATTTCTTCTTCCGTATCACTTAACAGGCTGCTGTGTTAAGAAAATAAAAAAATAAAAAATTATTAATAGTCTATTGACCAACGAGAGAATTCAAATTTGAAAATTGAATTCAAATTCGAAAATTGAAGGAAAAGTCTATTCTGACCGTATCAGGAAATGGATTCTTCACATTATTTATGAGATTTTCACGGGTTATTTTGAGATTTGACTTCCGAGTTTGACCCTCTCCTTTGCCATTGCTAAATTATAATCTCGAAAATAATTGCTCGGTACAAGCAATTTTCACAGCATCGGTTGCCTTCAATGCGCAATAAAACTGTGAGCATGACGACGTCGAGAATAAAAAGCAGAGAATTCGAGGAAAATAAATAAATAAAAGAGAGAGTTTCGATTAACATACATTTTCTTTACAACATATAGTATCGAGAAAATAACGTTGACACAACCAAGAGAAGCCATCAAGAAGAATACAAACATAACCCGATTGCGTAAAAAGAAAGAACTGCTCCTTTGCTGTGAACCAGGAACAAATTTATAAAAAAAAAAAAAAAAAATTCCCATTCCGAGCCCTCACACTGAGGGATATAGAGAAGGGTCAGGCTTACACTCAATGGAGCAAGAACAAATGAATAAAAAAGTAATACAGCACTGATAACTATCCGTATCAGAAGTCTGAAAACTTATAAAATGAATTGAAAATTGAAGGCTGTTACCTTGACTGGGGTTTGCTAGTAATCTTGTAAAGTGTATAGACTTTGTACAAGTTTGTTATTTCACTCTACTGAATCCTCACAAACTGATTTTTTCTCCCTGCCACACCCGGCTGCTGAACTATACACGGTGTATATAGGTTTAAGTGTAGATAAAAAAATGTAAACGATGATTAGCTCTTCTTGGCATTCTTTAGATTTCGCAGTGTCATAACAAGCTTTTGTCTTTCTCCTTCTACCTCTGCAAACTTGAGACTTATTTCCGAATATCTTTCTTGCATCTCCTTCAGTTCACTCTCCATCGATTCATTTCTCTCCTCGAGCGATGCTAATTCACATAGCAACGTCTCATTGTCACAATGTCTGCCATTACCAGAGCAGGTATTCAGTTCTCTATCTGATACGAGGGTGTCATTGCTGGAAAGAAGATAAAAAGAAAAAAAAAAGTTAACAATTATCCACTTGCTCGGATGCCCTCAATGAAAGCCTGGAAATGAGAAGCAATGCTAGAAGATCGATCGTTTCATCAAATCATACCCGTTGGCCGATGGTATTGCATTCCCATTTTCCTTGGACATCAATCCTGTGCTGATCAGAGTTTCATCTGAGCTTCTTAAATCTTCAGTTACTAAACTGTTTGAAGCAATGCCATTTGCGCCTTCAACTAACTGCATCGATGCATTAATTGTTCAGAGAAGGGTTGAGACATGGTGACCCGAGGCTCTCTCATTGTGAGGGCCGGGGAAGGGTAGACTTAAGAAAGAAAGAAGTGACACGTACTTGTACCGATAGCTTAGCTATTACTAATTCACATGGTGCAATAACGAAATGCTAAATTTTTGCTCCTCTACCAGTACCATTCATGATTTCTAACGCCACAAGATATAAGCAACTACCTTTTTGTAAGGGTTGTTGCAGAAATTTGCACTGCTCTGATTGAGCTCTTCCACTCTGCCCTCTAACTCTTCAATTGTCTTCTGGAGATCTCTTTCCTTCTCCAAAAACGAACGTGCGGAGGTTTCTAGGGCAGTTTCCTTCGACTTAATCTGTCCCTGTTATCAAAACGAAAACAAATTCAAGTTTCAAAACTAGAGAGCTTTTTCATTACCCATGCATAATATATACAGAATATTCTAGGTGAAGCTCTTAATCCATTTTGTGGACTGAAATTTTTTATAATCACCTCGAGCCACTTTATTTTTTCCTTCAGATTTGCAACCTCTTTAGAGCTGTGAGTAACTGGAGCAGACTTGCTGTTTCTCGCTGTAATCTTTGTCCCATCAGAGGATGTTGTTCGTTTGTTGCTTTCCTTAAGCTTCTTCTCCGTGTTGGTGAAGGCTTCTTCCTTCTTCTTGAGCTCACCCTTCAATTGGAACACCTGCTTTCTAAGTTTTTCTTTCTCCTGCTCATCTTCGAATATTGAGTGGTTCAAGTCGTCACACTGGACTTTGAGTGCTTCCACCTCTGCTTGCAGGAGACACAATGCTTTCTCCTTCTCATCCTTTAGACATCTCATTCTATTTAGCTCTTCCAGTGACTTTTCAGCTTCCTTCTCCTTCAAATCAATTGCATTCACCAGCTCATTTCTTTCTATGTTTCCTCTTTGCACCAGTACTTCAAAGTGTTCCATTGTTGTCTTCATTTTTTCCAGTTCAATTCTCATATTTTCTTTCTGTTCTGCTTGCTCAGCAAGGAGATTTTTGTCCATTGTAAGCCTTTCAAGGTCAGCTTTGAGACTCAGGACTTCCTGAGATAAGGCTCCCACATGTTTGTCCTCGCACTTCTTTTGATGATCTAGCTGCCTGGATTTATCACCAATTTCTGCCAACATATGTTCCATTTCATCCATTTTGGAATTTAACTGATTGGAAAGCTCAACCACCCTTGCCTCATAACCATCTCTAACTGATTGAAGCTCTTTGTCAGCTTTCTGAAGCATTTCTTCTACTTGACTTTTCTGCGCACGTAGTTCACTAGCGTCTGCCAGTGCTTTCATAGCCACCTTCTCATTTGCATCAAAAGTGGAGGCCATTTGCACGGACAGCTTTTTAAATTCTTCCTGCAGCTTTTCAGCGGTGTTGGTATTTTTCAATCTTGTCTTCCACAATTCTTCCTCTGCTCTGATGGCTCTTTGTTCCTGCTCAACTTTTGCACATATTACAGCTTCCAAATCAGCATCGAAGGCCCTGGCTTGCTTTTCACATTCTTCCTCCAAGAACTTGATATTGGTTTCCAGCTCATTTATGCTGGTCAGAGCATCAGAGTAATCCTTTGACTGCTTCTTGAGTTCCTTTTCTAAGTTCTCCATTTGTGCCTCGAGGTCATTTATTTTGGGACATGGAGAACATTCATACTGCATTTTCAGCTGTTCTTCCAGTTGTTGTTGCTCTACCTTGTATGCCATGTCCTGGTTTGCTTGCTTCAGTATCTCATAGTCAAGTGCAAGCTGCTCCATTTGCATTTCTAGCTCATCTTTGTCTCTTCTATAGATCTCTATCTCGCTGCAGAGGTACATAATCTTTTGATCCACCAAGTGAGTCTCTTTAGCATCTCTGTTCTCCTTAACAAGCTCTTCCAGTGCCTTCTGCTCTTCATCATCATCAGTCTCAGTCCTTGAAATAGCATTTTCATGCGATTTTAATTTATCAGAAAGCTCCGATATTTCTTTGCTTTTCAGCTCCAACATCTCATCCAGATCCTTCACAGCAAGTATCAACTCAGCATTAGCTTCCTGGGTCTTCTGCAGTTGTAACCGAAGATTGCAATTCAGTTCCTTCTCATAACACAATTCTTGTCTGATTTCTTCAAGAAAGGCCAGTGGATCTCCATTCTCAAGCTGTAACTTGTCTTTGCTTTTTGCCTCTTCAATACGTTTTTGAAAGGCTTTGAGCCGCTCACACTCTTCCTTGAGTGCATCCTTTTCCTGTTTCAAGCCCACGACTTCTCTTGAAAGATCCTGTTCTTTTTTCCTCTCTTTTACAATTTGCTTTCGAAGAGTCTGTAATTCCAAGTCGGACACATCTACCTGTCTAGACAAAGCAACAATTTCTGCCTTGAGCTTTTCAATCTCAATATCTGATCCCAGATCAGATTTTTCTTGTGTAGTGCTTTGAGAACCATTTGTTGAGTCATCAGTACTTAATCCATGGTCAGAATCTGCTAACCATCCCCATTGTGATTGCTGCTGCTGTGTGTAAATTTTTGCTGAAGCATTTACTGTTGGCTTATGAGGAACTGAGGATTGTCTGTGGGATGAGAGGAAGGCAGTAGGATCATGTGGATTATTATGTTTTCTCGATCCAAGTTCTCGTGGAGTATTGAGACCAGAGCTGTTCTCAGAACTTGACATTGTAATGTCCGATCCACTGGACACTCTATGGTTGCCATGCATTTCTGCACTAGGTGCGGCATTATTTATTCCGTCCTGTAAAACAATATAAGTGCACGTATCAAATTATATTCTTTTCAAGCTTTTCTATGGTAGTAAACTAGCATAAAGGAAACAGCAAAAGGTGCCCAGAAGGTGGAGCATTATCTGTAAATTTATTTTCCAAGAACCATAATTCTCCTGTTAATGCTAAGTGAAAATTAAAGAACTGAATTAAGAGCAGGGTTGAAAAACGCACTTCACTAGTATGAACCTTGGCACATTCATCCTCTACGTCACCATTGCTTAAAAGGGTGCCTAAAGTTCCATTGCGTCGTTTTATGCATTTATCTTCAGCTTCATCCACATCCCTGTAAAAGATCTCAGTGGAGGGAAGAATTGCAACATGAATCCAACAAAGAATCTCCAGGAACATGACACAGTTGCCATGACCACAGTTTACAGTGTTACCTTTGTTCAATGTCTGATTGAAGCCTATGAATGGAAACCTATTGAAAACCAATAATTAAAAGCAAACTCTCAGCATCAATTAAAAGGGAAAGAAACAAAGAGAACTCACATGCAAAACTCCAATAGATTTTGGATTATTCAGGGGAAGAGAGAGAGTGGAAGCTTTTGTTGCCCAGGCGTGGTCAGCAAAATCAATTGAAACTTCCCCAACCAAGCTATTTTTGGACGATCCCTACATGAAAGAAGAAGATACAATTACACACACAAAAATGATCATCACAATACAACCAACATTTAGTTCAGAATTCTTACACTTGAGACGATGAAATGGTACATTCTCTCATTGATCTTCCCGGTCTTTGCATCCCGAACAAACTTCACAGTCTCATACAATGGATAATCCCAACGACAACTTCCTTCTCGGATCACACACTTCTCTAATCTAGCCGTTGGCTTCCCCACATCCCCGGGAACCACCGAAACCACCAATGCGCCAGCACTCAATTCCTCCACCTACATTCGCATGTTTCCCATTTCTCTCATTCAAATTCTCTCAGTATAAACCTCAAAAACAATTTGCGGAGAAAAGAAAGTCAAAGCTCTTAAAGTTTCCAATAAGCAAGTTCAATTTCTGACACATAAACCAAAAAAATCAGTCTTTATGGTCTCTTTAATTCCTATTCCATGCGAAGTCCAAAATTCCTGCATTTTCTCAGAATCCAAGCAGAAACTCACGAAAAATCATTTCTAACAGGACAACTAGACAAGGCCAAACCAATTCAGACAAGAACCTTGCAACAGACGTTAAAAACAATATTAGTGCACCTGAGTTGCACGGAACTGCAACTTGAACACGGCTTTGATCTTGTTTTTCTCGCTCCTCCATCTCGCTGACCTGAACATCTTTCTCCGCCCGCCGGAAAGTTCAGTCACTCACCGGACCTCCGGCCAAACCAGCCGGAAATTCACCATCCCCACGATCGGCCCGTCCAATACCAGCACAAAGCTCAGAAATTTATAGAAACAGTTGACTATGCCTACACAGTTATGCACACACAGATAATGAACAATCTCCACTGAGTTCACTCAGTCAAACGCTCGTTAGAGGCCGAGTCAAGAAGCTCTCTATACAGATATATTGTAGAATGCAGAAGTGGGAAGATAAATAAATAAAAAAAAAAAACAACAAAAAGATCTGAGAGAGAATAGTTCACTGAGTATTTCTCACTTTGTAACAGTCTTTTAGAAAGTTATAGCTTCATGTTCTTATAACTCTCTCTCTCTCTCTCTCTCTCTCTCCCTAACGAGAACAAAGCATTCAAAGGGAAGCTTCTGTTATGTTGATATTAATTGAGGAAAGATACAAATAGAGCAGTGTTTATTGTGATAATTACTTCTCTTTTATTTATATATAATAAAATAATAATTTACAATCCTGTCAATAATAAATAATTTTTTTACCATTATACTACCATATTTAGTGATTTCTTAAAATAATTACTATGAAAAACTAATTTTTTTTTCTTTTGTTTTGATAAGTTAACGAGAGATTAATAGATAGCGTGAATAAAATAGAACACAATTACCAATTATAATTAAAAGTTTGAATTTTACTTTATTGATTTGTTCATAAATCTCGGGCCTTTTATCCTTTTCGTTTTTTTATTTTTTTGTGTAAATCTTTATTGGAAGTTAATGCTTGGGTCAAGGAACAGTAATGCATATGATAATGTAGGGAGAGAGTCATGTAATGTAGGCTTTTCCATCTTGACATATATGCCCTTGTTGTACTTTTTGATCGTGCGAGAGTGACTTTTCTTTTTTTTTTTTTTTCAATTTTTCGGATCTGGGTGTGACTCGAATTAGAGATTTACAGACGGCAACTCTTGTAGACGAGTGTATGGGTGAAGATTGCAAGTACGTCTTTAAAAAAATCCAAGGATACTTTCAAATCTTGGTGCCCACCACATTTTTATTAACGTACCTATCGACTTAAATGTCAAATGCATCCTTCTTTTTCTAGGTTGGATTTGAGGGCAAGACTCTGGTGCCAAATTCTTATAATAAAACCTTGGATAAAGTAATAGAAAAACACAATGTCACTTGATTAAACCAAGTGTTTTTTTGTAGAGTTTGTCTATGCTGTCTTGTGTGTTGCATCATCATCAGTTTAGGTAGTACTAATTTTGTCACATTTTCACCTAATTGATATTTGTCCACAGTCCACCGTCTATGATTCTTGGTAGCTCTGTGTGGTAGATAAATGCATATTTTATTTTCCCTCTCAATGAGTAGTTGGTAGAGGACTTAATTATTGCAAATATAATCTATATTCAAGTTGGATCGTTGGATTCATTATCTAAAAATAGGCAGTGCCATTGTTACTGCAACCGAGGCTTACAAATGCCGAGCCCCCCCCCCCGGGTTAAAGAAAAGACTGTTGTTTTTAAGTCGTTTATTCCTTTCGCTAGAATTTACCATTTTTGGAGCACTAGGTCAAATTTTCTTCCAAAATTGTAGAAGTAGAACCGGGAGCCACAACTAATTCTGTATTATTCGACGAACATTACGGTAATCCAAGTTTAATTCCAAATGTGGTTTAATTTTATTTATTTATTATATTATATAAAATGCAAAGCTAAGAGAGGGTTTTATTCTCCATAGTGTATTTATTCTGTGCTCAAGTCACAATAATATTAAAAATAGGACAGAATTAGTAGTTCTAAATGGTGGGGTTGAGATCTATACTTTGAATTAAATATACGCCTACAATCAAATTCTTATTAATTGTTCTTGACAATTTTTTTAAGTGACCAAAACGATATTAGCATATTTTATCTTTCACAAGATTAAGGTGTAACACCTAAAGGTAGCCAAATGTCATGAAGACCGAAAAAAATTGAGTAGTCATATAATTTTTATATTTTACATTGCATAAACATCATCTAAATATCATATTTTAAATGAAATACTTGTTTCTTTTGACCAAATTAGTCACAGGAAAACGATGTGCCACCCAAAGAAATTCTGTTTTAGTTAGTTTTAATCTTTTCTAAATTATGTATGCCTCAATTATGGCTGTCTTCTTGTGTTTTTCAAGTACAAGTTGTGATTGTTATTTTTGCCGTCAACTCCAACCCTTCTTTCCGCATGGTATGCCAAGAAGGAGCTTTGTGCTTATTGGTTTGCGATTAGTTATAAAAATCACAGAAAAATAATTAGTACGTACAAAGAATTAAATTCTAGTCCATTTATATATATATACATATATGCAACCACCGTCTGGAAGTGTCGGGTCAATGGGATGGGCACACTAAATGGCAACTCATACACGTTTGTGAACTGTAACTTTTTAATTTTCTCTTTTCTTTTTTCTGTTTTCGGTCCTAGTGCAGAACCATACTTTAATAGGCAAAAAGATATAACAAATTAAGCTAATTGCAAAAGGGTAGAAGTCACCTTCGAGCAGTTCACTTAGAATTGGAATCTCACCGCCGCTCCGGTGTCTTAGTCAAGACTCATTCGATAACTTTGGATACTGAGATACACAAGTGTTTACAAATGGAGGATAAGGGGCAAAAAGAAGAAAAGAGAATTAAAAAAAAAAAAAAAGTTGAAAGAAAAAACACTGGATGCTGGCCTTATTTTAGCTAGAGAAACATATTTTAGTCATTCGGGCCTATTTGAAAATGACCCCCCCTGGGGGTTTGTCAATGTGTCTAATACTAGCAAATCTGGCAAAGATTTTGCAGAAGTCCCCCGTGGCTGTTCGTTTTAGTTGTTACTTACGGTAGACTTTTAGTATTTCACATCGACCCCAAAAATAAATAAACAAATAAATAAATAATTTTTGCCGAAGTCGCCAGAAGCTAATTGGCTGAATTGCGTGAGAAGGGGACATTTGGATAACAGAAAATAATTCTCGTCCCTATTTGTGTCCGTAGCTCTTTAATTTAGTGGCACAATTCTATATATATCATAGCCGTAGCTCTCGTTTGCTTCCCAATGGAAAAGAAATAATGTGACAGTTTGCAATTTTACCAAGGATACGTCAAACTAATTCGGTAGATAAAGGAAGAAAATTGGCTGAAGTATAAAATTATATATGGTCACGAGGCAGTTAACACAAACGTGTACAGAACAATTCGCATACAGACACCTGCCGTTCGGTATGCAGGTCAGGTGGGGGAAATGAGGTATCATTGTAACTGTAAAACGTTACTTAAAATGACAAGTACATAGATCACAGGGCGGGAGAATGATCTCCAAACAGGCATGTTTTTTTTTTCTTTTTTATTATTATTATGTAAGCCAGTGATTCAACATTTGAATAAAAATAAAATTAAATGTACACAATGTGTTTTTCTTTTTGATAAAGATTGAGGTAAATGTTCCTTAATAAAGTTTTAAAGAAAAGATGACAGCACTCAATTAATTACCATGTTTCGTAACTATCAGTGGCATTATTGCGTAATGTGTTTGCTGAATATCATTGGGCTCCACCATAAGCATTCCATGTTATTCTGCTTTCATCTCCAAAAGCTTTTTTATAGATTTCAGTACCTGTATTTCACCAAATAGGATCAAAACCGTAGCGGCAATCAAGATCTTGTTGTATGTTTGAGTATAAATGAAGCAAAGACTACTAGGGGATAGAAGATGGTACGTGGGATAGAAAGTAAGTGAAGCTTATGTGAAAGAAAAACAAGACTTGTTGCTTTCCTTCCATTTTCTTGGCTTTAAAGCTGCTCATGGGTTGGACGTGAGGTGTGAGCTTAACATCCATCAATCAGGTTCCCCGTGAGTGAGATCAAAGCGTGCGTGTGCAGTCACCAACAGGCTCTCTACCTCATACCAATTTTAATTGCATTTTGTACCATACAACGCAAGTGTGCATACAGTTGGTAAGGCCACAACTAACCCCATTAACAACCCTTCTAAATTGGGGTCCCCAGGAAGATGCTAGGACCCACACATTCTTTTATGTTTGCCCCATTCTTCAATTTCATGCTCCTATCTATTCCTTCAACCCTATGTGTGCCCCAAGGCGAGTGCTTGGAGCCTGTTTTGAGACAACAAAGTCACGTGTACGAGGAGGGACTCATTTGATGGCCAAATTCAAAAACCATTGAAAGAAACGGAAGAGTTCCATTAGAGTTCAATGTATAATTCGGTTTCAGCCAACAATTTAAATTTGAAAGCATTGAATGTATAGTTTGTTGATATGATATGGGGCATGGCAGGTCTGTGTTTTATCTACAGTGATTCAATTCGAGCTGTATTTGGGGATAAAATTAAAATGTTCGGATTTTCTGTATCAGCATTTATGTACGTTACTGGGCTGTCCTGCACTCACATATCTCTGGATCATCTGGATCAGTGCGTACGCTTTATTACACTTTAAACGTTGCCCTATTTTAATAAGCTTTCTCACCTCGAAACACATGCAATTTCATGGGGAGTGCAATAAAATTCTTCCTACCTTGTCCATCCAATGTAATAACAGAATTTATTGCAGTACTCTGCTATAGTCAAAGTCAATGTCTTTTCGTAGAAGATCGACGAGAGTATCAACTCAATACATTACCAAAAATTTAAAAAAATAAAAAGATCGAGATTTATCAAATTAAACTTAAGTTAATTTATTATCATTTGTTAATATATGCAATGTTGAGTTTCATATTTATTAACATTAAAATTAAATATCAAAGAATTTCATTTAGACTTACTTGTTAGATATAATAATTTCGATTATAATTCACAAATATTATCATTAATATACCCGCTATGCATCCACGATTAAAATTATACGGGTACACTACTGAGTAGTTCTACCATGGAAAGAAAACTAATTAAATCCGTCACTAGAAATCGTCAATCAAACGGCCTAATCACTTCTACATCACAGATAACAATGCTTGCTTACCATCTTCACAAGATTAATCCTACTTTCTTAATCGAGGAAGTTCTAAAGCTGTAATCAAACAACAAACGGTGAAAATCTATGGTGAACAAATTACAATCGAGGCTTCTCACCAAAGCCGAGGCCTAGAATTCCGCAGATAGAGTAGAAAGCCCCGTGCATAGTAAGTAATTAGAGAGAGACCTTCATTGTGTTAGGCTTCGAAATGCTTAAAAAGTAATCAAATATATATAATTTTACTCATATTTTTACGTAAAAATTGATTCGGCGACTTTAGCCTATGACCTCTATGGATCATAATTTAGCCATTACATATAATTCCATCTCGAGAGAGGGATGGCGCATGTGATGGTGCAGAGAATATGATGATGACTATCACTGAATGGTCCCCTTCAACCTTTCCACCTTATATGTGAGAAGGACCCTCAATCTTCTTCTTTATGGTTACTTCCACTTTTGGTTGCCATGAATCTTGTGTAAGCTTGTAATTATTGTTTCCATGTCCTAAGAGCGTAATAAGTTTAGTGGCCATCAAAATTATAAGAGCTACCTAGATGGACTTTTTGTTGTAACCATCAACAAATAGAATCTTTGTTCACATGTGGCCAATACATATCATCTCGAAAAATGAGGACCAAACAAAATAATCGATATATCCTATGTCAGTAGTTGATAAATATATATATATATATATGGTTCACTATATACACCTTCAGACAGAAGGATTCGTGTTCTGAATAATTAAGCAGGGATTTCCAAGACAAAAACACATGGTCATCGACTCGCTAGGATTTAAAAATTAGGGAAAGCAAAACAATGTACCCATTTTGAGTTTGTGTACATTCTTCACTCTTTCTATATATATATATATATATATATATATATATATATCAACACATTATTCACATTTGAAACAAATGGTTTTCTACATTATTCACGGCTAGATGATAAATAGCAAAATGGGTTGGGTTGGTCAAAGATATTTAGCGAATTAAAGCCTCTTTTCTTTGGGTCACATGAGCTTAGTATACTTTTAAAAGTGATCTTTGCTTTACAATGGTGGCATACTAGCATCACAAAAAGTTGAAGTTGTCATTGAAGATCTAAAGTGTGACAAGCGCTGAGATTTACGTCCAAAACGATAAGAGAAAGAGAGCAATCATGAGCATATGTGCACAGATTAGAGACAATAGAAGGTGCTCATGTGAAGATTGGTCGACCCCATTTAGGGACACGATGCTCCGAGCACTACACATTCAGACTTTAAGGAGAGGGGCAATGACACCCCATGATTTGCTCTGCCCCCACCCCTTTTCGTTTCTTCCCTCAGGACACCTCAGGTCATGTCTATCTATTCGCACGAAATTTAATAAAATCGATATCGCAAACCGATTAAAAATAAATTTAAAAGTGTTATGTTCGAATGATAACATTAATAGCAAGATTATTATTCTATCAATCATATTATTTTGATTTATACTCCATCAAGATCCCACCTAAACAAAGGCTAATGCAATTCTATCTAAATTTCAAGTAAAATCGTAAAATCATATGATCCAGATCGAGGTTTTAACAGGGCTGCTCGTGAAAGTAAAGGCAATAATAGATGCAAAGATACATGCTTTGTGAGTGCCAAGAAAGAAATGATCACGTGCAAAGACAACCCAAAGGAGCTACAGATCTCACGTGATCGGGAAATCCGCAAGTCCCTGTCTCGTGTGAGGTGGAAATTGTGGGTTTCATGATTAAGAACAGAAGATTTGAGCATTGTGTACAGTTCAAGAGCTTGACTATTTGCACGGTTCACAAATACGGCCAAAAGGAAAAGGTTTAAGGTCCAGATGAAATGGCCACAACAATAAAAACAATATTGAATAAAATCAAATTAATACTCGATTTGATGAATAGACTCCGCATTTCAATTCTGTTTTATTATTATTATTATTATTAATCCATTCTCCGGATGCAAAAGCACGGAAGAAATTTCACGGGAAAAAAAAAAATGTTACTACTCATGTATGCAAAAATAGAAAAGGTATTAAATCGAAAAAAATTGACACTTAGTGTAAAGTATACCTCTTAATTTAATTTATTTATCGACTTTTTATTATTGTGTATTTGCTTGTATCCACTGTCCTCGTGCAGAAGTTCCATAGGCAAAACAAAAAATGGAAGAACTCTGGAACTTGGGAAAAAAAAAAACCCACATTTAGAGCACTGCCCCAGTAATGGAAAAAGCCCGAAGCACTCTTCTCTACATGAGATAATGGCCACAACAGCTGGGCCCCGAGAAAGCATTCCTTTCAATTTTCTGCATAGTTAGCCCTTTGCCCACATTGTAGGGCGATCTAACGACGTGCCAACAAACTCTCTGAAGGCCCATAATATTCATAACATCAAAATTGGCAGCCGCTGTAGCCATGGACACGTCGGAACGACATTTCCGCCATCAAACGGCACGTTTCGCTTCCACATTTCTCGCTCGGTGATGCAACCATTGCTGAAGTTCCTGAATGGCACTAAATCCCTTTTCTTGGTCGACATGCATCCTCAAATCTGATGCTTCCTTAGACTCTACGGTGTATGCAAGCCCTGTACTTTAGGTATGCCTTTTAACGTGTGTGTGTGTGTGTGTGTGTGTGTGTGTGTGTGTGTGTGTGTGTATTGAATTGCATAAGATTTTGGATTCATTGTTGGCCTAAAAGAGTCAAGTCAAAAGAGACAAACAATCAAAATGTGTTCCTTCCCTAATAAATAATCTGCTGCTTCCCAATAACAAAAAGCAAAAATTTGGTCGACAACGCTGTTCTTAAAAAATACGTTGCCAGCGTTGCAATACAACCTCTCTATAAATGAAAAGAGGACCCATAGTCCGCCGACCCCGCCGACCCAAGTTCGTCTCGTGTAGGCCGTAGATCGTGTGGATTCCGTATTGTTTATGTTGCATTAACAAAAGTCGAATGCATAAAACAGACTTTAGGATGCATTAAAAAAAAAAAAAAAAAGTCACAGGCATACATTAGTCAACGTTTTTGCAAATTGATTAATGGAAAGGGAAAAGGGGGGGGGGGTTTCGTGAAATTGTTGGGCATGCACGACATACTGATGCTTATATTCAATCACATTTGACTTCACATCTCTGATATATCAAATTAAAAAACTTTAGACCATGCTTGTTTAGGTAGAACAGGCTTCTCTTAATGTTAGATTAAAAATATTTAGATAAATAATTGAAAAGATCGGATATAATTTGAATCTTTTTCTAAAGGTGTTTACATCTTAATTCCTGAAATTGAAGTCTTCCACACTAAGATATTTTCAATATAATTTCATGTCATACGTTAAAGAAACTCAGTCTATCAGTTAACATGCTAGCTTTAATTACACCGGATCGAGCTCGTCTACAATCCATACTAGTTAAAGGTACTAAGACTTTTATATTAAACGTAATGTGATCTAAGCAAATTTTTGTCTCCCATGGGTTTCACAACCTAACATGACATGTATTTTGTTTTACAATCATGTTACATTATTTATTATAGAAATTTTAATATAATTTTTAGCATCACTAGCATTACTCTATCTATGTTGAGATAAAATCTATTTCAAAAATTGTATTGAATTTCATAATTCCTTTAATTATTAAAGCTGTGTTTAGTATGTTGAACTAAATTCTCTGGGTCGTTATGATATTTTTGAATGATAAAATTATATTAAATTCAAAAATTTACTATGATCTCCGTAGGGAGAAAAGGTTATTTTTCAGAATGCACATTAAATAAAATGAATTTCACCAAATTTTGCATATTTTGCAAAGGATTTTCATATCTACAAAACGCTTGAAATCTTTAAGTGATGACATTCAAGTTATATATTGGATATGTGCGATAAAAAATTGAATAAATATAAGATAGCAATGCTAGAGAAATTACACTAAAATATTTATACCGAATAATATGACATATTGTATAATCAAATGTATGTTATATTACGTGGTAGAGGCTCAATATAAAAAAAAAAACATTAGACCACATCATATGTAATATGAAATTCTTAATGGAATTAAAAAAAAAATTAAATGAGTACCCGGCTACCCAAAAATTCTACCATATGTAAGACATACGTAATATATATATATAAAAAAAAACATTTGAATAGGCATATGTCGAGCTTGTTCTATGCACAAGGCCAAATCATAACAAAGTGTCACCCACAATGATGCGGAAAACCCCAAAAAGACGTGGCTTAGGGACCCAACGCACACAATGAATCAAAGAATAACCAGGAAAGCTAAATCAGAGTTGAATGACACAAACTCTAGACCCAATATTCGAAGGAAGACGAACCTAGGGTATTCAAGATGGATATGGACGCCACACTCCAGAAAAGGAAGGAATTGGGAGTGATAAGTCGATTTGAACGCCACAAGAAGAATTACCTCTTGATAAGTTCTTTAGTTCTTCAAAGAACCGAGGGAGAAAAACCCTTGCTGTTTATTTCACTCAAAGTTGTATATCTCCAAAGCTTACAAGGGGTGCCTATTTATAGGCTTAGATAGCAATCCTAAAGAGGCAAAATTCCTATTTAGGAGAAATCCCTATTTGGGAGGGATTTCGGACTACTTCCAGCACATACAATGAACTCCTATTTAGGAGTGAATGCTATCACTTATTTTGACCTATTTAAGTAGTCCAATTATATTAAATAGGCCTGAACTTCTTTTAAAACTTGTATTCGCACCATTTGAAGCCTGGTTGGCCTGAATGTCCAAAATCAGCCCATTTAGTGCTTCTTTGATCTTTCTGGCCCTTGCTCGTGTTACTGGGCCTTCTGGAATTTGCAATGGACCTCTTGCATCAATTGAAGCTCTCGCTTGTGTTGGATTTTTTGTATCTTCTGAAACCTTCCACCCATCATCTCCTTGGTTCTCATCACACAAAGAATCAAAACAACTTGTTTGTAGTATATAATGAGATTAGATATATGTTTACAAAATTTATTTTTTTAATAAATATAATTATTTTTTACAAGATAGTAAGGTATCATTTTTATTTTTTATAAAAAAAAAAAAACTGTTTGTCTATTACATATGGTCCCATCAAATCTCTAGCATTGATTATGTTTTAATTAAAGCCCAATGTTTCAAGAGTGTCGTTGCGGTCATGGATAATATAAATTTAGTAAATTTTAGTAGACAAAAAAAATATTCATATTATATTTTACGTTTTTATATGACATTAGTGTGGTATAAAAAATATAACATAACAAATTTTATATTTATCAGAATTTATCTATTTAGATTTTGTTTTTTTATATTTACCACCTAATTCTTCGTCGTTGATGGCATTGACAACACAATTGTGAAGGCATCCTTTGTATTCATACAGTGGACTTCGATCCTCTACGTCATATTCGCCAAAAAGCAGAGACAAGAAGAATATATATATATATATATATAATTTTATTTTTTTATATTTTGCATTTCCCACTTTAGCACCGGCAATCTTTGTTGTATTCCAGCCTTTGGTCAAAAACTCAAAATTCATGTTATATCATACTAGTAAAATCTTTGACCCCGGACATAAATAAATTTATATCTTATAATTATAAGAGTCAATATAATTGTTATTATTAATTATTATTATTATGTATATAAAAAATGAAAAATATAATCGAGAATCATAAATTATATTATATGCGAGTTCGAATTAACCTATCAAGTGCCAACTTCACATCATAAATTTACTATTTGCCAGTCTTTTCTTGCGCAAACGAGTTTATGAACTAGCTGGCTAGCTAGAGTGCAATGCAAGTGAGAAAAATTATAAGCAACAGACAACAACTATATTTGACCATTAGCTGGCCGGCTTTGATTAAGCAGGCTGGCCGGCCACAAAATTCTCCATGCAAGAACCCGCCAAGTTCTTCTCTGCAGACATTCCTGTAGTTTTCAATAACTTTTTCCCTCGTATTGATTATTATCATTACATCATTCGATCAAACTTATTTAGAGGTAAGAAAGAACCCCACAAAATCATTAGTGTCAAAAAATGAGGCAAGCTAGGACATATTCAGGAATACTGTCTGGTGGTGTTTCTGGGAGAACTGGGCCTCATTCATTGCCTTTGGCAAGGATCAAGAAGATCATGAAGAAATCTGCTGATGATGTGAAGATGGTATCTGGGGAGGCCCCAATTGTGTTTTCGAAGGCATGTGAGCTGTTCATTCAAGAGCTGGCACAAAGGTCTTGGATGGTGACCATCCAAGGCAAGAGAAAGACACTTCACAAAGAGGATGTTGCCTCTGCTGTTATAGCTACTGATATCTTTGATTTTCTTGTCAATTTGGTTTCCAATTCCAACGCCTCCATTGATGATCCTGCCAGAAGAAAAAGTGGAAGTGCAAACAATGACATCTCAAGCCATAAACGATCTCCACCGCAATAGCCTTTCATGATCTCAGGCTTCTCAGTCTTAATTATGATCAGCTAGCATTTGAAATACATCTTCTCCCAATATCTATATTAGCTCTACCAAATTAAACATATTACAAGTGGTTTGTTTCAATAACACGCAGTTTTCTAGCTAGGCACACAATCACGCGTGTGTTGATTTTGAATAATTTGTTTGTCAATTTCTTCAAGATTATGATTAACAAGGACATACATGACTCATGTCATATCAGCGTGCTCATAATTGTGTCCAAAATGTTGCATCTGAAAAATATTTTCTTATTAAAATATTTTTCTGGAGGCCACACACATATATATATATCTTATTAAAATGGAATTTCACTTTATTGTCTAATGGAAGCATTCTTGCCATCAGTAACACCAGGCAGATTTGAAGCTGAGCAACTTAAGGGCCGTTGGGGGTTCACACTTGAGATGTGGGAGATTCATGCATACATTCATATCTTATCTGCAAAATTTCCGAGCATTTTCCTCCGGGCATATGATGACGACGATGTGGTAAGAACTCACCACTAATAGCTGGTAGAACGTAGACCAATCTGTCAATGTCGTGTCATCTATATTAATGCTTATAATTAACGGGTTGTACTTTGTTGCTACCCAATTCGTCGAAAAATAATTCAATGAGCAATTGTTGCTTTTGGATGGCATAGAGTACATTCGTCATACTACCGACAGCTTTTGGGACCTAAACTAACTTCGAGAGCATGAATTTTATAGTTAGTGCCTACGTGATGGAGGATGGTTTTTGATTTTAGAGCAGTTGAGCGCAATGGTTAGGATTGTAGGAATAAAGAATTATGTCAGACTCTATGTGAATTGCAACCTCATAATGGGAATTGATTATGCAAAGCAACTTTAATTAGTTTTTTTTTTTTTTTATGAATATAAAGCTTAATTGAAATCCATCATGTTTCCTCCAAAAAAAAAAAAAAATTCCATCATGGTCTTGTGCAGTCCTTCTAGTAGTAAGTTTGAAGTAGAAGGGACATGTGGAATTGATACAATTCACCCAAATTTTGACTGCCTTTTGCATTCATAGTTCTACTTTATTCAATCTCCTGTGTAGTGTTTATACGCAATCCCCCATAGCATGGGCAGATCTAAATTGGGTTTAGAGGGACAATTGTCTCCCTGACCATACTTGATATTACATATATACGTAGAAAAATATACCAACGAAACATTTGGTGTAATGAAAGGGGATATTTTCCTCCACTTTATTTTTTTTTTTTTTTTTGTTGCCTCTCCTAAACTATTATTCTAGATCCGTCCTTACTCTATAGTAGGATTATGGGTATTACTCTTATTTTTTAATTTATTATAACCAACCAAAAAAAAAAAAAAAAACAGAGTTTTGCTGCATGCAATCTGAGCATCTGTCTAGGCCGACAAGGCATATTAATTAAGCATGGCCCAAACCAATTAAGCACATGGGTTTCGCCCATTTTGCACATGAATAAATAGCCTGATCAAGTTTCCGATTCCATTAAGTCATAATTTATCAAACAAACAAACTGTTAGCAATAAAATGATAAGATTGTTTTCCACGTGATAACTTTAATGAAATCGGAGAACATTTTGGGAAAACTCCGACGAGCTAAATAGCCTTACTTTAGGAAGAAATGTCAGAACTGGGATTTGATTCCCATGTCCTCTAACGAGGACCAGAACTCGGTTCAGGCGGCTTGGGGGAAAACAATCAGCTTTGATCTAGCAGGCTAAGGCCCGATCTTTCATAAGAATTAATTTCCACATCATCATGGGCCTTGAAATATCCCATTTTCCTGCCCAAATATACACTGCGAAAGAGGACCCCAGGAAGCAAGATTAATAAAATTAAG
This sequence comes from Bruguiera parviflora, assembly GCA_019804595.1. Lineage (NCBI taxonomy): Eukaryota > Viridiplantae > Streptophyta > Magnoliopsida > Malpighiales > Rhizophoraceae > Bruguiera > Bruguiera parviflora. Next base: position 982,534 of record CM034058.1, on the reverse strand, counting down.
TGGTAGAGTTACCTCCTTTCATAAATTTAAATTTAAAATTTTATTTTTAGTCCCTACAAATCAAAAGAAAATAATAATAATAATAATAATAATAATATAGCTATAGCTACAATGCACTTGTTTTCTAGTAATTACAATTACAAAACAATGATTCTGTAGAGTTTGATGAGCTGCTAATGCGTGCCCGTTATGACCCCTGCTCGACTCTTGGGAGCAAATTGTTGTGGATTACAATCACAGATCAATATGAGTGATGAAATGAACAACTGAAAGGCTTAAGTTGTTGAAACAAAGCTAACTAATCGACAAAAATACGTAACATTTTGTTAGCTAAAGAGCTGTAGTTACATTCCTGTAATGACTTGGGCACACCAGCTCTTAACAATCTACCCTAATGAACCGAGACCATTGAAGATCACCTATGCTTAACATCAAGGAATTAATTTAATGGCACGATAGTTATGCTGAGAAGCAGCTAAAAACAACATTTTCGTTAAGAGTACCAGCGATCAGAAACTCATTCTCTAGCTGGAAAGCTGCCGCTGGGGACGGTGTCTGGATTTTCTTCTCTTCAGCGCTTCTCTTGCTTGATTCGTCTGCCCTTTTCCGGGCACTTGCAGCCAACCTTTTCTCACTTCTTCGTTTCTGGACATACTCTTCAGGAATAAAGACATCCATTATAATTTGCACGCAACTAGCCCCAATTGGATGCAAATGCGCCACCGAGCAGTTGTTCAATAACAGGTCTAATTTGCTGGAGAGTGGCAATGCCAGTGGCAATTTATAGGAGAAGTGGAGGTGGGGATACCACGGGCGTTCGCCGCCTAACTGCCCATGTATTTTCTTACAAACAGGCAACACTTCTCCTAGATTCATGTTTTGTTGGCGGCAGCTTATGAGTGGTTTTCGGAAAAGTTTTATTTGACCCTTTGGCATTCCGCGTAACGCTGTGAGGGCAGAAGGGTGGCCACGTGAAAGAAAGGCGACAATGTACTTGAGCGACGGGTGTCAAACCGTAGTTGATTTTTGTCAGTTGCGCTGCTTCTTTTCAGTTCAGTTCGGTTTACTTTTTGTTCACTAATTTTATTTTCTTTTGTTATTTTTTAGGAACCGACACAAGTTCTTGACAAGTAAGAATCTTGCACTCTAGAACGTTAATTCTGTTTATCTTCATATAGAATGACCAATTCTTTCTTCACTTACTTTAACTGAAGAGAGGAATGGAGTAGAGATTCATAGGATTTGATTGAGATGGAGGTTTTTTATCAATCGGGTTACCCGGCTCTGCCGACCCATCGGTTTTCCGAGATAGGCCAGCGATCCCCAACTAAACTCGGAACATTACCGACCCGTCGGTTGTACGAGATATTGTGGTCTGCTGACGGGTCGGTTTTCCTAGATATCTCAGCAGGTTCTGATGCGCGGCACGTCTTTTGGCGGAGATGACATTGACAATATTAGGGTCGCATTCATGTTGTCTATCTACTCCACGGAAGCTGCTGCCCTTGGAATGGCTTCCGACAAGTCGCGGGGCAGGCAATTTTTGGATGTAACAAAGAAATTCAGTCAAGAAATTGTTAAAACTAAATTGCCTTTTTATGATATATATATATATATATATGAGAAACCAAAAAACAAGAAGAAAAAGAAGAAGAAGAAGAAGCTGATTCGTGTACGTTGTGGGCTAGTGACATGCGTCTGCTTGCCTGGATGGGAACAAAAATTATTGACTATGAAAAGGTGAATGGTTAGATATTCTAATCAGTATCTATATGGAAAGCTATTGGACTGCAATTCGCCAACCGTCCATGTTGGTTCGCCATCTGTCTACCCCTCGTTCAGTATATGATGGTTTTGAATTTCTCTTTTAGGATGTTGAGAAAATAACATAATTTTTTGTTGTTTATTTTCATTATTATTTTTATTGGTTTTGAGCAGAATCTATTCAATACCGTGAAATTTTATTCCCTTCCACATCTTAAGGTAACAAGTATATTTGTAGAAGATAATCAGAACAATTTAAGTATTCTGCTGCTTTTGGGGTTGCTGAAACAGCAATTCCAGATATATTGACAAATTAATGGCATCCTCTTTAGTTCTTCCACCTTTGGCTGTCATAGCTGGATCACCTTGCTATGATTTTTGTATAAACAAGAACAGAGTACCAGTCTCTTTCCGAGGAAAAAGTCAGAAGAAACCCGCCCGTAAGCTATAATTTAACCATATCCTGTATTTCGTTCGTAGCCCACTTCCTTCAACTACTATCCACCTAGGTCTTTCCAACATTATATATAATAGCTCTTTGTTAATGCTTTCCGTTGGAATCTACTACTGCTTGCAAATCTTGATAGAACCCTTCGATAATAATCACTGGTATTATTGGTTTTTGTGCTCCCGCGACCAAATTCAAGTTGTTACATTATGGTGGAAGAGCAAGGCAAGAAAGGCGAGTGTGAGACAACATCAGTGGCTACAAGTGAAGACCATTCACTTGTTACAGATGAAAACCAAGGGCTTCCAAATGGTGTTTCTCAAGAGAAGAGCCCGGCCATTGCCCTAGTTTCCCAAAGTATGTGCCTCTCTCTCTTTCTCCCCTCAATATAATTTCCTGAAAAGAAAAAAAAAAAAAGAAATGTGTTTTGCTATTAGCTGAGATGACAAGTTATTTTTTGCATTCTTGGATCCATGTTTCGATTAATCATAATTCTGGATTACATATGACTTTTCCCGAGACCTCGAAAGCCTGGTGCACCGGAACGCCCAAGATTGTAAACTGTGTCCCGAAACAATATGAATTGTAATTGTTGCATAGTTCACCTTCTTTGGGCAGTCTGTGGAACAAGTTCGAAGGAAAATGGTGCATGATTTGATGATAAATTTCTGTGCGGATGTAATGATCATTGAAGTTTTTCATATCATGATCCACTTAAATCCTTATCTGACTTTTGAATTTTCAAGTCACAGAGGCTGCAGCTCCTGTCTCGGACAGGACTACAGGGAATCCAGTTGACAGAGGTATGTGCAAGATGCCATCTTGAAGCTGTTGTGTTCAAACTTGAGTCGGGCTATTTACCTGATGATTTCCTGGTTTTGATATAATTGTTTCAGATGCTGCACTTGAAAGGCTCGAAGCAGAGAAAAGAAATTCCTTGATTAAGGCTTGGGAAGAAAATGAAAAGGCCAAAATTGAGAACAAGTAAGAGTCTAATTCTAAACTTTGAACTATGCCACGAAAGAATTATATTTGCCATTGTCATCACATTATCCTTTTTATTACAGAGACCCTTAATCACCTCTTGCTCAATCCGGATTTTAGACCCTTCAGCAATGTGATCAAGAATCACTTGAATGTTTTGACAGATTGCCAGCTTTTGCCTATCTTTGATTGAATTGTCATCATTTGAATATAATCATTGGTTTCATGAGTGTTTAACATTCTTCCTTTACGATGTTCTCGATTTCTTATATTGACGAATTCAAATGTTCTACAATTATCAAATAGGGCGCACAAAAAGTTCTCTGCCATCATGGCATGGGAAAACATTAAGAAAGCATCTGTGGAGTCTCAACTAAAGAAGTTTGAGGTAATGTATTCCACCAGAACCCTTCTGTAGTTCTATGGAGATTTGTAGTCATATTTGACTTGGATTTGACTTTTCTTTTTTTCGACCCCACCTGAGTCTCGTGGGCTTATACGTCCTTTTCTAAATAAGCTTACCGAAGTACTTCAAATTTCTCTTTCCCAAAGTTACGTGGTGTTAAGACACTAGCTTAGTGCTTCCCATGTCAATTTAAAGTGCCTAAATAAACTACCTGCCTTGATAGGAAAGAATGGAAAAAAGGAAGGCAGAATACGCAGAAAAAATGAGCAATAGGGTGGCGGAAATCCACAAGGCAGCTGAACAAAGAAGAGCACTAGTTGAAGCCAAACGAGGTGAACAGTTTGTCGAGATCGAGGAAACTGCAGCGAAATATCGAGCTAGTGGCTATTCACCAAAGAAACTTCTTGGTTGCTTTGGTGGCTAAAGAGTAAAGGAAGGCTTTCAAATTACATTTGCTTCTTTTTCTTTTTCTTTTTCTTTTTTTTTTTTCTTTGGCTGGCTTACTTGCTTGTCTTTACTTTCTTTGTGTGCATGGCTAATGTCGATCCAAACAGCATCCTTTCACTAAGTGTACGTAGTTTGATATAGGCAAAATACAATACCTGTCAAAAGTTTATTGTATCTGAATGAATGTTCTTCTTCTTCATTATTATTATTTTTTTCTTCGTGAGGTGACTTGTGGCAGAAATATATAGCATGGCATGCCATGAATCCAAATTGCTAGTTGCTACAATCATTGGAGTTAGCTTCCACATGCTCGGGCAAGTTTATCAGATGATGGGGACAAGAAAAATTCAGCGAGGACAATTTTAAAAGATGGTAGCTGTCACGAGACAATCTTTCACTTTCAAATTTTTAGTTTCGTAATAATTCTAAGTGGCTCACTTAATTACAATCAACTCACACGCCTAAATAGAAAACAGCACACTTACAGAAAAATCTTTCACTTAAAAAGCTAACAATAACAGTATTAAAACTTTTATAGAATAATTTTAAAAAATTATATAAAAAATAGATTTAAAAGAATGAATGAACAGTTAAAAAATTATAAAATAATTTAAAAAATTATACAAAATTTATGTACATATTTAAGGAGGCGAGGGGCCTAAAAATATGCCCATCAAACATCTCCACAAACTGCTTGAAACATCAAATGCCCTAGGCAATAGAATGTTCCCAGAACAAAAACAACATTTGTGACATATCCAAATGGATTGACTTGACTTCCATGTTGAAATGAACTTGTAGTTATCAACATATCTCCCCCAAGATGGAAAATACTAATTTTCACAATCCTTTATTATAGACACAATTTGCGGTAAATATTCCACGGTCCTCTTAATATTGAATAAGCAGTGAGATACAATTTTCTGAAAAAAAAAAAATCTTATTAGTTATTAAGTATATTTAACATTTATAAAGTAGTTTATATATATATATATATATATATGCGCCAATGATACAATTTTTTCGATCAAAAATATATTTTACTATTATCTCGATTATTATACTTAAAATTAAAATTAAAATTATTTATTCATATATATTTTTAATTTCTTTATAAAAAAAAATTCAATATTATTAAACTTCACTCAAAGAAATTTTTTTAGTGTTTTTTTATTTTTAAAATATTAGTGAATTTAAAATTATTTATAGATAAAGTCTCCATTCTTTAACGACATGCAAAAGAACAGCCACAAGTTTGCCAAATTCTCAGTAAATTGGATGAGATTACTTCTGGACTTCAACAAATGGACGGCCTCTCTCTCGCCACCGTAACCTCCGCCGCCGCCGCTGCCACCACCGCCGTTGCTTCGTGTTCGTTGAATAGATTCCCATTTCCTGGCGGAGGGAAAAGGATAAGAAGCGGTAGTAAAAGAAGAGAAGTAAGGTTTCCCGGACGAAATGGGTTTTTGGTTATGGCCGGAAAAGCGGAAGAGCAGCCAAAGCTCGACCAATGGGACCAAATGGAGCTCAAGTTCGGCCGCTTGCTTGGTGAAGATCCCAAACTTACTCTTGCCAAGGTCACCCATCCACTCCCTCTCTCTTTAAAATGGTGTTTGCCTTTTTCTTTTTTAATCTTTTAATTAATTGGCTCCGAATTAGACTCAGAAGTTGAGACTTTCAACGTTAGAGGCGACTTTAGTAGCATTGAGTTAAAGCTCATCGGTAAAATGGAATTTACTTTCAATAACCCAATAGGGAATTTGAAAAATGATGGAATTGTTGAATTGTCAATGAGGACTAAGAAATTGGGGTCTTATAAATTCTTGCTTTTAGTTTGTAGTGTTTTTTGATTAAAGGTGAATACTTTTGATTTTTATTTTTTAAATTTGTCCTTTCTGATGCTTAGATAAGGGCTAGAAAGGCGAACCCTGATGTTTCGTATCTTGAAGTTGAGAAATCGTTTTACAAGAACAAGGGTAAAATAGGAGAGGGAGAGGAACTTCTGTTTGATGTCTCCAAGGAAAAGAAAGCATCAAATTCATTGGATGATTTAAATTTGGTCCGGCCTGCTCCAAACAAGGGAGTCAAGTTTGAGCCAACAGTCCCAGAGCAAAGAAAACCGAGCCAACCAGAAAGAAAAGTTGCTGTGAACAGTAATGTAAAGAGCAGTGTTCCAAATGTTATCTTGAGAAAGCCAGCTATGTTTGTTGAGGATGATGTGGAAGATAAGCCATTGAGGTCAAGGGTGAGAATTAAATCAAATTTGACATTGAAAATGGGGAATGGTCAAAAAAATGATAAGTTTAGTGATATGACATTATTGAGAAAGCCAGAACTAGTAAGTGTTGATGAGAAGCATGAATCTTCAAGTAATGCAGAAGCCACCGTGAGCAACATTGATACCAGAATGAGGACAGGGGAAGAAGAATGGGAGGATAAGTATAGTGGCTTTAGCAAACTGGAGAAATCTGAACTTAATGGTCCTGAACAATCTTCTGAAAGTGGGGACTCCTCAATTCCAGCAGAACAAGACCTAGAGGACAACTCCCTTGTGGGTAACATGCTATAGAGCTTTTATGGTTGAAAATGTTCTAGACTGTCTGTTTCTGGTTGCTTGAGGGAGTCCTTTATTGTTATTATTTTGTTTGTAAAAGCTTAGCATGATTTAGACTTAATATCCATGGCTAAGGCGATGCCTTTTACGTCCTAAGAAAATATCAATGGCCTTTTCAGCTGGAATTATAGAAAATGATATTGTGTCTGGTTTTCAAGGAATGCAGTCATACAAGAAGAGCATTATCAAGTCCAATGAACCCAAAGCTGCCTTAGATGAACAATCAGATTTAAATATAGATGATCCCACTGCCAAGTTTTCTGTAGAAGCTGCCCTGCTGGGGAAACCAAAGAGGTATTCTATTCCCTACTCTAGAATTTCACTGTCAGAAAATATTACTTTTGCACTTGCTTTCTTTCTACATTTTTTTTGTTGACATTTGGCTTTGTTATAGATTAGACCAGCCTGTGAAAAAGATGCCAAGGGATGGTGAAAGAGAGGCAGTTCTGGTGAACCCTGGGAGTTTTGGAAATGCTAATGTTCTTAAGGATCTCCCTTCTGCATCGCCTGCGGAGGTCAGTCCATTTTCTAAGTCTTCAAATCTTTCTTATCCATCGGTTATCAACATTTTGTGTCAATGATTATGGCTTTTTGTAATCCTATAGGATGCTGATTGGACCAGGGTAGAACATCTGGTTATGACAGGAGATAGGATGGAAGTGGAGTTAATTAGTTCCAGTGCTAGAGGTTTTGTTGTAAGTACTGCTTAAAGAGATGAAAGGGATGGTTTTTGGCATGCTCTGTATTTCCTCTTGCTTTGCTGTGTTTTTAGCAGTCAAAAAGGGGTTTTGTTTTGGTGACCTCTCTGAATTGGATGTGAAAAAACTTTCACAGGTAGCTTATGGCTCATTGATAGGATTTTTGCCATACCGTAATCTTGCAGCAAAGTGGAAGTTCTTAGCTTTTGAGTCATGGTTGAGAGAGAAGGGCATAGACCCATCAGTCTACAAGCGGAATTTTGGAATTATTGGAAGCTACAATGTTTTAGACCAGAATCCTTCCCTTGACTCAAGAATAGATCTGGAAAATGATCAAAAGCTCAAAGGAAATCTTAGTCCAGATATGAAGTTGGAAGATCTTCTTAGCATTTATGATCAAGAAAAACTGAGATTTCTGGCCTCATTTGTTGGTCAGGTTAGTAGAAGTTGACCTGATGCTTGAATCTTAACTTCTAATTTGTTGAATATTTACAAACTGTGTTTTATACAGAAAACAAAGGTGAGTCTGATTACAGCAGACCGAAAATTGAGAAAACTTGTAGTTTCTCTGAGACCAAAAGAGAAGGAAGATCTGGCTGAGAAAAAAAGAAATCTAATGGTAAGTAACCACGAACTGGATGCAGTATCTTTTGGTGCTATATCTTCTTGTTTGCCACCTGAAGACCATCTATTCAAAACATCAAGTAGCATAGTATGACAGTTATTGGCTCTTTTTTGCTATATAATTTTTCATTTTGTGGTCTACATCAAGTGCCACTATTGTGGTTGAAGGTATGTTCTCCAAATGAATTCAATAAACTAGGAGCTGATCAAAGCTTTCTTTAAATGGAACTTCGATTTCCTTCTTTGGTTTGGTTGTGACATGGAAGGGTAATGTGTTTCCAGATCTTGTATTGTTTACAAGCTTCTCCTGCATTTGATTATGGAATTACGTTCATACCTTCATGCTCTTATGGGGTTTGTTATTGCAGGCTAAATTGCAAATTGGAGATGTTGTAAAATGCTGCATCAAAAAAATTACTTATTTTGGTGTTTTTGTTGAGGTAAACCAGTTGTTTTGGTTTCATTTTGGACCACGTTAACTTAGTTATTGGTTGTGCTTGGAAGAAAAAAATGTCTATCTCACAAGGTTTTGGATATCATGATAACGGTTTTATGAGATTTGAATGCTTTGATGAGATCAGTTAGTTGACTGCTTTTAGGTGTTTGGGTGTTACAATCTATGTCAATTTTTGTGAGAACAAGCACTTGTAATGGAATGGAAACTGAAAAAGCCTTGAATTCATGTTTGGACATTTTGGCAATATATTAATGTACTCATGTAGGTTGAAGGTGTGCCAGCATTGATTCACAATACAGAGATATCATGGGATGCCACTTTGGACCCTGCATCATATTTTAAAGTTGATCAGGTATTTTGGTTCTCTTTGTCATTAACTTGGAGCAAATACATAAGCAAATACATAAGTATTTTCATCAATCTCTAAGTCTGATTCCTGTTCCATAAACAAATTTGAATAATTTGCATAAACTTGGGGCTTGTCAAATCTGTGAATCATTTTGTCCAATTACTGACCTTTTTTTCCTGTTAGGTGTCATTGCTTTAACATGGCCAAACCTGACCAAATGCATGACATTTTTCTGGTTTTTTCTTTAGTGCCTATGTATTTTGTCTTGTTTGCATTTTCAAAGTAATTCTTCTGGTCTCAGATTGTGGAGGCAAAAGTTCACCAATTGGATTTTTCACTTGAACGCATTTTCCTGTCATTGAAGGAGATTATGGTAACTCATGCTTAAGTAGTTAATTCAATGTCTAAGCTAAGCCAATGTTAGTTTGTACATTAAATAAGAAACTTATGTTTTTTCCATGGCAGCCAGATCCACTGATTGAGGCCTTAGAGTCTGTGGTTGGTGACCATGATGCCTTAGATGGGAGATTACAAGCAGCAGAAACAGATACTGAGGTCTTGTTTTCACTTACTAATATGACTGCTGTCCTGGTGTTATTTTAATGTGCAATGTGAAAGGGTTTTAGTTACTTGTGTTGATGAGAAGAATGGATTTCTTTGAGATACCAAGAGAGTGTATGCACAAGGTCCCAGCATTGATACCTCCATAATCTTTAAGCCAGAAAGAGACTGGAAAAATATGGTTTCATTATTAAATTCTTGAAGAAGCTAGAAGGGTCTGCAGATATTGTTATTTGAACAAGTGGCAAATTTACGGAGAGCAATTTACTCAATTGCTTAACTGATGCTTTATCCTCAGCATCTACACATCCTGCCATTGCTGTTCCTGATCTTCTGTTTTGTCATTCTGATAGTGGGAAGAAGTTGAATCACTTATTAAGGTACTGCAAGAAATTGAAGGTATCCATTCAGTATCTAAAGGCCGATTTTTCTCGAGTCCAGGCTTAGCTCCAACATTTCAGGTATGGAGTAGAAAGTAAATATCATTAGGGTCCGAATAGGTGGACTCAAAAGTAGTAGACTCAAAAATAGTAGATTCAAGTGGATAAAATTAGTTTTTATACTATATGCAAGACATTTTATGTTACATGCAAAGCATCAATATAGTATAAAATGGTAGATATGTAGAATAAAAACTGTTCTTATCCGCATAAGTCTACTATTTGCTTTAAGAATTAATAGACCTTTTTTGGCACTAATCTCTAGTTATTCTAGAATATATGGTTTTGCTGAAATTTACTTGGACGATGAAGCTTATGATTTTAGTTATGAACTGTAAGAACTGAGACAGCATATGGTCTACTCGAAATTGTTGATGAATTAATTACTGTAACCAAACAAATTTTTTGCTGGGAAAATCTCCCAATTTCCCTCCCCAGGCAGTATCCCCTCACCCCCCCTCCCCGCATGTTTAATAGATCAGGATCCATACTTATCCTTTGAAATTCAGCCTTTGTGTTTCTCTAAGTGGGCATTGGACACATCATACTGATTTACCAAACCTCTTTTGATAGAGCCTTTGTTTACCAAACTATGAACAAATGTGCAGTTTCTCTCTGCCATCCTTCTTGTGATTATCTTTGACTAGTTATTAGTTCTCTACAGAACATTAACTCTTGTGTCAGCCTGTTTGTATATTATCTGACTGCATTCTGTCTCTATCTGCAGGTTTATATGGCATCTATTTTTGACAACGAATACAAGTTACTTGCTCGGTCTGGAAACAAAGTACAGGAGGCAAGGGTTTCATCATTGATGCTTTCTGGATTCCTTGATTCTGATATCTAATTTCGAAGTGCATTTCTTGGATAGGTTCTCTCACTAGTTGAAGAATTTAACCACCCATTTGATAGAACAGTTCTTATTTTAGTTTCTCAATAAGGTTTGAAGCATAATCATGTCTCTAATTTCACCACTTACAGGATAGCATGTTGAACTTGTTGCATACATAACTTAAATCCTTTTCTGAAATTCCTTGCACTCATTTCTGTTCAAAAGGCACAGGGTCTAGTGTATAAAATAGATATGCACTGGACTTCTTGAAAGGATGTTACGCTATCAAATCTTCTACATTATATTACTTCTTTCAGAATCGGAGGAACCTTCTCCAAATTCCAGGGCCTTGTACCCGGAAGTTTTAACTGGGGCCTTGCTAGCTGCCCTCACCTAAGCTATCCGATTGTTTAATTCTGGCATGCTGTTTGGTTCACTCGTCGAATAAGAATTGCATTGTCACCAATGGCTGAGGTTTGAGGATGTATAAAGGGAAAATATTGCTTCTGGAGAGCTAAACAAACTGCCATGATTTCTCGTGAGAACTCCAAAGAATCGACGTTTCTGACTATTTCTATTGTTGAAGCAGGTAATAGTTCAAGCATCATTGGGAAAAGAAGAAATGAAATCTACAATTTTATCTTGCACCAACAGAGTGGAGTAGCTGTTGGCGGGATTTTGGATTCCCTTCATCCTGTCTCTTGGCTTGCATTTGGTGGATTACCACATATCATCAGCCCGAGTCTGCAGGTTCAGCCCTGCCTGCATGTAAAGACCAGATATTCGTCAACACCCTTTTCCATGGTTGCACTTTCTCCACCTTTTTCGCATCCATGCAGAGGCGGACAGAGAGCCAACGAACGCGGATTCAATAGTTACCTCGCGTTCTCCCTATTCCGGGGCATCGGGCGTTGGAGAAGTGGCGGGTGGGGAATGCACCTTCCAAACATTCCGTTGAGAAATTAGATTGAACGAAGTTTTTAGAACGAAATGTTAAAAACTCTATGTAAGTATATATTAATTAAGTTGAGAAAAAAAATGTTAAAATGTCTAAATAATTGTATTTGTTTAATTTTAAAAATAATTTAAATATTTAATTTAAGTGTTTAATTAATAATTAGATTGAATGAAGTTTTTAGAATAAAACATTAAAAATTTACATATAAATATATATTAGTCAAGTCGAGAGAAGGGTGAAAAAATATTTATAAATAATATTTATTTAACTTTAAAAATAATTTAAGTATTTAATATAAATTTTAATTTAATATTTAGTTTTAAGTTTTTTAATACTTTAATAATATTTAAATTTTAATGTATATTTTACTTTAAAATTTATTTTATTATAATTTATTGTGTATTATAATTTATATAATTTGTATTAATAATATATATATATATATATATATATATATATATTAAATAAAAAAATTTAAATTAATTTTTGTTTATAAAAATATTTATAATTTAATTTTTTTACCGTTTTAAGTATATAAAAAAAAAGTAGTCTCAATTATTTCTTATTTAAAAAACTCTCATAACTTAATTTTTTTATTTAAATAAAATATGTTTTTAAAAAAATGTAATAAATTTGTGCACAGAGTTGGTGATATATTAAAGTGATGTTTAAGAATTAAGGTTACACACAATTTTGGACCAGTTACGGGAATTAAATTCCACAGTTATGGATTTATGAATAAGAAATAAACGGCCCTTGACCTGATCGTTAATTTCCCTGCTCAGTCTTATGTATTCCGTGTCCTCTAAGCAATAAGAAGGGCGGTGGGTGTGGTCTCTGTTCATCCTTTTAGTCTTGTGCTGTCTATGTTTTTGCCGAAGAGTCCAGCACACTGCTCAACTGGACTTTATCGTGACGTGTGGTCTGACCTCTCCCGGATTCAGATTCTGAGTGCAATTCAAATCTGACGCTTCTGTCTCACGCAAGAAAGAGATGGCAGTGATGACAACAAAATAAAGCCCACACCTTTGACCTGTCAAATCAAATTATTTGCTTAGAAGATTAGATTAAGTTTTTAATAACATCAATTTATAATTAAATAACCCAACATATAGGAGTAAAAACGATGCACGAGAAGCTTCATCTAGCTCAGATAGAAGAGGCCAAGTGACTGTACAAACTAAAAACAGCCGGCCAGTAGGAGAAAACCCTAACACAAAACTGGAGCAGCCAGACTTGAGGGGAAATGTCCCAAAAGTATACCAAAAGGAACCAGAACAACCCAAAAATCCTATACCTCTGCAAAAACCCAGGTAAGGAACCAATACCAAAATTCCAGGTAAAGACAAAGCTGGGCAGTACCGCTGCACTCTGTTCCATCCCCCACCCACACACCAACAATGTCATGTCGCAATAAAGGTAAGATCCCATTTCCCCATTTCACCCAAAAAAAAAAAAAAAAAAGTGCAGAACAAGGGAATTTAATTTTTTGACTATAAAATTTCAATCAGATGCTATATGTTGCTTCTCTAATTGTGATTGCAAGAAAACTGTAAGACAGGTAGGCGATGTGATACCCTCAAAGCAAGCCCGTACATATTTATAAACACTTCAATCAAACGGTCTGTACAATGAAACAACTGACAAAAAAAAATCAGAGAAATATTTTCATCCTCGTAATAATGGTGGACTACAGCCACCACCAGCAGCACATAGAAGAAACTTAAATCACACTCACGCAAAGCAAAGCAAAGCAAAGCTGAGAAATGATATCAGAATGGGAATCCCAATTTAAGACAGATATGGAAACAAATACAAATCAAATGAAAGAAGAATAAGAAAAAAAAAAAACCAACCGCGGAGAGCTCGCGACAGGTTTTTAGATGTCAGCGTTAACTGAGATATAGACAGAACATTAAGATTATGAAAGAAACGAACCCAGTAGAGTACAGAGAGACTGGTGAGAGAGATCTGGGGATAGTTCCAATTGTGACTGTAGAGAGACACGAAAGAAACCAAAGTTACACAAAACCCCATATACGGGAAAAGCAGTAAAACCCAATGAGAGCAACTCCTCTACCTGTCGTCAGGGAAGACCAAGAAGAAGAAGAATGGAAGACTGAGGGCTATAGCTATACGAATGTGGACTGGGAATCGAAGTAAGAAGAAGAAAAACCATCTTCGGGTAAGGGTGGTTGGGTAGGAAGGGTCCCAAACTGCGGAATGGAGGATTGTGGATTGGTGGGAACGGATGCCATCTCCACTTTGTGGATTGTAAGTTAACTTTATCGTTGAACTTTCTCGTTTCATGATCTTATGACTTTGAAGGTAGATTAACAACAATACTTATTCAGTTTAGAGATCTACCAAAACAAATAAAGTAGAAAAAATATACATCAATGCGAAGTGTTCTCGGTCCATCTACTGAAAACTTTATCAATTTTGTTTCGGTTGTCGGGTCCACCCAAGTCTCTACGGGGATAATCAAACTCAATTGGTTATATACATGAATGTAAGTATAGCACAAGAAATACTTCGACAAACTGGTGACATAAAATGAGTATTTTGCATGATGAGTAAATTTGAATTTTGCTTTTATTTATTTATTTCTTTTTTCGTGCCCCTACGGTAACAGAAAAGGAAATTGTTTCAACACGTACTGCCCTGGTTTCATATATTTCAATACAAAGTACCTCTTGGCATGGTTTTCTCTGAAACGGCAAGAAGGGGTGGAAGAATAATAAAAGAAACAATTTCTTTCATTTACAAGGTAAGTTAAAATTCTCTAACGATTACATTTGAGTGAATCCCTTGCATAATAAGGTCTCGTAAAGGTTTTACTTTGTTACTTTTGATTAAAATATACGCAATTTATAAACTTGTGATCGTTAAGTTCACTAATAATTTTCTGTTTTTTTTTTCCCTATCGGCCTTGCTAACTCAATTTTTTAGGATGCACGCAATGGTGACTGGGTTTCTTACCATTGGACTCGATGTCCAACTTGGATCATGGCCCAGTAGAACATTCGGTAGTTTGTCAGACACTGCGACCTACGTGGAGTGGGGTGGAGAAACATATAGTCCGCCAATGGGTTCTGGTGGATCGGAATTCAAACGAAGTACGCGCCGTGATGCATATTGTTCTATGATCGAACTTGAAGACGAAAATCACAATATAGTGCTTGCTGAAGATTTGGAAGGGTATGTAGATCCCTACCCATTTTATGACGTAGTGGACTATGGAAACTTTGGTCATGGGTACGGTAATTTGGTGACATTTGGAGGCGCTGGTGGATACATAGGGCAGTGACACATGTTTATTCTCCCCCTTACTTTCTAGTGTTACTGTTTGATTAATGTCATTGTGGGAGATAGAAAGATCAATGCATCAAATGAATAATGTATTATTAGTCTATGAATCCTATCTAAGCACTTTAATAGTGATTAAGGTCTATGTTAAAATATAAGTAAATATAAGACAAAAAGCCCACGTGGCATGAGAACTCAAAAGGAAGATTGGTGATCTTAAAGTGATTATTCGATAAAAAAAAAATTAATAGGGAAATTAATGGTGAAAAACTCGCTGACCAATTTCTTGTTTCAGGAAAGGGAAATTCTAGGGAATCAAAGCACAATGATGCAATATTCTTCTGCCACAAACCCCCAAAAAAAAAAAAGGATCTCAGGAGGAATATGTTACGGTGGTGTAAATGATGGAAGCAACCAACACATCCAAAACTTCGTTTGATGTTTCATTTTTTCTCAATTCCTATCAAAACCAGAGATTGGACTCCGGAATATAAACCATTAGATGCAGATCTCATTGACTAAACTATGGATGTCATCAGCACAACGGCTAGTATACTTTAATTTTACCGCCCCCACAAAAGATAGGATTTAACGAACTCCTTACTAATAAGTAAGCTGTGAGCTGTTACCTCCTGAACTTCTATCATGAAGCAATATCTCAATCGTTAATTTTCAGTTTTCTGATACTGGGAGCAACTTCGATAACTTGTACAGTAGGTACGTACCACACGTGCTCATGGTTCTCACACAGGTTGGCTGCACATTTTTGTACTATCTTCTATGCCTACATTTATATTTGAGTGACGGTAACATATAGATGTTCTACAGCTTGCAAGCGTAGTTCATCCATTTTCTGTGTTGTGCGATTAAGAACTGAATCTTTGTTTCTGTAATGCAGAAGACAAAGACCCGAGCTGAGAATAGCTCTTTTTATAGAGATACTCATCCTCTCTCTTCTGGGCTAGGGATATTTGAAACTTGTGATGCATCTAGCTAGGGAGAGGAAAGGACGAAGCTGAAGTTTTTTTTTTCAGGGGGGGTTTAACTCCGAACATGTATTTCTCAAGCTTGAGATACACCTCTCCAACTCTTCTGGCATCGATGGTCAATACCATAGCTTCCTTGGCTTTCATAATTGCAATTATGCTAAGTTCAGTATCCATCCTGAAAGGACGTCGGAAAACAATTTCGGCTGGGAGATTTGAATACAACTGTTCACCTGATTCAACAACCCTGTGCAGATTGGAGGCTGTTGATCTTCGAAATCATCGTGGACTGACAAAGGTTATGGGGACCTCGGTTTCCTTAGCTGCTGTAATGACTATGACATTGTGCAGGGGTCCTCAATTGAAAAATCTATGAAATTGTTAACAACTAATTTTGTGGCCGTTAGTGAGCATTTATTGATTATTTTTGTGGGTATAAATAGAAAGACCGGTAGACTATCATAATTTGTCTAATTTTGTTGCAACAAATATGGGAATATTAGTTTCATACTTTATTTTATCGGCCGTGCCGAAGTGGCACAGAGTCGCCTATGAATCTTCAAATTATTGGTACAATGATAGCCTTGTTGTGGTACCAATAATGTCATTTTGGCTTCGCGGTAACTCTGAAGCACAATTGCCTAGTCGATATGGATAATATTTTGGCAAGTAGCGACAATGCTTTCGTGGGAAGAGGCACTTAACAGGCCATGTTATGAGAAAATTTTCCAATTAGAACCACTTATCAAAAAAAATAATAATAATAAATAAATAAATAACCATACCAAGGAAAAAAAAAAATCCAATCAAAACCGTACTGAATGTTAAAATTACAGTCCACTTAATCGTTAACTTCATTAAAATTTCTTGCATGTGTTCATTTTCACCGTCGCTCATTAGTCATTCAAAAGAAATATAATATAGATATTAGGTTTGGAAAGTAACAAACATCAATTTGAGGCTCCAGCTTCTTTCTAACCGTCTCTAATTTTGTGCGCCAGCCTCTCCATACATGTTCTATTTTGGCAACAGAACCTTGACTTTCCTCAGGTTATTGCTCTTTGATACTTCGAAATTGGTAGTACCTAAAGCTCATTATAGTAATGCGATGGATGATATGACGGGGTCTATGTATTTTGGCAAACTTTAGTGACCAACCCCTGGTCTTAAAGAGTGTGTAATCTAAGAAAAAGTTAAATGTCCAATGGATAGACGGTTTGTAGGTTATTGGCAAGCATTCATATAGCAATTTTTTATGCACTTGTAATCCCCTCTTCATAAATTTATAAGAAATATTTCCCCACAGTTTTGCTATGTTGGAGTCGAAAAGTCCTTGAAGGCATCCCCAGGAAAGAGTACAAAAATTCAAGGCTCGTAAGGTAGAAAGCACTTTTTTCATTATATATACTTAATTATAATTAGCACGATCCCATCAACGTTATGGGATATGATCAAATTCCTTGCAAAGAAACGCCAAAGAAACTTATTGTACCACAAACGTTATTACTCGGTACTTATTGAGTTCTTGCAAGAAACAAGCCAGAGAAGAACAAAAAAAAATAAAAAAAATGAGCGTTTTACCCAGTACGCCCGGCTCTCGCATGTGTAGGGTCTGCGGAGCGCCTGGGAAAATCAAGCATCATGCCAAGCGACCTTCATCTCCCCTCGCCTATCGCCATGCACGCCCGAAGCATCCCAAACAGCGGCCGACGCATCGACGATCTGGAACCGGCACCCGTCACTACGGGCACACTCGTCTACCACCTTTGCTTTGACGCTATTTCCATTCCCTTCGATAGTTACCATCTTCTCGCACCTTCTACGGAACCAATGATCCGATAGTGCCACTATAAGCTCTTCGTTGCTGTGGTAGTGGCCGTCACGGTCCGCTGGTTCCGGCTCCACGATTCGAGAAGTTGTTCTCAGTCAATGTCGCCTCGTATGCCTCGACACTTGCGCGTTGCAGCCAACAGGAAAACAAAGAAAACCAGGAGATGAGAAGAGGAGGCTAGCAAAATCTGCTTCATTTTTTGTTGGCTAAGTCTTAATGGTATTAGAGTTGACGAGATAAGGCATTCTTCTTCTTGTGTTGGTATAAATAGAAAGATGGGAGACCGTAAAAAGGCCAACTTTCTTGTCTTTAGGCTATCATAGTTAATAAAGATGTCTCTCTTCGTCCCTGTCTGCCCGAGAGGAAAAGTTAAAAAAGACTATAACAAAAGGAGCGTACTGCTGTTCGTTTGTGGCCAAACGTGGGAATTAAATTTAGTTTCTCTCAATATAATAATACCAGGCGACACAAGCGAGTGTAGGGATTGGCCAATTATTGTTATATTGATCCAAAGTTTTGTTTCTGCGGCAACTCTGAAGTATGGTAGGCAACGCTTCTGAGACATTTGGTAGGACTTGAGACGACTTTTTTGTGAGGGCTTATTCCGGGATTGGTAGGCCACCTTGCATGTTGATTCTCCGATTAGCTAGAAAAGTAGAAATGGAAAAAAGTTAATCTAATTTGAATAACCCCAACTCATTCCGTATTAACTTAAAAGTAAGTGACCCGTAACTTAAACTCCCTAAGCCAAAACAACCAAAAAGAAGAAATGCTATTAATATAGGGAAAGGTGTTCGATAAATTTGTACTCGTAATTACAGCAGAGAGATTGTTGATTATTGATAGGAACCTCCGATATAAATAAATAATTTTAAAAAGTTATTAACTAAACACTTTTAGATTGTCAACAACAAAGTACACGTCCAGCGAATCTTGAATTGAACGCCCAAAAAATATTTAATCTCTTGCGTTGTCTGTCCATCACTAACAGCATTGATGAATAGAGAGTGCTTGCTGCTCGTTACTTTTAATAGGGAGGACCAGCTCAGAGTTGGGGGCACACAAGGCCCACTATAGTAAACATTTTATTTTATTAAAATATAATTTTTTTTTTTTTTAAATTCAAGTACATTTCGTTTCGAATATAGAAAATTTTTCGTTCTTTTCTAAATACAAACGATCACCTTTCATTAAAATTTCTTGCTTGTGTTCCGCTTTCACAATTGCTTATTAGTCATTTAAAGAGATCTAATATACATATTAGGTTTGGAAAGCTAAGGTAAATTTACTCGACGCTCCAGTTTCTTTTCAAGTGTCTTTAATCTTGTGTGTGTGTCAACCTCTACATAAATGTTTTATTTTAGCCACAGAGCTTCTATATGGTTTCGCTTCATATATAATGATTACCTTAGTTTAGTCGTTCTATGGTTCTTTAAAATCGGCGGTAATGATCCATCCCATTGCGTTGTAGTGATGTGATAGAGGATATGGTGGGGTTTATGTATTATTGACAACTAAATTTATGATCGTTATTGGCCATTCACTGATTATAATTGGTCTTCATTGGTTGCTTCTGAAAGGGTGTGTAGTGTGAGAACAAAATTAAATGTACAACGCATAGGTTATACACATATACTAAACAATTCGTGGGTAATTAGCGAGCATTCAGGTAACTTTTTTATGCTCTCGTAATCCCATCTTAGTAAATTTTTAGGAAATATCCCTTCCACATTGAATGCTATTTTGACTTGCAAAATCTTGTCTTTTCATATATGCTTGTGCTATGGGGGAGATGCTGTCCTTTGTGAGGTTGTGCGCGGGTTCGGGATTATGCGGTAATCATGGTTTTGCCATGGTTTTCCTTTGTTTAAAATGCCTTTTATGCTATGCTGTTAAAAAAAAAACAAAAACAAAAAAGTACAAAAGTTTCGGACTTATGGTAGAAAATACCTTCTTAAGTTATAACTTTACAAGCACCATCCCATCAAAAAAAAAAAAAAAAACTGACCTTATAATACCACCAAACCCCACTAATCATTATTATTGCACAAGCTAACATGTTACTTTCTTGGTACGCAAGCTAACATGTTCCTTCGAATTCTTCTTACAAGGAACTGAGGCGCAGGCCAGAGAAGTCACAAAAAAGAGTGGGCGGAAAATCAAGCGTCATGCCAGGAGACTTTCATCTCCCAACGCCTGTTGACCACCATGGATATTGATTCTTCCATTAACCGGAGGTAGGTAGCTGTTACTTCCTCGAAATTCGATTCAAGTTGGGTTAAGATTGACTGAAAATAAAAGTCAGTGATATTTAAGTTGCAATATCCGAAATTTAAATAATTTAAAGTTCAAAAATATAAATTTTGATTAATGTGAAGCAGACGTAGAACTCTCTGATAATTTAAGAATAAATTCCAAAGAATTAAAATTTAATATGCCTGAAACTCGCCGAATTTAATATTTAATATATCTAAATCCTGAAATAATCCCCATTGCTACCCGTGGCAACTGGCAGGTGGCAATTTGCAGGGGCACTTACGATAGGCAATGCTGACTAGTTTCTTTCCTTCTTTTTGATTATTATTATTTTTATTTTTTCATTAGAAAATTTATTTTAAAGAAGAAAAGCTTACAAAATCGAATAACTAAACTGATGACAGAACTAAATATGAAAACAATTTTGAATCAACATTAATTCTATCAAAAGCATTCATGCCCTCGACTGTTTTTACCTTACCTTCGTGAACCACGTCACATTATTGTTGTCCTATAGACACGGGATCTAAATTAACAGATAATGCCTGGTTAGGAGAACAATTGCCTGGTCTCTCTCTCTTCTATGTTTTTTGAGCAAAACCAACTGCCTGTTTATGAAGAAACTGAAAAGGGTAAAAATGGGCACAAACAAAATCCTCAAACGTTCAAATAACTGTCATCATTAATTAGGAACAAGGGTCCGTGATCATCCTGTTACAGTTTCAAACGATGTACCCTGACCCCCAAACCACCACAAAGCTTCCAATAATGGAAGAGAACTGTTTCTTGAAGATCTTTAAACGATGTCTTGTTGTGAACTAAGTTAGCGCAACCACACGTAGTCCCTTGATGGGGAGACGCGGTGGAATTCAGTTTGTTCGTAATTATAAGAGTCTGGGTACATTTACAACAACACATATATACAAAGTTACCATGTGTCTGTTGCAGTAACTGGTCGTCACCATCATCATCCTCGTGTCAAGTCAATATCCATGTGGGGGTTTCTCAGATCAACTGGACGTGAACCAGACCAACCGCTCATAAGAGCAGGCATCGCATTTTGAGGAGGAGCACTAGTAGAGATAGCTGATTTCAGTGTAGACAATTTATCACTGGGCTGAGACGCAGAGCTCTTATCACTTTTAGGCCGGCCAACTTGTTTTACTTTGTTCTTGGAACCACCCTGTACAAAACTGCAGACGACCACCTGAAGCAATCAAGATGCTTCTATCATTTCTATAGGCTATAGCTATTAAGACTATCTATGCCTATATTTTATAACCATGAATAAAGAAGAGTTTTTATTCATGGGAAGTGAAATTTTGGTTACTTGTTGCTAGCATATAAAAGAGAGAGAAAGAGACCCAAACTATGGTATGTTCCAACCAATCTCCTTGTCTATGTGTGAAAGACTCATTACCCAAATATTCTCAGCATTTAGTTACCGTTTAGAATTATTCGTGTGACGCACAAAATCCAGGCACTAAAGATGCTCATATTACATAATACAAAGAGCTGACTGAGCCACTGCCATCATTTTCTACACATGTATGCAACCACTTGCAACGGCCCACAGTGAATTAGGCTAGACAAGTACCAAATAATGCTAGATATACCCATATGCATGATGAATTCATTGCGGCTTTTCAGTAATGAATTGCCAATCGGGTATCAAAGATCACTGCCATTCACCTTGAAGTTTAAACCTTAACTTAGAGGGACAGGACCCAGCTGAATTCATGCATGTAGCACATATTATTGGAGTTCAATAAACTAAGGACATAAGTAGGCATGTTGACATGCTATACTAATATACTATGAAAAGGGTTGGCCTCATCGATAACAACAGAAAATTGCACCTGAACTGGACCAGCTGCAACAAGCATTGCGATTGCGCCACCAATGACATGTCCATCAGCACTAGAAAGAGAAGCACTCATACCACCAGTTCTGCTGCATGGGCCACCGTCTTCAGCTACCAAGTAGGAACCTGAGAGACATAATATCTCAAAACGACCCTGCAGGAAGCTAAATCTACTAAATTAGTTTCTTCCAAATCATTCAGCAAATGGTCCTGATTCAATGTAAAAATAAAAGCCAAATTGATAATGCCAACCATTGAGATTTAGTTGATTAAAGCACAAAACTGTTGAAGCAATAGTGTCTTGATGCATACAAAATATCCTATGGAATGTAATAAATTAGATCAGCAAAATACGGGGGGCTCAACCTGAATTACCCAAAGGCTATGGTGCAGTCAAAAGTTTATGGAAGTGAAGAGAGGAGAGAGGGAGAGATTGACCCAAATTTTTATACAATGGCCAGGGAAAAAATAGATTATGGTAGAACCCAAGGAAAAAAGAAAGCAAACTCCTTTCCCTCCCTCTCTCTCTCTCTCTCTCTCTCTCTCTCTCTCTACAAACACGTACAACTCTCCTCTTCAGCAATCCAATTCAATGAATTCAATCATTACTGCAAACAGAAAGGAACTTTCAGTCATTCTGAAGTCTCTACAATCCTAGACGAAGCCAGGTTCAGAGTGGGCAGTGCATGCTTTTCTAAAATGATCCTATTTCAATAATCAAGCCAACTAAAATCAACCAAGCAGTAGATAGAATCATATATATTCCTTGCATGGCAAGTAACATCCCTGCTATTTCCCTGGGAAAAGGTTAATTGCCCTTATGAGTAGGTTTTCCTAACCAAACAAAGTATCTCACACCACCAAAGTAGAAACCAAATCAAGTAGCTAACTTACTGGAACTAGGACAGTCATTGACATTCATATTCAGGATAATAACCACCTTAGATAGCACCAGCATTCCTCCACTTTTTACCTCTAAACAAGTTGGTCAATGTGTGCAATTAAGGGGGGGGGGGAAATCATAACAGGTCCGGAAACTACCAGATTACCAACAACACTAAAGCCAGGCTTTATCACAAAATGCTACCACCATGATGTAACCAAGCCTGATTCAGGCATCTTCTATCTCACTTGTGTAGATAGAGTCCCAAAGAAATCACATAAAGATTTTAGAAGCACAAATACCAATCTTGGCAATGAGCAGGGAAAAATTCTTCAAACCAGAACCATGGATTCTACTATTGCATATCACTGATAATGTAGCCAATGCAAGATCCTAATGATTTGTTTTGACACCAAATTGGAAATACTATAGCTAAAATTGATGTGGCCTCATACTCTTATATGAAACATTAGGCTTTTACAAAAAAAAGAGGGATTCATAGTACATAAGACTTCCACATTGTGAGATCTAGGGAAACACCAAACATACACAGTCTTATCTTTACTTTTCACAAAGAAATTATTTCTACAACTCAAACATGTAACCTCCAAGTCATAATGAAATCACCTTATCATTACACCAAGGCTCGCCCTTCTAGGCTTTTACAAATATGCCAATCAATGTAATTACTGTTACTTCATTGAAATTTAGAGGTTACAAGTTTAGGTATGCTCACCTAAAATTCATTAAAACCATTTTTGGGACCTAGCTGCACCAGCTGCTCCACTAACCATACCTATGACAGCTATTGTTTCAGCTCTTATGTCCCCAATAGCTTGGCAATTAATGGAAAAACCATCAACAATAAAAACATGCTAAAATTCATAAGCTCCAAGCAGGTAAACAATATAAAATGACCACGAGAATACTGGATTATCAATAAGAACACAGAGCCAGTGTACACTCAGGGCAGCGAGAAAATCAATGTATATTCACAAATTGGCACCCCCAAGTCTTCCTATTAAATCAGATGAAAAGATGAGCATACATAAACTTCACAGCATAACTCCAGGAACAACATTTTCCAGAATGAAAGAAATGGAGCCAAGTCACTAGAAGACTAGTTTAAATGGGACACTATAAAATTGGGCCCGATTGCATTAACCTGATATGAGAGGCTAGGCCCTGTGGATGCCGGCCGACGCAGAGTTACTGAGGAAATTGTACCGGTACCAGATAAGACACAAACAGCCCTTGGCCTCTGTTGGGAAAATGACAATACCTTTGCCACTATATCCTGCATGCAGCAATAGAAATTTCACATCCACATGCCCGTCAACAATGATTAAAGTGCATGCATGCCAATGTGTAACCAATGCATGCACAATATGCGGGTGCTTCACACTAAGTATCTCCATCTACTTCTGCAAGTTACTATACAGATCAACAACAGAATAAATAAACAGGCTTCAAACTTTGAGAATATCTAGAAAGCCCCAATATCAGGGCAGTTTTGGCAAAGTGTTCCAGCCACAGAATCATGGTCATTATTTCAACAAACATCAAGTGCAAGTAAGCCTCATACATTATTTTACTTCCTATCTCAAAACCAACTCCTACCAATTTCAGGGAAAAAAAAAAAAAAGAGGCAAATGAGAAAGTACAGTGTTTTTTCAACTCACATTGACTATAAACATTTAGGAAAACCTTACAAGTCATATAAATGGGGAGGTTCAGACTGAAGAAAACCTAAAACTCACAAAATTTCCATTCAAAATTGCATCATCATAATACACCAGAGACTATAATGTTTAAGGGATACATCATACTTCTCCTACTCCAATCTGGATCACATGTGGTGCAAAAGCTAGCCCAGCCGAGCTGTTCATCCATTCACCTATAATCATCAATTCGGCACAGAAGGAAATTACACCAAAAATCAGCAAACCTCAGATTCATAAATATACCACCATCAAATTTTATGCCAACAAGTGAGTAAAGTCGCCTCACGACATAAATAAATCAAAATGACTTAATCAACAAGTTTTCTCTCCCCTTTGCAACAACTCAAACCAAAACTTAGAGGAGAAACTCCAGTAGTATAATTCACTTCTACATTTCCTATTATTGTTCAAATTATTGTCCAAAAAATGTGATGGTTACAATCTTGAAAAATCGAAACAGCACTAAATGCAGGATAATTTGGCAGTTGATAGAACAGAAGGTTGGGAGCCGAGGGTAACAGCTTAAGTTGTCTCCCACAGAAACCTTGAGAATATTAAAAAAACATTGTGATTCAAATATTGAAGCAAAATATGAAGATATGAAAACTTATTCCAAAACACAATGCATCATCTTCTAACATTCCACAGAAGAAATTCCAAATGCATAAGCACTACGCCAGCTTATTTTGGATGAAACACAATGTATGTCACAAAGAACTACTTGTAGTAGCTTAGAACATTGATAATTTAGCAGCATTACAGTAAGTAAACCCAAAAACCATTGAAACCCAAAGACAACGCTCACCAAGAAGAGCTAATTGCTGCTTCCTTCCTGTCCCAGGCGGCCGCCCTTTTGCTCGTTTGGGGCTCATTGGATCCTGCACCAAAGAGGGCCTACGCTTTCCCGGCATGGAAGACAATCCAAGAGAAACCTGCCCATCAGGAGCGTATTTCCGAGGTCTCCCTCGCTTCTTCTTCACTGGCTCAGTAACTGGCACCCCTGAAGCAACAGAGGTTTGAATGCCACGACCAAAATTGGCATTTGCTGATTCTATCGAGAATGTTGACCCAGATAAGCCAGGCCTAGCATTGGATTGAACTGGAAGGTTAGGGTTTGACAGGGATCTGAACGCAGGTGGAGAATGAAATGAGCCAGCATGTGAAGCAGACCCAGACACACCAATCCCTCCTCTATGAATGTAATATGGAGATGATCCACTGGATAATACCATGGCTTCTCTTCCATCCATGCATTTACAACGAGAGATAAAAGTAAATTCCAAGAAAAGGGTTTTAAAAGGGCTTTGGTCTGAATAGGGAAAAATTCAGGAAAACAACGGAAATTTCAAATCTTTAACTTAGAATCCTTGAAAAACAAAGAGGAAATGAAAGCCCTTTTCTCCATAAATATTCATAACATCGAAACAGGGGAATTTGGAAACTGGGGTATTACGGGGGCTTTTGTCCCAATGGAGGAAATCAAAAGAACCCAAGAAACATTTCAATTAAATTAACTAAAATCAAGACAACAATGCTTTTAAACATCAAAGAGCTCTACTCACAATCCAACTAGAGAGCCAATTTTCTGAACACTCATAGTTAAATATCAGAAACTATGGCAACTACAAAAGTCAAAAGGCATAACAATCAAATAACTGTTGGACCATGCTACAACAACCCATCAAGAAGAACAAAACTCCAGATTTGAAGTGCAATAGGGTTTTGGGGAGAAAATGCAGGTTGGGGGGGGGGGGCGTGGCTAAGAATGGGGAGATAGGAAGTGAGAAACGACAAGAGAGAGAGAGAGAGAGAGGGAGACAAAGAAAAAAAGGAATAAAAAATGCATAGGTGAGCTTTTGAAATTGAAGGTTGGCAGTCTCAGGTTGGTCCAAAGTAGTGTGCAAGTTTCGTGTACAGGTGTGCATGCTTTTCAAGTATTTTTGACTAAAGGTTAAGTGAATGACTGTGCGTATGTGCGGTGGCCTACCAAAGTACCAAACTAAGATAGATGTCCTTGTCGGGCTATCATGCACTGGGGCTGCAGAGCGCTTTATTTTTATTTTTTTTTTATATTTCTTTGCTTCTGAAATTTTATATTGTGAGGACTTGTACTTTTAGTTTGAGGTATCCTCTGCGGCTTTTTCATTTTGTTTTTTTTTTTATAACTTTATTTCGTTTTCCCCTATTATTGGATGAATTAATAATTTTCTTTCAAAAAAACTGATTCATCATGAAATAATTTTTTCTTTCTGTTTTTAACATAATTATTATGAAAAATTTCCATAATCAGATGACAAATAGAAATTTTTTATATATATAAAAAATTAAAATTTGCAAAATCTATATGATAATTATGAAAAATAAAATAAAATGAATGTCGATTATTATAGATAAGACTTCGTCGTTACCGTCAATTGATACAACAACTACAGAAGACACTCTCGTCCCCGCACCCACGCCCACCCCCAACTTTGGCTTGGGTTACCCAACTTTCCACGTTTCGGGTTTTACCGTGTACTACTTTCGTGCAAACTGAGACTGCCTTTAACGGGGGGGGGTCTAGGGAAACAAACGGAAAAATGTTCCGACATGTTGAACAACACTACAAATCTTTTTTTTTAATTAAAAAAAAGAAATTAAGTAACATGATAACAATAATATATATATATATATATATATATATAAAGAATCATTTGTAGTTTTTTCTTAATTTCATACATAAATAATATTAAATATAAAAAATTATTATATTATTTTGTATATATTATTATATAACAATACTTTTTATAAAAAAAATTTTTTTTTTTTAAAAGAGAGAGGGTGCTGTTATTTCTCTGTCTTTCTGCGCGGAAAAAGAAGAACCGTAAAGATGCTACTTGTTAGAGTAGTATAGGGCACAGATCACGAAGCACCCGAAAATAAAAGAGAATGACGTGAAATCATTTGCATCCTTTAAGGCTGTTGTCTGGGCCCGTTGGATTTGGAAAGGCACGAACCATTCTGGGCTGGAATTTCCGAGATTGTGCCCACAATCACTTTTTAACTTTCTGTGTTTCTGCAATCTAATATCGGGATGAGGACACCCACCACCATCTAGTGGTTAAAGTCTCACCATAAAAAATCATAGAGTTCATGTATTTGTTAAAACATTAAGTAAAATTAAACATACCTCGCTCCACACGACTACGATGCGACCAGTGCAATCACTAAGAAAAAAAAGACTTGCTCAACATACGAGAGTTTTGAATAAAACTAAATTACTTGTTAATCTATTGGTAGTCCAAATGTATTTCGGGGGATGCAGCTTTGAATGGAGAAGAAAAAAATGGATAGTCCATCACAAATCGAAAGTGATTGAGAGGCGCTAGCCAAGCGAAAAGTAAATTGATAAAAATTTTGAAAAAAGAATTGCGGCATTTCTTTTCTGCGAATAATCAGCTCAGCTGCAACTACAAGAAGAATCGATTGAATCAATTAAATGACTGGCAACTACCTTACTTCAATGCCTATTGTTGTGTATGTACAAATTGTGAAAGAGGTTCAAACTCTGATCGTTTCCTAGCTGCTCTCCTAAAAGGCTTCCGCGTTTGCCATCGTAGCCGATCTACCTCATCATAAGGACTAAAGTTAGTAATAATATGATTTGTAGTTGGCAAGATGTTCTGTGTTAGACTGAACTTGGGGACACTATGCTTCATTCTCAACTTTGTGTACCGTGGGGAAGGCGTCTTTGGCTCCAGAAGCTTGGCACCGGTTGATCTGCCAAAACATTCAAGCAAAAAGCTGTTTACCAAAATGCAGAATAGAACACGTGTAACCGAGCTGCTCTATTGCGTAGAATTCAAATTTTCAGAATATTTTGTTATTTTGGCTAGATCAAGCTCACACAATCAGAAGCTTCGGCCACAACATTATTTTAAATCTTTTTTCTGGGTACATTTTGCTCAAAAACCACATTGGAAAAGTTCAAGTAGACATTCCTGGCAACTAAGGCAACAGTGGTTGGTACTAATTTTAAATCTTACCTCTCATGGTTCGTCAGTGGGAGCATAGACAATCTTTCTGCTTTGGGGTTACATGCCGCACAGACAAAGATTTCAGGCAGGGAAAGCAACTTGATACATTCAATATGATACCACTCATCACATTGGTTACACACTACTTTTGCTCTATCATCATAGGGCTTCCGACAAATGCAATACAGCATACTCCGAGCTCTTAATAACTGCAGTTGCACAAATACTGGTAAATAAAATGCCAAACCATTCAGTAGAGACATCAGATTTGGTTACCTTGAGCTCCTTTTCTAGGACAACAGGTAAATTTTCACCCTCTGTAATTAGCTTAAAAACTTTATCTAAGCCAAGAGCCCCAGAATCTGTTGCAACCTGTAGAAACAACATACCAACCAAATTACTGAGACATAACAAAATTATCTGTGAGAAGTATTAGAAAAGCCATGCCAACCTTTTTGGCTTGATCAGCCCATTGAGACCCAATGTGCTCTAGATCCGTGAGTTTCTGCCAAAAATAATCTCCACAAGGTATGCTCATCGCCAGTCCCTAGCAAGAATTCCGGATGGCATTTACCATGGGATTTTGAAATCAAAGATGCATATGTATAAAACTCAGAGAGAAGAGAGGGATGGTAAGTGGGGAGGTTTAGACAAATATATTACAGAAGTAAACCAGTAATAACCTGAAACAGAGGGAGAGGATAAGATATATTGGGGATTGAGTATACTATTAGGCATTAGTTACAGCTACAAGATTTTGAAAGGAAAAATGCAATAGTCCACAATATCAAATCCAAACTGCAAACTATTTCCTACCAAGTTATTATTTTCTAAATTAAGAAAATTTATATTAGTAGGGGAAAAACAAAAGAAAAACAAATAGCATCATTTTCAGAAGATTATATCCACACTCTCACAACTCAGTCAGAATGCCAAAGGGCATACCTCTTCAATATGCTGATGAATCTGGTGCATTGTGGGCTTCTCTAGTGCCTCAAATGATCTGTTGACTTTAATTCTCCACAAATTTCTACCCAATGCCAAGTCAAGATCATCATTATCATGATCATCATACACACCTGCCACTTCCGAAGCCTGCTCAACACAACCAGTACACACTTAGCAGCTATTGCTTTCTTCGCTTGCCAACAACAATTCTAGGCTTACAGGGTTGAAGCTAGATGTTAGCAGGTGGACGCACACGCACACACATATAAGCAATTGGTTGCAGTTCTAGAAAATGAGTACCTTAAAAGCAGCAATTAATTTTCCAGCAATAACATTCAGATCTCTACCCAAGGAAGACAATGCAGGATCCAATATCTCTCTCAAGCATGTTTTGTATTCAAGAGATTGCTTCACAACCAGTTGCAATGTCTCTTCTTCTTCAACCCTGTGGAATGGAAGCCAGCAACATGAAAAAAATGGGAATACTAATTACAGGCAACAAAGATAATGAGCCATCATAGTCTTTCCCTGGTCAGAAGCATAGGAAATACTAAGAGCAGTATGGCAATGACATGAATGGATTTCCCTCCCCTGAGTTTATAAAACCCAAATATGAATGGATTTCCAAAATCACGGGAGAGAGATAACACACAATCTCATGTGTGCTCAGTCGCAATTTACTTTCCAATGTTCCGGGAATATTTAGTTTAGGAAAGAGATTTTTCAATAACAGGGAATCAAAGGAAAAATGTTTTCACATAACTTTGGTAAGTTTAGATTATATGGAGCAGAAGAAGCAATAAAAGAACTGAAGATCAATTTGGCATAACATACAAGGAAGTTTCTGTGAAACTGTATCAGGAGTACGCAATATTACCTTACAGATAAATTTTCAGCATTGGATAAAAGTTCAACTAGCATCTTTAACTCAGGTCGCCTCCTTCCAAATCTCTGTGCCAAGACAATCAATGTGAGACGAATATTCAAGCTTCTTTGTAGGACACAAGTAGAAAGGAAAAAGATATGCGAATACATGCATACCAGAGGACCACCTCTCTTTTGATATACTGATCCATCGTCCAAAGAACAGCAATATGGGCAAATGTATAATCCTGCATTTTTCAGATCATCTAGTGCCGACTCCAAGCACTGTAAATGGTAGCTGTTGAAATGATTGATATCAAAATACATGACAATCAGAGAAAAAAAAAACCAAAGATAAGCACCCTCAACATCTCCAACTGAATAAAAACCATTCATTACTGGTAACAGAGTTATAGCACAAAATTATTCACAACGAGCCCAGGTAATTTCAGGACAAATGGAATTGAAACATCACCAGTCATAAACCTAAAGTGTGCCTCACAGGGAAAAGGTTGCATATACTTTTTAACCTAGTCAGAATAACTTACTGGTCATGGCACATTGAACAGGTTGTGAATTCTTGGTCCTCAACATAACCAGTGCAGCACATGCATAAATTTCTTGCTCCATAGCTCTCTGACTTTCCAGCAATGTAGTGCAAAGCTTTTTCTAGACCCTGAATGATCTGTTAAATCATCAAAAACAATTATCATGGCTCTGCTAAATATCATAACAATGGAATCAGTGTCATGACTCAATAAGGTGTCTTCATGAAAACCTGTAGTAAAGCACCAAGCAATGAAGTCCCATCACCTACAAATCTCTCTACAATCTCCACACATTGCTGTTTCCACTTTTCAATTCTCTTGACTTCAGAAAGAACCATATCTAGTTCTGGACAACCAAATGCAACAGCCATTCCAAGTTCCTGAAGGTGGCAATATCAGAATAGCTTGTTAGCTAATGGGACACAAGACAGCACTGAGAGCATGAATCCAATCATAGGATGAAGTGCTCATTGAACAAAGTCTCAATACCAGGCCGTGAAGTTTACAGTCATAGGAGATGTCTATATTAACATCCAACCTAGTATATACCAGTTCTCCAATATTACATGAATATGATTCTGGCCCATGCATTACAACCTGTAATTCAAGTTTAGTGCAACAATATCCAAAATGCAATTTATTGGCCAACATCCAAGTGTTGTTCAGACTTCAGATAGTAGTGATGCATCTTTTAACAAGTGTTCACAAAAAGCCCCATGATAAAGATGTTGAGCAAGTGCAATGGACAATTCCACTCCACAACAGATACTAGAATCAAAACAGGTAAAAGTAGATATGTTATAATTCTAGAAAAACAAATCACGAGAAAATAATAAAGTGATGATGGGAAGAAATGAGAGGCAACACATCATACCTTGAGTTCTAGTATTGCAGACCAGGTTCGCTCCTGAGACTTTAGACAGAAAAATTGGTGTACTTGTTCTTGCCACCACCTGGGTTCAGGGACAATATGTGAACAAAAATCAAGTATAAGTGGTGTCTCTACTTGAGGAAAGCATGTCAAGATGCAATATTACAACATGGAAGTACACACACATTCATATGGACACTCAAAAGACCAATAACATTGCTGCAGAACATAACATTGCTATGCTAAAGTACAATATAGAAGTACACACACATTCACATGAACACTCACAAGACTAATAGCATTGCTGCATAACATAACATGTGAGTGTTGTCTCAAGATAGATGAAGCAGCACTCTCTCCTTTCAGATAGAAAGATAGGACTTACAAGCCCCAATGGCAGTTCACTAACTTGGCAAAACAATGGGCAATACAAATAAATTACAAATTTATGCTGCATAGGAGTCTAGAAGGATAAATTTCTTCCGCATAAAACAACATATCCAATATGAAAACAGCCTTTTCTGTACACTTTTAATTTGGAGAAAGGAATGGCCCTCCAAAAGCAATTTTCTCCTATATGAAAATATGACCCATGCCTACACAATGCCTTTTAGCTTTTACCCCATAGACTCGAAAGAAGCAATTCCATACAATTACTTAATTGTCTGCAATTAAAAAGCATATAACAGAAGAATATGGGATAATAAAAGGGAAAAAAAAAAAACAGTGTATCTTGGCCAAAGATACAACAATACCGAGAGAAAATAATTCTAGTAATTTTACTAAATATCAGGATGTATTTTATAACTGTAGCACCTCACAAAAGGACCTTACCCAGGTATTTTAACAGATAAAACCCACTTCATGTGCATATTGGTTATTAAAAAGTGTTAGTATCAGGTGTTACTCTTTGAATATATAGACCTAGGGATACAAAGTTAGTTCTAGCAAATAATTAACTAGCAAGAAATCACTTGGTACTCATGAATTTATGGAAAAGACAAAATCTTACTTAGGCACAACTGCTTTGGATGGAGAAAAATAGAGATATTTCAAAACACATCAAAGCAATTTTGAGGTGTATAACTGGGTAAAAATTGAATTGATAGAGCTTTTTCATGAGTCCAAGTTTTTGCAGAAAAATTGATCAATTAATCATTTCTTCCATGTGAAGATCAAAAAAAATTTGAAAAACCAAATTCTAGAAATTTCCTCCATGCGGCCTTTTTTTTTCCTCCTTGGAACGAGGCACAATGGAAAAGCGTATACAACCAGCACACATTCCATCGACAGGCAACTATAGTGCTATCAAGGAAAAGACTTTTCCCACCGTCCAATGACATCCATTTTAAGTGGATTTATTTGCACGCAAAATCTTCCTCATAATTCCTTTCAACATTTTGGTAGTTGCCATCCAAATAGGAGTGACAAATCAAATTTAAACAAGTATACAGAAACTTACATCAATGTGTTGATTTCATGCCTCGAAGATTTACACATACAAATTGTAGTCAAAGGAAAGTTTTCACCTTAGAGTGGCTCGGAAAACAAGTAGGAAGAGAAAGAGAGTGAAGAAAATATTATAAGACTCACTTATGTTTCTGAATAGTGTGGACAAGTTGATCAACAACCACTGGAAAGGAGATATCTCTAGCCTGCAATTGTTGAATACTCTGGTTGTTTTAATGCCTACCAAATAAATGAACCATAAAACCGATGGCATAGAAAACATGAAGAACAAAAGCAAAATAAAATTTTATGTGCCTTGAATTCAGTCAGAAATTCTTCAGCATCGCTCAATTTGCATCTTTCAAAATTGCTTGCCACAGGAATTATCCCCAAAGCTTTTCTAAGCCATTTGACTCCATCAAGTAATAAGCTCCACAGCAAACCAGAATCACAAGTACCAGAGAAATCTTCTGCAGTTTTCATCAGACTCTCAACATCCTAAAGGAGAGAACAGATAGAAGACCTTTAATGAAGGAGACAACTGTCAAAAACCCAAGTGCAAAGAGAAAGTAAACAATGTCCCATGACTCAGAATTAACATAAAAAAAGTTAAGAAAGTTCAAATAAAAAATGCACCTTATTGTACACAAAAAAGATTAAAGCTTTAAGGTAACATTTAAGAAAAGGAAGGTGTGATTTCTGACCTCAAAAGAAGGAGCAATAGAGCAGAACGAGAACACCCTGGTACACCATTGCAGCATTAAATGAGCATTCTGAAGTTTTGGAATCTCAGCAAAGTCAAATCCAAGGGAGCAACCAGATTTTCTGATGGATTCTATTCTAGCAATCAGAACTTCAATCCTTGTAATCAGACCATTGCTCTCTCCATCACCCAAAGAACTAGCATTGCACACAAACTGAACATCTTCCAGTGCAGAGTAGGCAACTTGCTCCCATTCCTCACAATTCTTCAAAACAATTTCTAGCATTCTCTGTTCTTCCAAAGATATCTTAAGCAACTTAGATTGCAAAATCAAGCCCTGCAGTTGATAAAGCATTTTTCGTAAACAGAAATGTCCTGGGACACAGCAAATTCTCAAGAAAGGACAAACCTTCAGGCCTTCTAACTTCAGCAAAGGACATGAGCCAGCTGCCATTGAGGAAGAGGACAATAAAAAAGGCTCAGAATTCTTTAACCAAAATTTTGCCATTAGCACAGCCTCTTCAACGTCAGCAAGAGAAGGCAGAATAACGGATATTTCTGCTGCACTCCTAAAAGATTGAAACTATAAATCAAAATAGGGAAAACATGATAAACTGATTGTGCCAAAATAAAAAAAAGATCCAGTCAAAACCTCATAATATCCTCGAATTCAGACATTTGACCTCGATGTGCAAAAACTTTAGTTGCTCTCTCTTGCCAGCACATAGCAGCTGCAAGCACTCGAGACATATCAACAAATAATTTCTCTTTGTCAATCTGTAATCTGAGTATAAAGAGGAAAAGAGAAAAAAAAAAGGAAGAAATGATATGTAAGCAGCAAAATCTTAACAGTAAATAGCTACATTTTCAATTTGAAGAGGCATCAGGGCAAGAATGCATACACAGCAGCCTCCATCATCAGTTCCTGGATAAAATCCATGGGCATCTTGTTATCACGTGCCTGCATAACCAGGCAAGTTTATATGTGTAACAGATATGAACAAAAATTGTGCCCTGAATTCATCATTTATCAGGTTGCTGTTTTATTCAGTCTACACTGAGTAGAGATCATTCAATTGGCAAAATATAGCATTCACTTATCCAGTTTTCAGAACCCATCAAAATATACAGATACATATTCCAACATACCACCACCAAATATAATCTTGGAAAAGGAGAGTATGGACTACCTTCAGAGCTTTTACCCTGCAGCAAGCCTTCTTCAACTCAATCTCAACTAGAGGCAACTCATCAACTGTCCATAAAAATTTAACTAAACACTAAGACACTAAACTAGTTGCCAAAATTATTACAGCAAACACCAACAACAGCTGTTAAATCACAGTACTACAATAACAACGCCTTACTCCCAACTTTCATTGGGGTCCCTGTTAAATCACATTAATCAATCTAAATTTTCCCAGGAGCTACCTTGAATTCTCAAAGATGCTCCATCTTTCACAAGGCAACTTAATTCATCAACCACAGCATCTTGATCCTCCCGATTGTGAATATTGAACAAAATTTCATTACAGTGGACAATCCAGGAAACTGCACCAATGCGGTGTTGTCTAAGAAGTGTCAACTCTGGTATTTTAACAGGAAAATCATCCCATTCTTGAAGAATCATCTCAACATTCTGCACCACCAGTAGTCCAAAATTCATGTCCCATACATGGAACTAGGAAAATGAGAAGAACATAATAAAACATCATAATGACACCTTTAGAGTACTAGGAGTCTTTAATCTTTCACTACACCGAGCTTGACATGATTCAGCTTGCCTTAATAGATCCAAAAGCAGCCCCCTTTCAGGAAGTTCAACTTGAAGTTCTGATATCTATTTAGACAACCCCAATTTGTCAAAACCAAAGCGAGAAACTGATAATGAAGTATAGCAAATTTACTAAATAGGAAAAATGAAATCACCTCCAACTTCAACTTGTAAAGAACATCAACATCAATCGCAGCAGAGCATTTATCTAGGACACATTTCCTTGCACTCTCTAGCCAGGCCTAGAAGTCCAGTGTAACCAGGTAAACAACTGCCTAAAGAAAACACTAGAAGAATCTAATTCTACATAGGTTCTCCAAAAGCAGTGACATTTAATAAAAACTCAGATGGTGATTCACACCATGTCAGAAGCTGTAATGTTACAGGTAGAATGTTAGAATTGAGACGCATATTTTTGATTGCAAGCCTATGGCAATAAGTATTGGAAGAAAGAAAGATTCTGTAAGCCAAAAAAAAAAAATTCAGTCTAGTTCAGTACTTGTTTGCCAAAAACTCATGCATCCTAAGAGCAAGGTAAAAACAAACATTAGAAATCTGAATACGCCAGCAATTTACCTTGGCAGATGAAACTTTTTGTGATAACTTCTCAACTTGTTTAACATAGATTGGGAAATCACAAGCTCTTGAGTAAAGTGACTCCAACTCAAACATCTGTAGTGAAAATTGTGAACAAAGAATGACACCAAGAAGCTTTTGCTTAACAACCAGACAGATTACTAGTAGATAGGTAACCTTTGAGAAAGACATCAGTGCAGAATCAATTGCCTGAATCAGCAACTTGGCTTCTTCTGCATACTCCTATATGAAATTGTCAAGAAATAAATCCAAAAGATTCAATCAGTGAAGAAGAAAAATGACTGTAGAGGCTAAACACCAAATCACAAGAACCTTTAATTTTATATGCCCAGGCTCATTACAGGGCACAGGCTCAACATTCAGCAACTCATTAATATATTCCATATGCACTCTCTCCAAACCACAACAACTGGACCAGTTTTGAATTCTAAACAAACAATCCCTTATGCCTTCTGCCCACTTCTGAGCGACAATCAAATTCTTCACCGCATTCCTCACCTGCATTGCAAATGAACAAAATATATATCCTTAGAAATCCCTTCTCATAACTTCTATAAACTAAGCCCTTGAAGCAAAGATGGGACAAGACTTACTGGATCCACCTCGAGGCCAGCCCAAAGAAATTGCTCAGCTTCCTTCAATAGAGTAGCATATGCATCGCAAGTATATGGACTATGAAAAACCTCAAAGGAGTGCGAAACCCATTGTTCAGTTAGTTGAGCCAGGCTGATGTGGCCACCTTTGACCTGCATGCATTTCATGAGTTTGGCATACAATGGGCAGGGTAAACCAAAATGGAAACAAATGAAACACATACATAGCTACTCCAATAATTTGATGAGTGCCTTATATCAAAAAATGTAATAATAAGATGCTGAACCACAGCATCAAGAAGAAGTACTCCATTGCAGAAGAACACAATCACTAGATATTTTACCGACAAACACATTGCTGCAAGCCCATAAAACTTTGGTTGCACTATGATGAAGAGGAACACCATCATTGCATATTTTAGTAATATCTTAAACAAATTGCCATCAGACCATAAACTTTCAACTATATTTTTGGCTTGACAAGCCCATCCTGTAGCTGTATGGGTGACATTTCCCGTTGTTAGTCCAAACACATGGTTTTACAGAAGAAAAAAAGAATGATGAAACTCAGCAGTATAGCACATAGCTACGTATGCAGATTTTTATTTTTTTTTTCATTTTCAGAAAATTTAACTTCGTGATAATTAGAAAGAAAAATAACCATGCAGTCCACAACCAAAATAATTCAAAGAAAACAAAGGTAACCTTCTTTGTCAAGGCACTGAGCTCATGGGAAATTGAGATTTGGCTCTGTAAATTCTTATTTTGAAGACTCTCCTCAGAACTATGTTTATCCATCATATGCACCAATTCATACAACTCTGCAAGACTATAACGATAAAGAAGGCGAAGTCTGCTGGATTTGCATTCACAAATGTGTTCCCAATGCTGCATGACAAACAAATGTAGATCAGACATTATGGGAAGTTTCAAAAATGTCAAATGCCAACAGTTGAAAAGTGGACAATGAAAGCTCGGCCAAGTACAGAATAGTATCAAGTCTCCTATGTGCTCTCCAGAGTGTATGCATAACTACAGTGTCAACATAAGCAATAACTTGAAGTAAGTGGTACAAAGTAGGAAAACCACTTTCAGCAGCTCAAATAGCATAAGGTCAAAAGAAACAATTGTGTAAATAAAAGTTAACCTCTTTCAACAAACAAAAGAGAGGTAATGCAACATTGTTCACTTCTGTACCTCCAGTAGCAATAATAGGCCATCAAAATAACATATGAGAATTTATATCAACTAATGCAAAGATAACTTCTTTCATTTCAACTATCAAGTATGATGAAGATTGGCATGCAATTTTCCATAACATTCATGATTATTAAGATCCCATACCTCCAGACATACAAATATAGCGGGCCTACAGCAGCAATTGACAGCAGAAAGATAAAGATATCGCTTGCATATAATGCATGTTGGATCCTGCAGAGAGTCATCAATCATGTAAATGAGACAAATAAATGCATCATTTCTACCATGAAGCATACGAAAGCATAGGTTAATTTATTACCTCTTCGGTACCAACATATTCAGGGGATTTCCGAGGAGGCATGGGAGATGATTTGACAATGCCACTTCTCCAAATTTTTTCTCTGCAGATTTTCTCCTTAGTATACATCCTAAGCAATTCTTTCTTTAGGTGAGGTGATACCTCACTGCCACAATCACCCTGCCAGAGACATCAATAATCAAGATGCTGCATGAGATTCACAGAAGAATTGACGTATTACAACTTACAAAGCAGAAAACAACTAAAAGGCTGTCAACGATGAAGATATACATCAGCATATCAGACTGCTCAGAGAAAAGATAGTGCCTCCAAGTTGAAATACAAGACAAACAGTCGATTTTCACTCGTGAAAGAACAATATATAATTAATAAAAAAAAAAGCATGTTGCTCTAAGAAAGTGGATATTGCCCGCTAACCAACAACATAGAAAGACACTCAATACGAATAGTGTGTCTAAAATCCTAGGCTGAATGCAACATTGCATGACTGACAACAGCTCGGCCATTGTAGTACTTAGAAAGTCGTGTGTCTGTGTCTATGTCTATGTCTGTCTGTCTGTCTCTGCGAGTGTGTGTGTGTGTGTGTGTGTGTGTGTGTGTGTACATGTGTGCATCTCTGTGTCTCTGTGTGTATGTGTATCTGTGTCTGTGTCTGCGTCTCTCTGTCTCTGTGTGTGTGTCTGTCTCAGGTGTGTGTGTGTGTGTGTGTGCATCTGTGTCTGTGTCTCGGTGTGTATGTGTATGTGTCTGTGTCTGCGTCTCTCTGCCTCTGTGTGTGTGTCTGTCTTGGGTGTGTGTGTGTCTGTCTTGGGTGTGTGTCTGTGTGTGTGCATCTGTGTCTGTGTCTCAGTGTGTGTGCGAGCGTCTGTGTCTGTGTGTTGGTGTGTGTGCGTGCGTCTGTGTCTGTGTCTCAGTGTGTGTGCGTGCATCTGTGTCTGTGTGTCTGTGTGTCTATGTGTCAGTGTCTCTGTGTCTTAGTCTCTGTCTGCATTTTTGTGTGTCTGCATGAACGCGCATGTGAGTTCATAAGAGAATGGAATGGCAAAAAAAATATCATGTCACTGACTGCAATTAATTTTTGACAAAAGCTTTGTTGTTGTTGGGTGTATTATATATCAAAATTTTTGAGAATTCAACATTTTAGCAACCAGCAGGGTCAAGTTGATTGTGATCTCTAATTTTCTTAACTGCAGTTTAATGTTTCTTGATAAAAATCCCTACTAGAGAAATAGGATTTCCTTTTTACTACTATTTGCCATCTCAAAAGGTATGTATAAGCTCTGACAGATCAGGAAACTCGTAACCTTGGCTACAACACAAAGAAGCTCCTCATGACATATAACAGCAGTTTTATGGTATGTCTGATACAGCTCAGCTCCAAACCCACCATGTGGCAACCAATCAGCAGGAGCAAAATTCACAGCTTCTGCGCAATTCAAACCTGGAAAACACAAGAGAGGAATCCTAGTACTCAGCATCTTATTTCATGCAAACATCAAAGCCTTTAATACAATTACAAAGTTACACAACATACCAAAGTTAAATCCTCCATGGTAAGACCTGGGAAATGTAATGACAAAATTTCCAGGTTCCTGGCAAAGCACAGGTAAAGAGAGAAATATAGCAAAGTGTAGGATGGAATTTAGAGCCTCAACAGCAACTTGAAAAAGTGAGTACAACAAAATAAAACATTAGAAGCCAATTCCTATACAGAAAATGTGGAGTATTGAACCTGCAGGACACTATAGACCGGAACTCCATTTTCACGCAAGACTGAAGGGTTCAACATGGTGACAAGCTGAAACAGCAAATCTGGCTGTGCATCGAAAAGATCAGGTAGACACCTCCGCATCACCTGCAGAAAAATGGACAATAATAGTGTCAATCAATAATCAACCTTCACAATCTTAAGTAGAGGGGAATACATCCAAGAAATAGAAGACTCTTAAGAAATCCTGAATAAACCACAAAGTTAAAATATCAACCAAGAAGATTGAAAAGATATTTAACAACAAAGATACAAAATAAATACCTTCTCAAAAGCATGGGCTTCAGCACCAGGGACACTATACCAACACTTTGGCTCTCCCCTGAGAGTGCAAGAATATCAAAGGCATCAAATTTCATATAAACCATCAGACTTCATCCAACAAGAATCCATGCCTCCTACACAACATGGTTTTCAGGGAATCTAATCATGACTAACTCAATTCCATTGCATAATTCCCTTATAATATATTCAATTGCTTGTATATCATTTGCAGCATTTTTTTTTTCACCTGTATATCTTTCATTAGCATATTTTTGGCCACATATATAGGGAAGTGAATAGAAGAACCTAGTGAGAAACAATTTATTAGTCAGCAGGAAAACTAAGGTCTTTTAATGGCTTTCATCGAGCTTTCAAAGAATGAGGAGAAACCCAACGATCACCAGGCACATGACCAATCATCTACAGCCATCCCAGCCACCAATAGCCACTAGCAGCCAGTGCCAATGGCCAACAGCAGCCCTTGTAACAGACCACCACTGCCCCCTGCCAGCCTTGACCAATCACCCTTAGCCATCACCACCCACCTAACCAGTAAACCACCATCAACAACAGTGAAAGCCACAACCAAAATATGTTAGGACTACTGCCAAAGACATCACTGCCATAATTAAATCCCAAACACCACCTGAATGTCAACTATAGTCAATGTGTTTTCTTAATGGGTTGCATAAGGCCCAAGCCACACTGAGGCTTGGCAACTCCACCACCCATGAGCAAGACCTACTCAGCAAAACAAGTGCCTTAGGTCAAGCCACCACACATGAAGATGGCACACTGATTTGAAGCCTCAGGCTCTTCCCCCTCCCATTCTCATTTCAATTCCCCCATAAAGGTTCCCTAGTTTTGATTCCCTTCTTTATGTTCAGTAATAAAGCACAAAGGATTACTAAATTTGCTTGAATTTTTCTTCAACTCTCCACCTTAAAATTCTATTATATTCTTTCTAAAAGTGCACCTTATCTCACTTAAGCAATTGCCTTGCACCTAGGCTCTAAGACACTTAGTTTATACTGATCACCATGCCATATTATGTAGAGAAGAAAATAGTTTTTAGAGTGTAGTTTGAATGACTGAACATAAGTTTCTGTTGATATTTCAAAAGCTACAACCTAAATACAGAACACTCATCCATTTTCTTAAAGGAAATAATTTTGCAAAAAATAAATGGACTGTAAACATATGATTCCATTCTCCTAGCACAAACTTCTAATCTATGAAGACTATGCATTCAAAACCCATCCTTACTCCAAACAGACTACACCCTTGAAGGTGTGCATTGGAGGTTTATATTTGGCATTTTTGCTTAAGACATTAGTACTAAATGGTAAAAGTACTGACAAGCACATTTTAAATGGGAAAATTTTGCTTCTTATGATTCAAATGTCAAACACATGCAATGTAGACATAGAAGTGCACCAATGTGAGATACTGCATACAACTACACGAAGCCAATATGACTCACTTTCTGTACAAATCAGTGCTAGTAACAAGAAGTGCCTTCCAGTTCACATTTTCCCATTTCAAAGAAAATAAAACTAATCTTTATTCTCAAAAAGACATAAATAAAATAAAGACAATTAAAGACACATACCAATGTAGATAATTCATTGAGTAAAAACAGTGATCCTCAAAATGCCAGCAGAATGATGAGAACAGCATGCCCACATACAGCCAGGGTACCATAACACCAGTAATGTTATGATGAACAACTTGAAGCATTGAACCTTTCAACTTGGGCAAGTTGTTAAGATTCCAAGGGTTATCACGGTACTTATCCCATATCTTAGCCTCAACTGAATCTGGTCTTTGGTCATTTGCGCGTGGAAAGCCACTGCCATAAATAGAAGTATCCAAATCACTTCCATAGATAACCTCAACCTCACCAGCTGATCCCTCCACAATTTCCCAAAATTTTTTCTCCATTTTCAACCTTGCAGGGCACGCTGACCCAAACCATTTCCTCCTAGCACGATCAGCCACACGCCTAAAAGCTTCCATCGTTAGGCATTTACCAGGCACAAAACCAAAGCTATCCTTGTCAGAATTCAAACACTGAAGACAATACCAATTCCCTGGTGGGATTTGCTTTAATGGGGGTGAGAGACAATAAATGTGCCACCCCTTATTACACCTATCACATAAAAGCATCACTTCCCCATGCAAACCACTTCTGCATTGCTCGCATATTTGGTCAAATACTTCCTTTTTCCCTGACTTCTTACAAAACTTAACTTTCTCACCATCAATTTTCTTTCGGCTTCGTTTTGAGCATGGGACTTCAGCATCATATTCACTTTTCTTATCCTCTCGAACTCCCCTCTTGCAGCCCTTACTCACCTTCATATTCAGCTTGTTATAGTACTCCTCATAATCATACAGATGCTCTCGATACAACTGACACAAAACATGCTTTGCACACTCCGAAGCTTTCCTCCCTGACCGTACAAACCTTGAAACCTCTCCCCATTTCTTCTCCTTCACAACCCTATCATATCCGCCAAACCTCTTAACCGCATTGAACAACTTACAAAAATCCAACTCCTCCCCCTCAAAAACCACCCTCTTTTTCAAAATCTTCCCACGGCAATCCTCCAAGAACCTCCTATACTCCAACTCAAACGTCTTTGAATCACAAGAAGCAGGCCGAGCCTGCAGCTGATGAATGGCCTGCGTTTTTGTAGGAAAACTAAAACTATCCAAATTCAACGCGAATGGCGGCGACCAACTCTTAGGCGGAACAATCCTACAAATCCCATACTGCTCGGCCTCTGCCCTAATCTTGGATATATACTCTAAAGGATCTTTAAACTCATCCTCTCTAGGGTAATAAACCGGCGCAGGAGGCACGTGCAATGATTCAGACGACGAAACGCCAACGTTTTGACCTAAAACTCCTTTCTCCACAGCCCTTGCCCTCCCTTTCCCCATCTTCCCAACCAATCATTCACCTAAACCACACGCACGCACACACACTAAAACACTCAGACAACAATCTTGTACAACAATCTTGCACAACCTTGAGTAATAATCGAAGGGAAATGAGAATTCTAGGGTTTCCCGATTACCTTTCCTTGGGAGCGAGAGGTCCTCACACCGATCGGCACAGTGCACTTCGAGGGAGATTTGGTTGTAAACAACGTGCGGGTGCGGCGGCTTTTATACACGGCGAGCGACTCCTTTTGAAAATATTTATGCCGTTGAGATAATCGGGCATACAAATGGAGATAATTACAAGACATTGCCAATTATGGCTTTTTATCAACGCACTGTCTTTTTCTAATCACACGCGCTGCCGGTTTGGTTAAATTGACGGCTGTGATCCTTCGTTCGGGGGAAAACTTCACGTTTATTGCGAGTTGTGGGAAATCTAGACGCGCGCGTGTCGGTGGATTGGAGTAGATCCGG
The DNA here is from genome assembly GCA_019804595.1 of Bruguiera parviflora. Lineage (NCBI taxonomy): Eukaryota > Viridiplantae > Streptophyta > Magnoliopsida > Malpighiales > Rhizophoraceae > Bruguiera > Bruguiera parviflora. The sequence goes on along the minus strand of CM034058.1, from coordinate 938,759 downwards.
GACTCGACTTGAGTGGACGGTTGGGATGATTTTAGTTAGATCTTCTGTTACCAAGCCTGCACTTTGACTTCTTTTTTTAAATAATATATATATATATATATATATAAAGATTATTACTATTTTTTACTTTTTATTTTTAATTAAGTTGAACTCAGTTTCAAACCCAAAATTTTTAATTCTGAAAACGACTCCAATATCAATCGAGTATCACTGGTAAATAGTAATTACCGTGACGCGGAGAAAATACCACTTCACTGCTGAGTTCCAAATTAATGTCATGCACGGCAAAGAAAATCATCCCAAGCAGATAGAAAATGGAAGTAATAAGCAAATAAGAAAGGTTAACGTGACTCTATCAATTAGCATCTGTGACTAGCCAAACAAAAAAAAAAAGGAAAAAGATAAATCTTCAACGTAATTGCGTTAAACCCTTTTTGGCTTGCGACGAACGACACCGAGGGCAGAGGTACGGTGAAAAATAAGGAAAAGTAAACGACGTACGTTGCAAGTATGGCGTTGCACCGGTGGCGAAGAGTAGGTAAGAGCCGTCGCATTTGACACGTACACAATCAAGGTGTAGTTGGTTGGTATGGGATTAAAAATATGGCGAAGTGTTATTTATGATTTATGTCAATTTCTTTAATATTGTTAAAGTTGAATGTGTTAATCAAGTAATCAAAATATTAAAAAAAAAAAGTAATATAAACCATCTACGTGGAAAGAGTCACAAGAGCGAATTGATGCATGAATAAATTTAAGTAAATGAGGATATAGGTCTTAAAAGAATAAACAGAGAGTTGTAAAAGTTGAAACAATCTTCGTATAAAAAAGTTAAATAGCAGAACTAATGCTGCTGCTACTGGTAGTGCTGCTAATAACGGAACTACTGCTGCAGGACGTCAGCAATTTAAAGAAGCTGCAAATGAAGTACCCAATGGTCCGAATCCTGAATCGAACAAGCAAGCAAGAGGGATCTTTTCACAATCGTAATTGTAGCCAATGGCCATATTAGATATTCCTCGGCATGCGTTGCAGTCCTTCAATCTTTATGCTTGGATGGTATGCACTGATCTTGACATCTTGTATGCACCGCATTTTCAAAACAAGAGCGAAGGCCATCTGTATATATGCAGTCAATTGTGTGTTATTGTAGAGTATTACAGACCCAAAATTGCTAGCTAGCGCAGTTCACTATTTTGGTCTTAATTTTTTGTAGTTTCTTCGGGATCAAGATACTGAATTGTGTTTGTAATTATCTGTAAGCCTCTTCCATGAACCATGTGTGTTTAATGTCCTTCGAGTTCAACAGTGCTGGAATCAATTTGAGTAGAATTTCAGGATCTCATCTTCACATGGGGCAATGACTAACTCTACTTCATCAGACCCATCAAGAATATTGATTGGGTTCTCTCCCTAGTTACTCCTTTCTTCCTGTGTAAATCTTTTGCATTGCTGCTATTTTTACACAGGACATAATCATCCGCCTGTGCATGATTAGGGGGGGGGAGACGAAAACAAAACATGGTAAATGGTAGTGGCATTGCTTTTCCATTTAGACTGGTCAGATTGTCCAAGACCAAGAACTCCAAATTTACAATCTAAAACATAAAATAGCCACAAAAAAAAAAAATCCAAATTGCAGGAGGACGTTGATATGACTTTGGATCAAACACAATCTTGATTTAAGAGAACTAAACAAAATTTCACGCATATACCAAAGATAAAGCAAAATGGGCAATTATAAGCAAGCACAGATGACAATCTGCTACATACATCGGTTGTGAAACTAATCGAGCCTCCAAGCCCCAAATATATACGTACATACATACATACATACATCCATCCATACATAATAATAGCTGCATCAAGAACCTACAGTGATATCATGTCCACACACTATTGTGTGTACATACATAATACACAAATGTATGTAAACAGGGTCCAGAATCAGGATCACTTACCCTTTGATTGAGCAGAGAGAATTCTTGCGCGAACCAGTGTCCATGGAAGTGACAGCAAGCAGCGCCGCCAGTGCCGTTGGTCTCAATAAAGATCAGGTCTCTTCCTGATTCTCCAAATCTCCATTTATCAAACGTCTAATGGCTTACAAGGGGAGGCCTTTCTAAATTCCCTTTTCTTTGGTTATGTCCAAAATAAAATCCAACATTGCATAGAGACCCAATTGATCCAATGGAACATCATTTTACACTCTTTTGTTTTATTTGTTTAGTTGCTTCTCTGTTTTGTCTAATCCGTCAATCATGAACTTGTTTAACAAGAAAATGAAGATAAATGTGTGTTACCCAGTTCACAAATGGAATATTTCTCTTGAAAGAACAGACGTTTCTTGGTTTCATTGGACATGAAAAATAAGCAGTCCACAATCCAACGTAGGAGCTTCGCGGTATTCCGCATGTTTCCACGCACTCGGTTTCGAATTCTCACATCAACTTCCTTCTTTGTAGAGAAAAAAAATGATCCAGTGGTAAGTAACACTCAGACTCTGTAGAACACTTTTAAGTGTGAGGAAGGCTACAAAATTTGCTAGTATTCACCGAGTCCTCCCATTAAGAGAGATTAAATTATCCTAGACTCCCACCTTCCTCTTTTCCTCATCATTGTTTTGTGTTGTTTTAAAAGGTCCCCGCAATACACAACACCGTCGCATTAAAAACCTGACGTATGGGAATTATAAAGGTGAAAGTAGTCTTTATTCTCATTAAATGCAACCAAAAAAAAAAAAAAGGATCGTTCTACATAGGGGTTTACTGTGGATTCCCAAGCCGAGGATTTACAAAAGATTATTCTTGTGAAATTTGTTACCATTCTTTCTACCTCGTGACAGAAAGCCACTGAACACCAGGTAAGGGGAAAAACAAATGGAAAAGAAAAAGGCCTACACCCTAAATTTAACAGAGAATTACAAGAAAAAAAGAGGGTCATTTCAAGTTCCTCAATTATAATGGATCAGTACAGCAGCTCCTCAAAAACAGGATCTATAGATTGTCCCCACTCTCCATTGTACAACTCTAAAAGTTTCTCGGCGGGTGTTACGCCTGCAATAAGATTATTAACCATCACAATAGCCACCGCATTAAAAACTAAAATTTGGATATCAAGGCAGATTTGTCATCCCTAATATTGTGAGATTGAAAAGCAAGCACTTTTGTATACACACGTTCTATTCAATTCCTACCGCATTGGCAGGGTAATTTATAAGGGGGAAATCAAAGTTATAAAATGAAGTCTATTTCTTCAACTCAGAAACCTTTAACCATCGACCAAACATGTTCAACGGAGATGTTAAGAATAGAAGTACTAAAAGCATTGCATGGTTAAAGCCTACTGAGCTGGCAGAACACAGGGAGACAAGATGCATGAGATCGTGCACACTGCCTGTCATACCAGCATGTATCTGGCTAGCATCCTCCATCTTAAGTGCTAAATTTGCACCCAACTACTGGGTGGAAAGAAAACGCCGAAAAATAGAGAAGAAAAATAAAAGAAAGAAGAAGAGAGAGATGCATGAAATATAGAGCAAGTTACCTGTGCTAACCATCTCATTAACCTCATTCAAAAATCCAACCTCTTTGAAGCCTCTTCTTTCCAGACCATTCTGCAAAAAGTCGGGAGTACTTTTAAGCAAAACCATTTGCAGAAGGCCAAAACAATGGGGGTAGTAAGCAAGTTACCTTAGCCAGCTTCACAACATCTTCGGCAAGATGCCTCAGCAATCCACCTCTAAATGGTGTCTTCAGACCCATCCTTGGAACCTAGCAAATAAAAGTTGGATAAATTAAAATTTCCAAATCAAATAGAAGTTCTATTTGTATCATGCGTGTAGACCTATTTGCATTAAGTGCCTTTGTTACCTTATTCCTTAACATTTGTCTTTCCTCAGGAGTCCAATCAGCTGTCATGTCCAGAACAGTTTGAAGTGAGATCTCATCGTATAGTAACCCAACCTGATATTTGGGAAAAGAAAAACAATCCTTGGATAAGATATCAGATTAAAGATCATACAAGGAACTAAACCGCAATTGACAAGGAACTCCACCTTAAAGATTTCATTATCTCCTACAGTAGGAAGATACAACTATGTCAGTAAGTGACAGGCTAATGTTCATTGCCCTCAAGAATTTCTGCAAATTCATGTTCTTAACAATATAACCATCCCAAGGGTTCTACTGTGTTCTCATTATGCCCTGTCCATTTGGACCAGATGGGTACCACTACTCTGATCAAGAAACAGACATGCTACCTAAAAATGAATGAAGGAGGCTAAATACCCAAAATGCTGGCAAAGCACACAGCCTCCTCCAAGGCCCTCCATCAGCACCCCTCATCTCCAGGTATCTCTTCAGCCTGACCTGGTTGAAATGATAAAAGTATGGTATAAGGAATCCAGAGCATCAGGATTACATAAGTTTTTCAGAAATTTGACCAATCTGAGCAGGTAAACCTCAGGAAATATTGTTGTCAAATGATTCTCCCAATCATTAAGGTTTGGCAATTCACCAGGAATGCAAGGAAGTTTTCCAGCCATAAAGTCCTGCAAAAATATCAGATGACAACCATCATTTCTATAATAATCAATACTGTTCCTAGAAATGAAGCAAAAAATGCAAAACCACCAAAAATCCTAAAAAAAATAGAACCATTAAGGTTAGATGGAAACCCGAAATGATCTTCCAGTACAGTCGATATATCTCTTATTTCGGTAAACAAAATACATTGGAACATCAAGAGCATAATCAACATACTGCTCAAACCTGCAAAAGAATTATCATCCTATGATGAATTTCAAGCAATAAGAGAATTGTGTGCAAGTGACCTTAGTTAAACATACCCAAATGAGTCATCAAAAACAAATGGAAGCATGCCTGTGCGGTTCCTATCAGTATCAGTCCAGATTTGGCTGTTTGAATAAACAAGAGTCATGAAAGAGCCCATTGAAAACAGACAATGGTAAAAACTATGTAAAAATTTGGTGATTACCTTCTCATGCTGAGATAGCCATTGGGCTTCTCCTCAGTGAATGGTGAATTTGCAAATATAGCTGTTGCTATCTGTTTTTCATTTCCGTTAGTGAGTCATCATGGAATCGCAAAAATGTGCAGTAAAAAGATGGCGTAAAAATGATTTCTCACCGGCTGCAAAGCAAGACCAGCACGAAATTTCCTTATCATGTCAGCTTCAGAGCTGAAGTCCAGATTAACCTATTTTTAATGAATTTGGCAACCATGTGGTATTAATTTGGAAACAGAAATTCAATTTCTCCACATAAACAAAAAGAAGATTTAATTGATGAATATGCCAAAAGGGAATAGATTGCTCAGAATGGGCCAAACCAGAAAAAATATCAAATGCCTCTAACCTGGACAGTGCATGTCCTGAACATCATGTCAAGTCCAAGTGAGCCCACTTTTGGCATGTAATTCCTCATGATCTCATATCTTCCCTGCAAAAGAATGTAATTGAGCACACATGCTGCCTAAATTGTTATAATAGGAAGCAAATTAATGAAGATTAAAAGACTTGGACCAATGAAAGGTCTAGTACAAGAGAACTAACAACTACAAAATTATCCTATGTTGCAGAATGTGCCAGAAATGGCAACTTATGTAAAAAAGTTAGCAAAGTAGGAGTAGGCAACATGATTTCTATGGCCTTTTCCTCTTGGTTAATATCATTGTATCAGCCGATCAGTACAACTCTAAAAAGCTTTGAAATTATTAAAACAGAGGTATAGCTAATCTCAAGAAATTGAAGCAGATGATGGAGAAGCCAGGCGATGTAATCAGCTGAAATTGACAAACAGGAAGCATAGAGAGCATGATATAAAAGTCCAATGTGCAATTTCCAAACAAAATGCTGCTTACTACAAGGAAGAGAGCAAAGTACTGCTTCCCACCCCAAGAATACCCAAAGAAAAGCAATGTAGAGAAAATTCATTGGGTATAAGTCATATTCCTTCTTTCAAAAATGAATGTTACATTCAGGTATACCTGAATAAATAGCTGAACAGGGATATAGTAGTACCTTGGGCATAACTGGTATTTTTTTAATTCCCCATTTGGGCTGGAAGCCAATTCCTAGAAATCCAATGCCCATTTCCTCTGCAACAGCTTTCACCTGATAAAGAGGATAAGAATGGAGATAATAAAAAATAGGTAAAATGCATCAAAATCAACAATGCAAATTAACAGACGCTAAGCTTGCTCTAGACTAAAATTGGCTGGCAAGAGGAGGTCTTTCATGAAGCAAAAAGAGGAGCAAGAAAAGATTATATCAGTCTAAAGCATGGCTAGCCTTGTGTAGTATGATTTTTTGGACAATAAACCAGACATGAACCAACCACACTAAAAATGATAATAGGCAAAAAAAAGTCCAACATGCTGGTGGACTGCTCCATTAATATAACTCTCATGATTACCAATAGTTCCATGAGGGAGATCTACTTCATAAAAAAAAAAAAAAAGAGCATCCCAATGCATAAGCTCCCATATTGTGGAGTATGGGGAAAGATCAAAATTAGCAGGAACAAATGACTTGCTCACTTATGCTTACAGTCAAGTTGAACTTACTTGATAAAGGTGAGAGTTAACCTCAGCACAAGTTTGATGCAATGTTTCAAGAGGTGCACCACTAAGCTCAAACTGACCACCAGGCTCTAGTGATATGCTCTGCTTTCCCTGGTTCACAACAATGCAAAGTCCTTGAATAACTAAAGGCAATTCTACCGTAGATATTCTAGGGCAAAAAGAAGAACAAATCATAACCACTTAGATAACATGATGTATAAACAACCGAAAAGAAATTGAAACAAACAGTTGCTAATGTATAAGATACAGATTGTGATGCAAAGTCACTAGAGACAACACTAATAACCAATTTACCTGTTTTAGTCCAATAATATCATGGCCTTCCATTACTTTCTCCCAATCAAATCTCTCGGCAATACCATTAAGCAGCTCTGCAATTTGTTCATACTTCATAGGCCGCAGAGTGCCAAACTCAAAACCTAACTTCTCATGTTCTGTGCCTATTCTGTAAAGGTCACCCACTGAAGTCAAACAGAAAACAAATGTGTAAAACAAGTCCTGCATCAAGCACAAAAATAACCTAGACATCAACAGCTTGGTCAGCAATGGGTAGTAAAAGAGTTCCTTCCAACTTCGTGCGTTTATTGACAGCACAATGCTTAAATTCTTTCTGCCCAAATGTTGCTGATTAAAGATACAAGACTTGTAGAATATGGGAAGTAAACAGTATGGGGAAAAGAAGAAACTTCTTGCAAGCCAAAAATAAAGGTAAACTGTGGACAAGGATACCTTCATCAGAAATATAGGCTGCTGACTATACTGAATTTTCTGAAGTTAAAGGAAAATGACATAATATACACTTATATGAACTATGACTTATCAATTCATGAAATCAAACAATACATCTATGCAGCATGGGATGCACTGCCATGAAATAAGAAACACATGAGATCAAATAATATTTTATTTGAAGAGAGAAGCAAACAGAATTGATGTCTAATAATGACCAGTGTACTAAGGAAATAAATGCACTAGTTCATATCAGAAAAGCAATATGTAGATCAAAGATAGACAAAGATACAACTTTAATCAAGCTAAAATGTAGAACTGGAAATTGTACCTCCATTTTTCTTTTTGCTTACATCCTGAGGCAAGGTACCCCACAAGGTCCTCTTTTGTGAGTGGTTCTGTGGTAACCACAGTATCCTCTGTAGGAGGGCTTGCAGCAACAGTCATTTGATGACCTCTCTTCATTCTTGCCAACAAGCTATCTCGGCCCAGAATCTGAGCTGTCTTTCTAGAAGTAGATGATAATGAGGAGAATCTGAAACATGTTTCCTTTGCTTTAACAGCCTCTAATCTATTAACTGCACTGAAAACAAAATTTTGTCCAGTTTTGGTCCGTGCTATATCTGCGGGGACACAATACGATGGACCTGCCTGGGAAATGATTGGCATGGCTGCAAAATACACAAAGTAATCTTTCTGTTACAACCTGAAAAGTCAAAAATAAACTGCCACGTGAGGCATCCACCAAAAGACGTTCAAAATTATGAATGCATTGTTTTTCACATAACCTGCTAACCCAAAACGAAAAAGCCAAAAAAGTTAATTTCTAACCTATTCAGTCAGCTATATTCAAACTTTTCTTTAAAAATGGAGCCAAAACCAAGTAGGACAAGATTGGTGTAGTGGTAAGGTTACCCCATCTAAACCTGAAGGTCACAACTTTGAGTCACGGAAACAGTCACCTCAAAAAAGCAATGTTAAAACTATGCACATTTAATGTTTCTAAAACCCCACGGTATGATAGCCTTGTACACTAGAAACGTCCTTTAACGAAGCCAAACCAAGATCATTTGATACTTTGATACTTTTGAGCGGATCCTTGCCGTGCATTTGGAATGCGTTTATTCACACATGTATACACAAGTTCCTTCATTCCCCTCCCCCCCCTCTTTCTCTCTCTCCCTCTACACACACACACACACACACACATATAGAAACAACCTCTCGCGCCTTGCAAATCCTGATTACTTCATCTGCCATAGCCACGTTCTTACAAGTGGTTTTGTACATCATTATACACATAATCAAGCATAAGCATTTTAATTTAACATTATGTTCTGCAAAACTTTCCTCGAACATCACTGAGTTTCTTACCAAAATATGCCACAAGGCTTTATTTCTCGAGAAAGGACAGCACAAATTCCAACTCCACTCACAACACACTCATCTTCAAACAACTTATCGTTACTAAACAAAAGACAAAAAGAAAAAAAACAAAAAGAATTCAAAAACCACGCACATGCACATGCAATCCACCTGACTATTATCTTAATCCAAATGCTCCATATATTAACAGTGGACTCCCAGACACTTAAAACTTAAAAATGCCAGAAATACAATAAACAAATCATCAAAAGTAAAATAAATAAATAGATAATAATCATAACAATAATAACAACAACATAACATTTCATCAAAAATAAAAATCTGAGCCTCGTGCGACTTAACTCGCTAGGGTTTGCGATGCCGAAAATGAGTTCGATTAACCTTTCCCTGTCCCCCCGCTGCGCTGCGTTTCGGAGCTCCTTCCTCTGTTTTTAAATAAGAAGAAGTGAGTCGAGAGTTGTTGCTAGCTGGGGCTTTATAGAGGTGGCGGTTCATCCGAGGCTGCGATTAAATACTGTGGCGGCGCTGTACTCATTCGGTGTGGTCCACGTTAGCAACCGCAAGATTTCTCTTTACTTACGTCTCCTAGTCCCCCAACTTGTGTTTTATGCTTTTTATTCCTTAGAAAAGCGATAAATGAGCACGCGCGAATAAACGTAAAATGTACACCCATTTGCATATATTAAATAATTAATTATGATTAATAATTATATATTTTTAATATTTTAATGCATAATTATAATTAATAATGTAAAATTATAAATTTATAAATAACAATAATAATTGAACAAGGTTGGTCTAAGTATGTTTTTTTTTTTTTGTTCAAAACTTAAATCTATACATGAATATTATTTTTATTTTTTATTTTGTATACAATAGAGCCGAAGATTATAAGATGAGGGCGGCTAAAACAGTTAATTAAATCCAGCAATTTTGTAACCTACATTTTATATTTCTGACTGCCTGTCTTGTTTATGTTTTTAAAAGGTCAGTTGAACGTTTTCGTCATGCAACATTCAAACTTCAAAGAGTATTTATCAGAGAAAAAGAAATTACAAAATTTAAAAAAAAAATGTTATGAGAGTGAATAGATGTTAGACAAATGTAATGTCACAAATTATAGCATCACAATTATTAATTATATTTATATATAATAATTATTATTATTATAAAATTACAATTATTATAATTTCATTCACTCATTTTTTAATAAAATTCAAAAAAAAAAAAAAGGTTATGAAATATTACATTTTCAATGAACGGAGCATCTCCTTAATCGACTTTAATTTTAAAATTTTAATACGATGATGGGTCACGTCCCTTTCCCTTAATATTGGAGCATCGTTAAATAATTTGCATGTTGGCGAGTCAAGTCTTAAAAAGTTGTTAAGGATATTATTTAATTAATTTAAAGCAATTTCCGGGGTGGTCCAATTGGGACGAGACCCAAAACGATGACGCAGTCACTTACGTATATGCAATGTACAACTACAAGACAAATCAAGACGTGTGTGACCTTGTGCTGTAATGGACCACGGCCACCAAACTCGATCGCCGGCACGACGAAAGCCACTCACGAAGCTCCCCACTAAAGCCAGTTTGCTTCTATTGATTAAAAATGACTCTTCTCATAAACTCTGTACTCATGATTGTTTATAAAATTAGGAAGAAAAAAAATTAGTATATACCATCATCGTCAGTAAGTTAATACATTTCAAACCTTATTTATTATATTTCTCAACTTATTTAGTATGTTTAAAAAATATTTATAATTAATTTATACTATATATTATGTTATCACATTTTGTCATATTTAAAATAAAAATTATTTTATTAAAAAAAAAAAATATATATATATATATATATATATATTACTTTAAACCCTTTAATTTGGCATACCTAACTATTACTCTCCTCTAAAATAATTAAATTATAATTAAGTTAAAATCAAAATAATTTAAAATACTTATGTACTTTTAATTTATATCATTCTACTTATATCTTATTTTTATAATTTTTTATTTTATCTTAAGTTTATTTTAAATAAGTTACTATAATTGTATTGTTTACAATATTATTTTTGTTTTTAGGCTAACTAGAGGGAAAGAGAATTATACAAGAGAAAGATATAAGATTAAAATCTTATGATTTTCTAGGAGAAAACAAATAAAACACAAAAAGGAAAGAATGACATATGAACTATAATGTTACTAAACATAAAATTTAGTAACATAATTCCATAAACTTTTAATACCAAGTCTAAGTTGAATCTTTGTTTTTTTTTTTTTTTGTTTTTTTTTTTGCCAGTTTGATCCGATGATTATTAAAACTAACAAAAATGCTATCAAGACTCAATTAAGTACGACCAGTTCACCTTTGAGCAAACTTGTTTTAATGCAAATTAAGAAGTCATATAATAAGCTGAGAGTGTATTCTTTTTTTTTAATTTATCAAAAATTTATTAATCTCATTCCACTTTCCTTCCGATACGAAGACTTTGGTTGGGATGCTCTTTTTTTTTTTTTTTTTTTTTCTGGTTGAACTTGGGAATTTGGCCAACTTGGTTGTTTGTATTAGGCGTCCACAGGAGTTGGATGGATGTGGAGTATAACAGCAACACTCGCAAGCAACAATTCCAAGCAAGGTCCACGTATTGAAGCCAACGGCCCGGTGGCTCGAGGAAAGACACGGAATGGCTTCAAGCCGTGACTCCGTGCACGTTTCTGGGCCATTTGTCTCGGAGTTTGACAACTTCTAGAATCCGAAGGTTTCGGAGTTTTCATCCAGCCAATGCCAAGGACAAAATTGCCATGCACGTTGCGATATATTGGATTTTCGCGTTTTATTTTTTCGCACATATCTTTCCCCTATAAACAAACATTTCTCACAGTCATCACCATCCAAATTTCGATCAAGCCTAATTGCAACAGTTATTTAACATTTTCAAAATACAATCTTTTGTGGTAATTTGAGAAATATCATAAAACATAAAATATTGTATCAAGTCTTAGGCCATTGAAGTGAAAAAGAGCATAATTTAGTGTAATAATAAAATTACTTTATTTTCACGCGAGAATTATATATTTGAATTATGGAAATAACTTTTTTGTTAAAACATTAGTTAGAGCATCGTTATCCGACTTTTTTCTAAATCTTACAGCGTAAAACTGCGTGTATAGAGAACGTCCATTTCAAAGGCTCGAAGCCATTCAATAACCTACTTTATTGTATTCGAAATTCTAAGTCTATTGGCTCCCTTAAATACGGCCGATTTGAAAATAGGAGAATCAACATTAAAAGATGAAAGTAGTAGAAACTGAAAACATGGTGGAAATAAAACACATTGACATGCATTTTACATCAGAAAAGAGTAGATTTTATTGGATAGGAGGAACACCTTTTAATGCAATCTATGCCCCCTTCTTCTGTCTTTGTTGCGGCAGGCTAGATCCATTGCACAAGAGACGGCCCCCGAGGAGACTCTACTCATGCCATTGTCTTATCTAATTTTCATTAGAATCCAAAGGAATGGCATTTGCGTCTGCAACTTCCAAAGGGATTGCTTGTGATAACTTAAAACTCTTAAACTGCCCTCACAATCAGCCACTCCCTCTTTGATTCATCGGTTAAATCATCCTTTTTTTTAGGTCTCGGGCACATGGTAGAGGAGATTCCTAGTGTCCAACTTTAATCAGGTTGAGAATTAATGGTAAAATTGAACGTAACATATACAGAGGAAAGGAGGAACAAAGCTAGAAGTTTAAAGCTGCGAGCACCATGAAGCAGACTATTGAAAGATGCAATTATGTATTGTACACATGATTGATGATTACATACATGATACACTAGGGTAGTCCAATGTAGACTGCCATTTCTTCAGAGCTTTTTTTTTCCCCCCTTATGTGCCACTGTTGAGCCCTTATAGACACCAAGGGATCAAGAAGTTTGCAACGATGTAAAGTGATAGTACGCAACTATCTTTGCTTAAGAATTGGAAACTGTACAATTGATGGGATTTACCAGAAAATATCAACTCCTACCGAGGTAGACGGATCATCTTCCTCCTCTGGCTCCATCTCTGGCTCAACTGACCCGAATTCTGGTGATTCAATATCAGCAAGGTTCTTTAGATCAACAATTGAAAGCTCATTTAGATGCCTCACCACCAAGTCTGCAGCACCAAGCTCATAGACAGGATGTTTACTAGCAACAGCCACACACTTCATCCGTACATCATGGGCAGCTTCCACTGTCTGATTAGAGTTCCCAAAAACTATACAACGCTCTGGAATAAATTTTAGCAGCTGTGCAGCATAGATGAACATCTCTGGATCAGGTTTACCTCTGTGAACATCTTCAGCTGCCACAATTGCATTGAAATGCCCTTCAATTCCAATGGTTCCGATTGCAGTCTCAAGAGTCTTTCTTGGTCGCGTAGAAACCAATGCCATAGGTATCTTGTAATGCATCAAGACGTTCACAAATTCTTTAGAGCCAGTTCGCAACGTGTATATCCCACCTTGTAAAGCCTGATAAATTTCTTCTTTCCTAGCAGCCATTCTTCTCAATTCTGCTGGGTCTCTTGACCAGCAGAAGACTTCAGATATTGCCTGCTCATTCTTCATGCCTACCACTCGTCTTAGAATAAATGCAGGAGGAGGAGATTTTCCTTCTTCTCGAGAAAGAGCTAGCCATGCCTGCTTCTCAAGATCAGGATTATCCTCAACTATGACACCCTCCCATTCAAATATGGCACCCAACCAACCACAACCCATTCTTTCTTGTCGAAGCAAAGGGTTATGTAATGAAGAGTTATCAGCTCTATTCTCTGGTGGCCACAATCCTGGTTTCCTATCAGCATCACTAACATCCCGATACCAAGCCGGAGGAATTTTTTCCTTCTCCCTGTACAAATATGCCTCCTTTGTAAGCTCTGCTGCCAGAGCCTGAATTGGGGTATTGACTGACCTATCCAATCTCAATGCCGGTGATGAAGGAGGCAAACAAACAATCCTTTTACCGGTAAACTCTGTTGCCAGAACCCTGCATTGGTGGAATGTTCTCCTTCTGTAGGAGCCATTCTTAACAGAAAGTCCCTTACACAACGGGCTATACCCAATAACAGATGTGGCTGCAATGGAATCCACCATGTTAACCGAGCGAAAACAGCCCCAATCCAATTACAACACAAGCTGAAGAAATTTTTCTTCACGATCCCAACCCTTCTTGCTTATTGTAGACCTAAACAAGAAACTAGCCAACCTTTCCCTATTATAATCTCCACCAACTCCTACCCAATTGGAAATTCAAACCAAAGTTCAACACATAAACGTCCGAACAAGGATCCAATACAAGTCACATGAAAGGACCAATCTTTTCCCAGAAAACTAACTCCAAACAGTATTCTTTACACAAACAAGGGAAAAGAACAAATCTTTTAGCCTTCTCAAGATTAAAAAAAAAAAAAAAAAAAAACCCAAACTTATTATCAGAAAACTATCATAACCATCATCCCTAAGAAGTCAAACTGAGCACAACCCATTAACCCCAGAAGCCTAAAAGCCCCAAACAAACAAGAAAAACAACTATAAAACCCGTAAAAACCACGGCCCCAGTAGTCAAACACCAATATCAACCTATTAAAAGAAAAGTATGTACGCCAATAAATCTGTATATACGGACAGGAAAGAAGGATGAGGAAAACAAGAAATTAAGAACCTGGGGGTGGAGTTAGGACGTTGATTAAAGAACAAACGGTGAAGATGAGAGAGGGAGAGGTGGCAGAGAGGGGCAAAAGATACTTCTGGGGGGAGGATGCGTGAACCTGTTGTGTTCTTGCGTGTGATGATTTTTTTTTCTTTTATTTTTTCTCTTTTTATTGAGAGATGTGTGTGATTTGTTACGTTGAAGAAGGAGAGTTAGCTCTTTTATTTGTGTGGATCATAAAGCACTCAAATGCTTGAAACAAGAAAACCGGGCATGCCTACACGTGTCCGTCATATGAACCTCACTTCAGAATTTTTCAACAGAATTACAAAAATTTTCTGAACAACATCGGTTGTTGTGGTTTAATAATAGAAAATTATTCATTTTTATATCAAAAATTATGAATTCAATTTTTCGTAAAAATGTACGAAAAGTGTGTGTTTTATTTTTTATTGAAATATGCAAGACATCCGATAAAACTATACGAAAAGAAGACGTAGAACTTCTCTCTCTCTCTCTCTCTCGCTCTCTCTTTTTTCAAAAGAAATAAAATTTGTTTAAAAGAAAAAGGGTGGTAAATGTTAACTTTTATTATTCGATGGATTTTTTCTTTTTACTAACATCTTAAGGTTTTAATTTTACTGGCAATTGCCTTAGGTCGTTCCGCACTTTCTCAAAAACAAAAGACAAAAAAAAAAAAAAAAACCAATCAAAATCATAAAATTTTCCTTCGTCCTGATCATGGATTAGTGAAAACATACTAATGGGCCTCTCGAAAAATAGAAGATATTAATGGGACTCGGATTTAATTGTTCTGTTTTTGTGAAATTTTAGTGTTCTTTCGGTAAAATTTTGACGGTTTGACTTTTTGACCGTCCAAGAACCCAAACCCGAAAAAGGGCCACGGCTAAGAAAGGAGGAGGCGGCACCAAACCGAAAAAGCCGCCAACCACGGCGGCGGCGGCTGGGTCTCGCAACCGCTCGCTCACTCTGCGAGAAGAAGCAACCGGAAAAATCCAATCCAAAGGTGGCTCTAATCGTAACCCGAAGTTGTTCTTGAAACTCGAGCGCTTGCAAAAGCTAGCAGTCTGGGCCGGCGGCGAAGCTTCAATCCCCTCTCTAGCTGCTTTCTTCGGCCGCCAATTCGCCGCCGCCGGTGAGGCCTTAGGTGTCCATCCCGACCCTTCTCTGCTTCTCTGCCAAAGGTCTGTCTGCCTTATTCAAACTTGAATCTTATCTTCGGTTTTAAATTTCTATCTATATCCATCAGAAATTAGGAGTTGATTATTTTTCGGCATCAGATATATCTTATTGCCAGCATTTATAAGAAACACGACCGGTAGATTGATCTTAACCGCACCATACGGATTGAGAAGAATGGAGCAGAGAGAAGGCGTAGGCGCGAGAAGTCCAATATATTGATGCAGAACTGTGTGATCTACAAGTGCCACTTGTGTTCATGCCAGAATCTGAAGAGAGGAACTCCAAAAGGCCCTGCGAAAGAGATATGCCCACCAAGGATGAAACCATCTGCCAAAGCAGAACCCTCTGACTCCGTGCTTCGAGTATCTGCTACATGAGAGAAAAGCACGAATAGCAGGGACGAGACAACTAAGAAAGGTGAGGTGAGGTGAGGTGACTTTGGCGGCAGGATTATCTGGGGGTGCTTCCGTCACAGGCAGTCTGGCAAGCCCATCTACGAGAAGTGGAACTACCTTGTTGGATGCCAAAAAGAGGAGGAGAAATGGATCAGGTTCTAAAAAACCGCATGAATGTGACAGCAATTCGGTTGCAACAACTGCTGAAGGAACTGTCAACGCGTCGAGCAAAAAGCAAGAGAGAAAAACCTCGGGACAAGTTCCAAGGATATTGCCGAGATCAACGAGCTCGCGAGCACTCGAAACGTTTCTAATTTCCCAATTCCCTTTCTTTCGTAATTAGCATTTGTATTTTTCAGGATTAGTATCTTTCTGATTATAGCAGATCAGTTTTGTACAGAAATGCAATATGCGTCCAACAAACAAACGGAGGACGGGGGTTTTCGACAAATTGCCACCTTCTCCTTTGTCCCCGGCAGTTGGCGGTAATTGTGCCAACCCACCTTTTCTTTGACATGATTTCCACAAATCCTTGCTCCATTTGGACCATAAAAAAATGAACAGAAGGACAAAAAGAAAATTAGGGGTATATTACCTGAATAGGTATATCTATATATTCCTATTCACGATTACCACTTGAATTGATACGGCGGTTGATGATTCGCTGCATCCCAAAAATAGGAAATTTTTGTCAAAATACATGATATTGTGTTATAAATTCGTTGAAGTTAGGTATAAAAAATTATTTTAAATTCGATAACATTTGTAAAAGAGGATTGTTTTTAAGTTTAATAATATTTAAATAATTCCTTTTTTTTTTTACACGAAAGATTACATTGGACAATAATAAGTAATTTTTAACTACAATTTATTAATATATTTATGATATATTTTCTTTTTTAGTAGGGAAAAATTAAAAGCCACCGAAGTTAATGACTTACTTAACTTAGATACTGATTAAATTAATCAGTTAATTTAGATATATTTTCTTTTAAGCAAATTGGTGGGTACGCGATGCTAATCCCACGGAAGTTAATGTATATTTTTAGTTCTTTTTTCGGCCACATATCTCGCAAGAAAAGAGATAGATTCTTTAGATCAAATTTATGTTTCTTTATATACCTCTAGGGCCACTTTCACCAAAAATAAATTTTCGTAATTGAAGAGATGCGAGAAAATGAGCCAACACGAAAATTCTTGACTGTCTTTCTAATTTAAGAAAAAAGGAGCATAAAATGTCTCCCAGATGGGCATTTATGTAATTAAAAGGTCCACATTTACTAGGATTAAGGGATTTTTGGTAGCAGGAAACGAGAAATATCAGGTGTACGTAGAAAATGGATGCAAATATATATATTTATAATTTTATTTTTATATAATTAAAAGATCTTAATTATATTTCTCGATACTCCCACGTCATTCCTCCGTCAAAAACACACCTGCACGTTGTAAAACTCGCAGTAAATAATAATAAGGTGGGATCTGCATTTAATTAATTAATATTTAAGTAACAATTGACATATTCGAAACAGCCATACTGAGCTAATCATCTTCTTGCCCTTGACCTGTGCCGTTTCCAAAATAATAATATTCATCATTGGTTCGGGCACCGGCGTGGCCCGAAATAACAGAACTACCCTTGTCAAAAGAATAACCGTTATTTTTTCACGAGGATATAACAGTCTTTTTCAACATGGGTGCCCCTCATTGTTCAAAAGGTAATATGAGAAGAAAAAAAAGCAAAACCAAAAAGAAAACACGGACAACATAGCTGCATGTCATTGCCTGGACAAGCTTGGCTTTTTGCGTCCTAGACATGTACTGAAGCTTATTAGCGGCTCCCTGTCTCTCGCTGTTGCTCCTTCTCGTGTAGGGGGGAGAGAGAGAGAGAGAGAGCACAAAGGCATAGACTCTCTCTAGCTTTATCTCCGTGTCTCTCTCTAGCATGTGTCTCGAAGCCACTTTTGCTTTGTTGCTACTGATCCATTAGTTGTTCTTCTTTTATTTTTGTTTTGTTTCTTAACTTTGTATTTTCGTTGATTCTTTGAGAGTCCAAGTTACTCTTTGGGCCATTTCTGATTCTGTTTTAAGATGGGTTCCTTTCTGTTCTTTTGTACATTTATAGATTCTCGAGAGACATTGAGCCGAAGTGATTGTGGAGGACTATGATTGCATCTACTTGCTGTTTGTTGCGTTTTTCATTGAATTAACTTCTCTGAGATTTGATGTGGGCAAGGCAGTTTTTCTAGCATTTTTCTTTTTGTGTAATGTGTTTTTTCTTTTCTTCTTTTAAAGAAAGCTTAGATGCAAGCGAAAATAAAGATGTGGGCTTTAGCTCATAATGGCTTATAGGCTTTAACTATTTTACTTTACTCCTTTTGTTTTTTCCTTTTTTTGAGAGTTCATAGAGACCACAAGATTCCTCGCTAGTTCAAAGGCTGCAGTTTTATGGGACCAAAGTCTGTTTTTTGAGGGTCTTGTCTTCTCATCCTTTTGGAATCCTTGGTGGGGGAATTGCCCTTTGGAAGAATGGCTATTAACAAAGTTGAGTCCTTTGCATTATAATTCTTCAAGATTAGAACTTTAGCAATGGTTCTTTGATATGGTGTATTGGCTTTTCTCAATTTTGGTGTTTGAAAATGAGAATGTTTTGGGTTAAGAAGTTTATGAAAGTCATTTACTTAAAAAAATTTAAAAAAAAAAAAGAAAGAGAAAAAAACAGCGCCATCATCTTTAGAATGTTATAGCAGGTAGTGATGATAATGTGCTTCTGGTAGATGGTGGTCAAATTAGCATAAGAATAACAGCATCATATGGTAATCAGGTCAGCTTGTACGCGCTGGTATATTTTGCTTATTTGGTCTTGCTTAGGAAATATCATTACAGCCATAGAAATCAGGCTATCAAATGATGTAGTTTCTGGTAATTGAATTTTCATAAAAAGACATCGACATTTATTGTACCATTTGCTGACTAATCTTGGCCATTTTTCTCATTTTGGGAATTCCTAGATTTAATTTGTTGCATCTTGTAAGCAAACATTGATGCTGATTTTATCTATTGCAACAAGCTGGAGTTAAGCTTATTTGATTCTCTATGTTTGTGTTGTCTTATTATTTCTGCTACCTGTTATGTTATTTTTTTTTTTCCTAGCAGAACTGGATCTGTAAATGGGAGTATGGCTGGAGTTGGATTTTGAGAAGAAATGCCACTGAGCTCTGAGTCTCAACACCGCCCTCTAACATCCACATAGCTCAAACACAGAAAATAGAAGCACAAACAAGATACTAAGGGGTAAAGATGATATACTGACAATAAAGGAGGGATTCACAGAGATTAGTTTCCATCATTATGGTAGTTCCTTTTGTAAGAATGGTCAATGTAGACCTGTTGGTCTAGATGCTAACACAGTGCTGAACCGAGGCTCTCTCTATCAAAGCTTTAGAGAAGCAAGCAAAATGAAGAAAATGGGCACCAAAGAGGGGAGGAGAAAAATTGAATTGTCTCAAGCCAGTCACACCTCTTCTTCCTTCAGTATCGTTGATTCTTTGTGTAGTTCAGATGAAGAGAACTCAGATAAGATATATCCTGCATTGTCCTTGTACAACACGTCGAATTTGATCGGCGATCCAAAGTCTTGCCTAGAACAATGCTCATTAGATTGTTTCATAGAGATCCATCCCAGCTTGGGTGAGAGAAGAAAGCTATCTGCTACGGCTTCCGGGAGCAAGTCAACCGAGAATCACAGCTTCATTTGTGAGCAGATTGTTGGACCTTTGCATGATGGTAATGATCTTCGTGAGAGAGATACAGCTCTGACATTTCACAAATCATTCTGTGTTAAGGTTGAAATGCCCCAATCACCATCTCCTTCAGTTAGTCCTTCCACAGACAGAGCTAGCTCAAAGTCTTGGTTTAGCCCAGTCAGGAAGATCTTTGATCCATTCATGAAGTCCAAGTCTCTGCCAAGTCCCCTGGGTTACGCGGCAGAAAATGGAGACTTGAAAACTACTGGGATGGCAAACATGAGAAGGAATCATGAGCTTCAGAAATCTTTGCTGCGTGAGTTCTCACATGTGGATCAGAAAGCAGATTTTGATGTCCAGCATGTCAAGAAAGATCCTCGCCATTCAGCTCTGGCATGTTCATCAGCTCATCTTCATGGTTGCCTCAAGTTGGAAAATAAACATGGGGTGCCATCCTTTGAGTTTTCATTAAACTATCCTGAAGAGGTTTTTGTGGCCAAGACTTGGAAAGCAAGCAATGGTTTTAATTGGGTGTATACCTTTCACTCCACTGGCAGTAAAAAAAAGACTAATCGTGTTGGATGGGGGCTAACCGATAGAAACAAGGAATCCTCGATGGTGGGGCAGATGCAAGTTTCGTGTTACTTGTTTCAAGAATTAAAAGATGGTGGGTTTTTTGACTATTCTGTGTTGACAGAGTTTGTACTGTATGACATTAAGCATGCAAGACAAAGTTTTTCTGCCCAAGCTTTCCCTCATGTTTCCAAACATCCCATTGGTTCTAATATGGGCTTGTTCAGGAGACCCAGTGAGTCAAATCATGGTTTTGATGAAATGAAGCTCAAACATCAACCAAGAGATGCATTGGATCCTTTGAACCCTTGCCCATGCACATCTGCAGTTTTACATCCAGGCCTAGAAATTGCTGCCATTATTATTCAGTTCCCCTTTGCAAAAAGAGAAAGTCTGAAGCACAAAAGAGGGAGCAGTGGTAACATGCCTTTGAATTTACTCAGTCTTTCTATGGCTGAGCAAGGGAAAAATGAATTTGGTGATGGCCAAATTTCTGAAAAGGTTAAGATAGTAGTTCCTTCTGGAAACCATAGTTTGCCAAGTTGTGAAACCCGGGGGCCTTCCTCATTGCTTGATAGATGGAGGTCGGGTGGGGGTTGTGACTGTGGTGGCTGGGATGTGACCTGTCCGCTTACTGTTTTTGGCAATCCGAGTATCCAGTGTATGGAAGGCCAACCAATGATAGATAATCAGCAGCCTTTGGAACTCTTTGTGCAGGTAAGGTTCTTGACTGGCATCTGCACATATGTTGTAAAATTATTACACTGATAATTGGAATTTCTTGTACCCTTTGAAAGCCATTGTGAAACAGAAGATCATAATGCTTGTTGTTATTGGCCAAGTCATTGATGTAAGCATTTTAGCTAAGCAAGAGTGTGTGGCACTTACAGCTTATCAAGGGTGATAAAATTAATTTTATGTGGTTCTGCTGATTCTGCGAGTACGCCAACTTTATGTCTCAATTAACTTTATAAAAGGTTATGAGAAAGTATAGTTAGAGTTTTAATAATAGATGCTCTCTGTTTGATAAACATTTCCACCTGAAGAATGATTGCCAAGTAATTTTTCATCATTATGACCCTTTTGACATTCCAAAGTAGAGCCGAATGCTAATATTTGAGCAAGAGCACCCCTCAGATGGAGTTCTATAACTGGTAACTGAAGCACACATGCCCTTAAATTGCCGAGTTTTTCTTATTAAAATGATGTTGTGCACGCTTTTATCATATTCTAATTTTTGAATAGGGAAAAAGAGAGAAGCTACCCGCATTGTCGATGACAGTAATTGACGAGGGACAGTATGCAGTTGATTTCAATGCACAGTTAACCACTTTACAAGCTTTTTCCATCTGTGTGGCAATGCTGCATGGTACTGAGGCCCCCAGTGCTTCTGGGGAGGGGAAAAGAAAACGGTTGCCACATTGCAATTCACTAAAAGCACTTCTTGAGGAGAAAGTGAAATTCTTAGTTGAAGCAGTTGCAGAAGAAGAGAAGAAGAGCCTGAGGACAGTGGAGGATATCCAGCACTATTATGTGATGAACCCTTCCTTTTCTCCAATTGCTCGGTTATAGACTCAACATACTTCCTGTTAATGCTGAATGGTTCCTCCAGAAGAACATGTATTCTGGTCTTGGATTACTGGATTGAAAGATGAAAAATTTCCTGCTATTTTTTCATCGAAAGCGGCCAATTTTTGCAGTAGAAATTCTTCTGCAGCCTCCAACCATTTGCGCAGTAAGCTAAAAGGATTTATCAAATATTTTCTTCCCACGATTATTGAGGAAGCGGCTGCCAACTCTTCCCAAAGTGCGACTACCACCTTCAAAGGTGATAATTTTCAGATTTAAAGCAGTATTTATCTTTTCATTTCTACAGTTAAACTAACATAGAAACATGTTACTGTCCATATGGTAAAACTTTGATAGCAAGAGCAAGGATTCATTTGTTGAGAAATAGGGGTTTTACAAATTTTTGTATAATATTGAGGAAGTTGGTACCAAAGAGGAAGTAGAACCTGGGAATGGTACTTCAGAATTTCTCCTTACCGCAGTACCTTTGGGCCAAGTTAGTCGACAGAATGCTCTGCCCCTCTAAAATAATGAATAATGGGCTGTTGTCTGCTTGTTTCAACTTTTTTTGTTTTTTGTTTTTTTCGGTTATCCCATTCACTTGCCTACGAAATTTGCTGACTAGAAACATTGACATGCATTTGCCAATAATCAATTCACTCATGCACAAGCTCAATAGTGACTTATCAAATGTATATTCATATTTTGTTGTCCTTTTATGACAATGCAATGTTTTGTTATCTTTCACAGGGCATGTTCCTACTCACATTAGAAAAGTTCAGCATGGTTTGCCCTGTGAAGTATGATCCCTGATTCCAACTGAACTGACATCGGACCTCACATGTTTTGGAATTTTTCCCTTCCTTGCAGTGCATGAACTAATTAATAAGCCTCAATTTTAGTTTAAAAGAAAATTGAGTTGTCTAATTATGTAGTGACAACCTTCGCTCCAGGGTGGTGGTGGTAATGACAATGAAACAACGACCAACCACCACTTCCTCAACGACCCAACAAGACGTATTATATATATATATATAAAGATAAAGAAAAGAAAAAAAAAAAAGAGAGAGAGAGATGGAGAGGAAACAACACCCATCTAGATGTCAGAAAGGACTCTTCGCTGGACTCCCTGTTATTCCGGCTTCTGTTGGCTTTTTTCTTTTTTGATTTTTTTTTTCCATGACAAAAGATAAAAGAGGTGAAAACCAAAACGAGCAAGCTTAATACAAACTAGCCACCCCGAGGAAGATCAACATCCACCAAATCGCGAAGAAAGATATATCTGTATCTTCCCTTCGCGTGGATGAATTTGGTGTGGGAGTATTAAAAGGCAAAACCATAATTTTTGAGGTATGCCCCCGTTGCCAGTAAATTAATCAAAACATCGCCCGACTTTTAGCAAGGTTGCGGTAATCCTACATGAATTGCAGTATTTGCTGGATATTTTGGCTCTCAATCTTTAGTCTGACCGTAGAGATCCATTTGATCCACCGAGCAAGTCACAAGTTATGAGTTCAAACTTCTGTCAAAACATTCAGTGAAATTAAAAGTGCACTAAGAAAATTTAGTTACGTGATCACCTAGGAGGCCTTACATACAGTAAGTTTCATACTTGACCAAGAAAACCAACTAAAAACTACAGCAAAACCATTCAATTGGCTGGAGCTTGGTTAAGAACAGAAAAGTGGAACGTGGAGTTGTTCCAGAAAAGTCCAATCTCGTCTCCATCCTTCAAGTCCCTCCTCGTAACAAAGTCGGCGTTCCATCTCTTTATGAGAACGTAACTATTCGAGCTTGTCCATCTCTTGAAACCCATTCTGTGCTGGGTCACAGTATCCAAGTCGCGTACTGTAACATCAACACAGCAACCGCGATCAACTCTCTCAACATCATCATCTCCCAAGAAAGGCAGGACATGTTTCCGGACCCAATTGCTTGCCAACAAAAGCCTACTCATGGGACTAACATCACTTTTTGTAAGCCTCTTCGTGAAGACCATCTCTCCCAAGTCCTCTATCCTCGCAGGATTGGCTGCATTCCTTTCCACCTCCGGGTTTGCATCAGGTTCTTGGGTTCCCGGAGATAAATCGAACAGAACTAGTTCCACCGGGACCTTCTTTCGCGGAGAAGCACGAAAGCTTGTTCGAGGCATCTTGTCTTCGCCTGGACAGCCAGGAAAAAGAGCCAACTCAACCGGAAATTCAGATTCTTCTACAATTTCTTCGTACTTCCGCTTCTCGGCTGTCATTGCTTCAGAGTTGATTAAAAATTCTGGTTTTGACAGAAAATTAAGGAAGGATTGTGTAAGGGCAGAATGCGATCTGTCTCGATACATGTAGGAAAAAAATTAACGACATCGTGGGGTTTATATAGAAATTGTTATTAGTCCTGTGGTCGCATCGGGAATTCTGTTTTCCATCAGGAGACTTGATTGCCAAGAAATCAGCATTGAAGTTGGATTTTTACTAATTTGGAATATAATGCGATCCAAATCAATCAGGGAAATCCACTTTGCATTGGGATACAGAAATCCAATTGGTAATCTGGCGAAATTATTCAACGAGAGCTGCCTACAGTTCAATCACTATACTCTAATGATAAGGATATCGTTAGTTCCTGGGCCAAGCCTAAAGGCATCGGCTCTATTTTTCGACTGAAATATTATCTCTATAAACTAATAATTCACCCGATTTAAACTTATAAAATTAATTTCGTATAAAATATAAATACAATACCATCTATAATTTCCTATTTTGTGATAACAAAAAAGAGAAAAGAAAGTTTCCAAAAGTCAAACGACTAGTTCTAATCCGGGGTTTAATCTTCCATGACAACTAATTAATTTCCAAGCACAAGAGAGGGGAAATAAAATAAAATAAAATTGAAAGGAGAGTGAGTAGATAACAATTGAAAGAGAATTTCTAAGGGTATGGATAAAAAGGACATTCGACATTAGTTCGTGGGTAAAAAAAAAAAATAAAAAAAAATCATAACGGGGTTCCTGAATTTATTTTAAATTTGTAGTTTTGTCCGTCAAGTCTCAAAATTCTTGATTTCATCCTTAAACTTTGTAAATAAAAAAGAAAATATTCAGCAAACTTTTTAATATTATTATTTTTGAAAGGAAATTTTTATTTTTAATACTCTATTTTTTTTTTCTTATTGTTTTTACTCTTGAATTCCATCTTCGTCGAAAAACTAACGTCGTTGACCAACGCGTGATGCATTAGCGCACACAAGCATGTATTATTATTATTATTATTATTATTATTATTTACCGCCACCAACATGCATGAAATAAAAAAGTATGTCATCTTTGACCTTTTATTCTAATTACCAAGCAGATTTCATTAAAAAAATAAAAATAATTAACCGTGAAACATGCTTAAAGTTAAATAAAATCACAGGCATCTAATTTTTCTTTTTAATTTATAAATAATTTTAAAATAGGGAAATCTCGTAAATTAATACACAAAAAAAAAAAAAACATCATCTGCTTGTTTGGTTTGGTCGTTTGTTATTAAATGTTGGAGAAAAAGGAAGAGGCGGGAACTCCAATCCAAATTTAGAGGGGTGTGGGCCCTGACACCTCAAATAACTTATATACAGAAAATTAAAAATCGAAAAAGATATCGAGAGCGAGAGAGAGAGAGAGAGAGAGAGATTTATTTTGAATTTTGTTGGTCTCTCGCTCTCAAAAACGGGGACGTGTCTCCGGCGTTTTCGTTTGTTGATCGTCGTCGGAGAATTTGGGATGATTCAATGAAACTCTCGTCGCCGGTCTCGCCGTCCGCCTCCGGTTTACGGTCTATCTGGTTCGAACACCGTGCCGTTTCCACCTACATTCCACCCTTATCAGGTTCAAGACTCGCCGTCTGAAAATATAGGGGATTTTTGGAGGTTCTTTCGCGTTTTTTTTTTTTTTGTTTTTTTTGTTTTGGTTGATTGCTGTTTTGTAGATGATAGAAAATTGGCAGCTTGGAGTAAGTTGGTGGAATTTAGAATTTTGGTTTAATTCTTTTTGCTTTGTTTTTTGTTCTCAATTTTGGAATGAGTAAATTTTATTTTATTTTTCTAATTTTCCGGCGGAGTCGAGGCAAAGAAAAAAATCGATGCTAATTTATTTTTCTTTTTGAGAAAAATTTTATTCAACCTTTATAAAATACACAGGCTAAGTGTAGAAAATTGTCTCATTTTAGTATAATATTGCTGCTTGTTGTAGCTAACATGTTATGATTTTTTTTTTCTTTTTATTTCAAGATTTTAATTGTAATTGGAATGCTTTATTTATTTATATAAATCTGGTTGGATTAGGGGAAGGGGATTTATCCGTAAGTGAGTTCCGAGGTTCGAACCTAAGTCTCACTCCAAGTTTAATATTGGGTGAAAGAGATGTTACTTTGCGTCAGTTGCATATGCCATTGAGAGCTGACATAGTCGTTCTTCGTTTGTTTATTTTTATTTTTTGTTTTTGGGATTAGATACCAATGTGCTTGCGCTTTTGGGATAACTAAGCTTCATGACTTATTCTTGTGGGGTTTTAAATGTAAATCATAGCATTTGTAATGGTGTTTAGGACAAGGATGGCAGAATTCTTGTTCTGTTTTCTTGGTGGAAAGCAGATTTTTTATTAATATGAATGGACTTTGTCACTTGTAGCACCGTGCCCATGATTAGGTTGACAAGGAAGAAGTGTAGATCATAACAAGATGGATATTCAATCTGATAGGAATGCTGATGAAAACGGGGTGTATGACTACTCAAATATAAATTATGATGCAAATGTGGATGCTGAACCAAGAGGGAGGTTTGAAAGCACCGTCGACGGTAAAGAAAATTTTTCTCCTCTCTCTCTCTCTCTCTCTCAAGCACATGCACTTGTATTGTTTTCTTACAATCATACATGAACTCAAAAGTTTTTCCTGATTCTTGTCTATCTTTCAAATTACGTGGAACTTTATTTTGATATTAGGTAATATGCAATCACTGCTTGAGTGGCTGAACTCTATGGTTCCTCATTTGAATTTGCCATTAGAAGCCACAGAGGTGGAATTGAGGGCATGCCTGATGGATGGTACTGTTTTGTGCAGCCTCTTGAACAATCTGACTCCTGGTTCAGTTGAAATGGTTGGATTACTTCACTCTTCCATTACTTTTTCTTTTTGGTCACGAACTTGCTAAAAGATAACGGAATTTTTTTGTTTGTTTTGCCTGTTTCCTGGTGACCTGTGTTTAGGGAGATGATTGTGAGCCAGGTCCAGCAACTCTGGGAAAGTTTCTGGCAGCAATGGATGAAATTGGGTTGACTAGGTTTGTGCTTGCAGATGTACAGCAGGTATGAGAATATTTCTTGACAAGTAAAAGTTAAATAGGTATCCTATCTAGATTTAGCTGGCATTGGGCATGGGTTTGTTCAATCTCAAGCACTCTGCTACCAACTTGAACACTGGTTGCTTGATAAGCTTTGAACTGACCACATGGGCAATGGTGGAAAATTGGGTGCATTTGCCCAAAAGAAAAGAGCCAAGCTCTTTTGTTGGTGGATAATTTTTATTCAGAAGCAGAAGACATGTTATTTGTATTTGGATTTATTTTGTAGTGTCTCATGTTGACTTGCCTTTGCCCTTGCTAGGAAAACTTTGAAAGTTTCCCACCTGTTGCTCTCATATTATAGTTTTTCTCAAGCTCACTGCTATAGGTATGTTGCAGGGATATATGATGCCAGTTTTGCAGTGCCTTGGGATGCTTAAAGCACATTTTGATGATGATGGTGGTCAAAAAGAGAGCGTTCATAATGGACACAAGTTTTCTGATACTTTCCTATTAAAGCAGAGATGCTATGCTGATCTTTCAGATGCTAATATTCTTGAGTTGATAAAAAATGGTTTGAATGTAAGTTTCTGCAATCTTTTGTGTGTCTGAATCTGTGAGCCACAAAATGCAATGTGGTTATATGAATCAGCTTTTGTGTGGATGCTTCGCTTATGCTTTTTTGGCAACTCCCTATGCAGAATGCCTCTACTCAAACATTATTCAGTTTACTGGATCGCATTTTGGATGAAAGCATCGAAATGAAGAATGGGCATGTGCATCACGTATGGCAGAGAGAGGATCATAGATGTTAAATTTAATGCTTGCGTAAATTGATAAATTATTATTTTTGATCAATCATCAGTTGTTTTCTGGTGTATGTTTTCTCTTTTTTTTTTCAAAAAAATAATTGCTCTAACCAACACCACTTCTCTCCTCTTTTTTCTTTTATTTATTTCTCCCCTCAGCAGATGGCATGTATTTTGAGGAAAGTAGTGGGAATTATTGAACAAAGAGTCTCTATTCAGGCACAGAACTTGAAAAAGGTATATTTCATGTTTGTATCTTCTTCATTATATGCATGATATTTGTGTACAACATATAACTGCAACTGCATGTAGCTTCTACATTGCTAACACGTATTGATGCTCAAAATTTTTCATGCTTTTAGCAAAACAATCTTTTGAAAGTTCAAACTGAGAAGTACCAATCAAGAATAAGAGCACTCGAAACTCTTGCAGCCGGTGCTGCAGAAGAAATTGAGGTACTCCAATTGATATCCTGGGAGTGTCTTCTTTTCAAAGTTCAATTCACACAATTAATTTTTTAATCTTTCTATGGTTTATAGGTTTTATTGACAAAGCTACAAGAGATAAAGGTGCAGTTTCTAGCAGTTATTGTGACAAATGTCCATCCTTGTAAATACGCATTGATGTTTGTGCATGCTGTCTTTCTAGAGTTAATGTTGTGTTACGTTTATCTTTTTTTGTTTTTTTTTTGGTCTATTTTTGCTTCCATTGTAGACTGAGAAGGCAAGATTAGAGGCAAGGGGGAAACTTGAAGAGCAGGATTTACTTAGGTTAAAGGAAGAGAAAAATCGTAGTGATATTGAAAACTCAAAATTGAGAGAGGAAATAGAAGCATCTAAAAGCATGCATGTAGAGCATTGCTTGCTATTGGAATCCCAGGCTAAGGAAACTGAACTTGAGTTGGAGAAGAAGTTAAAGGAACTTGAGTGCTTTCTGATACAGTCAAGAAAGAAGGTGAAAGAACTCGAGTCATTTTCAGAATTGAAATCTCAAAGATGGAGAAGGAAAGAGGGGACCTATAAAAGCTTTATAGATTATCAATCTAGAGCTTTACAGGTTAGAGTCATCAATATTATTCTTAATCTGTAATTCTATTGATGCTAAAGTGATCATATTCTCATAGTGTTACTACTGTTAGGAACTAAGGGCAGCTTCAGAGACTGTAAAGCATGAAGTTTTAAAGGCAAAAAGGAGTTACCCAGAGGAATTCTATTTCTTTGGTAGATGATCTTTTCTGCTGCTGTAGTTTGGTTTGTCATCAAGATGTGCTTTTTGTAAATTGATGACTGTTTCCTCAGAGCATGCACAATTTATCTTGAGCAGGAATGAAACTTAAAGGACTAGTAGATGCTGCAAAAAATTATCATTCGGTCCTTGCAGAAAATCGGAGACTGTACAACGAAGTTCAGGATTTGAAAGGCATGTTGCTTAATAAAGTTTTGATTGGTTTGTTTGTATGTGTTGCTTATGTATCTTTTTTCTTTTTGATTGTAGGAAATATCAGAGTGTATTGTCGTATAAGGCCTTTCCTTCCTGGGCAATGCAAGAAGCAAACAACGATTGAATATATTGGTGAAAATGGTGAACTAGTTGTTTCATATCCCACAAAACAAACAAAGGACGCCCATAGGCTCTTCAAATTCAACAAGGTTTTTGGTCCAGCAGCTACTCAAGGTTAGCCCTTTGTGCTTTGTCAAGAGAAAAGGCAAATGTGGATTTTAATTTTTTTTCCCCTTTTTTTCTCCTTTATTTAGTTTTTCATGTGTGTTTCGTTGGAAACCACTCTTATCAGAAGAAATAATATGTCTTATACCTTGTTGATGCTATATGCTGGCAGAGGAGGTCTTTGTTGACACACAACCATTGATCCGGTCTGTTCTTGATGGATACAATGTCTGTATTTTTGCCTATGGTCAAACTGGCTCGGGAAAGACATATACAATGGTAGGGAGCTTGTCTGTATTTCCCACAAATTAATTGTGTAATGATGTTCTTATGCAATTCCTATGTGTTGGGTGTACCGTTTCTTAGAGTGGGCCTAATGTGCTGTCACCAGAAGACTGGGGAGTCAATTATCGTGCACTGCATGACCTGTTTCAAATATCACAAAGCAGGAAAGGTTCCATAAAGTATGATGTTGGAGTTCAAATGGTTGAGATATATAATGAACAAGTTCGTGATCTACTTACAAGTGATGGTTCTCAGAGAAGATATCCTTCTTTTAATTTTGGTTTATTTGTTATGGCTGTTTTGTCTCATTGGGATTTCAACTTTGTAACCTGTCTGAGGGATGCTCTAATCCCTTAAGGTACTCTTTGGTTTTCTATTACTGGTTTAGGAATAGTTCATCATACAAGTAAGATGGTAATACTGCTCCACCTTAGCTTGATCTTGGTATTTAATTTCCATTTTTCCTTTAACTTGCACACACTGGGGATTTGGAGTACAGCCCAACCCAATGGGTTAGCTGTTCCTGAGGCAAGCATGCACCCTGTTATGTCAACTGCAGATGTCTTGGAATTTATGAACATTGGGTTAATGAACCGTGCTGTTGGCGCAACTGCCCTAAATGAAAGAAGTAGTAGATCCCACAGGTTTGCTCTCTGATAGTGGCTTTGTCTAGTACTTTAGTTCAATACAATTGTTTTTGAGTGGCTATTCCTTAAATTAAACTTTGCAGTATTCTCACTGTTCATGTTCATGGTGTGGACTTGGAGACTGGTGCTATTTTGCGTGGTAGTCTACACTTGGTGGATCTTGCTGGCAGTGAAAGGGTTGACCGATCTGAAGTGACTGGAGACAGGCTGAGGGAGGCACAACATATAAACAAGTCACTATCAGCACTTGGAGATGTAATATTTGCTTTGGCACAGAAGAGTCCGCATGTGCCATACAGAAATAGTAAATTAACCCAAGTACTTCAGAGTTCCTTAGGTATTATATTAAAATTTCAATGTAATTACATCATGGGGCATTATGTTGCTTTTTGATCATATAAATGGTTGCTTTATTGTCTTTTTCAATAATTTTCCAATTTCAGGTGGTCAAGCAAAGACCCTCATGTTTGTACAGCTTAATCCCGATGTAGATTCCTACTCTGAAACAATAAGTACTTTGAAGTTTGCTGAAAGGGTTTCTGGTGTTGAGTTGGGTGCTGCAAGGAGCCAGAAAGAGGGAAGATATATTACAGAGCTCATGGAACAGGTTTTGCTGCTGCTTCTCCTCTTTTTTCTCCTGCTCTCAAGGCTACATCACTCATAGGGCATTCTTCTATCTGATTATCACTGTTCTAATACCTCAGGCAAGGGAAGCAAATGAATCTGTAATGTCCATCCATGTTATTATGAATATGCCAGATTCAATAGGAAACTCATCTAATTCCCTTTGACTAACATTATATTTTTCCTAACCTTAGGATTGACTGCCTTCTCTGCACAAATTAGTTTTTTGGGCCCAAGTTCTTTTCTGGTTTATTAGAACAGGATATTCTTTCTAGGTAGGGTTATGCAACAGAATCAGGGAAAAAAAAGAGAATTATCCTCACTGAAAGCATTTTGCATGTTACATTGGACTTATCAATCCCCTTTTTCTTTACTCTTTTCTGATTTGAAGATCAATCCTGCAGGTTGCATCTTTGAAGGACACAGTTGCAAAGAAAGATGAAGAGATTGAGCGGATGCAACTGCTCAAGGCTAATGGCAGTGGGGTGAAGTGCTCTAACTCAATTAGGCGTGGAAGCGCTTCTCCAATCAGGGGGCATTCAGTGGAGACAACACAACAAAGCCCTAGGCTACCTAGAGGGAAATGCTCAGGACATTTTGAGAAAGGGTATTCTAATATTGATAACTGTTCCGATTCCAGTGAAAAGCATTCTGAATCCAGTTCTCTGCAGTCAGTGGATGACTTTAGGCATCAAAAGGAATTGCTGCCACAATCAAGGTCAATGGTTGATGTGATGATTCAAAAGGAATTTGTCCCTCAGCCAACAGTTGGTGGGACAGATGCAGGCCATAGTTCCAAAGGTGACATTGAACTCTTGGGCTTTGGAGATGTGGATTCAGATGAGAGATTAACTGACATATCTGATAGTGTTCTTTCAATTTCAATGGGAACCGAAACGGACGGTTCATTGAGCAGTGCTGTGGAGTTCACTCTTTTCCCCGAGTCTGGAAAGCCAACTGGAGTTTTAAAGCCCGCTGAACCTGCAATTTCAGCTAAAGGATCAAAACCCATTGAGAAGGTTGAGAAGCTTGAGAGGTGAGTGTCCTTAAATGCTTCATTTTCTTTCATTTTTATGTTATTCCATCTTTGATTATTCTGCAATCATTGGTTTTGTGCTGTAAGACTATCCCACCCTTTGTTCACATAGAACAATCATCCCTTGTATCTCTAGTTGGTAGAAAATGTGAAAAAAAGACTGCAGTGCAGCATTCCTGCTAATGGTAACAAAAAAAGTAATTTATGAATTTTGAATTCAGTAGGGACTCCTTTTTGTTCCCATCACCCCTTTTTTGGTCCTTTATTTTTTTTACTTATTCTTGTAAATGGTGTTAGACCACTCCATGATCAAGGAATCTGATATGTGATAATTTTTTTGGCTGGTTAGCAGACCGAGTTCTGCATCTAGGCTTCCGAAGCCCCTGCAAGCATTGGCGCAACCAAGAATATCCCCCTTGTCATTGTCTAGGGGATCCAATACAAGGGCTTTATCAAGTATGTAGTTTTAAACATTATTTCTTCCCTCAATGTCAATCTTGTGCTGTAATTAACTCTAACTCTCCTTTCTCTTTTTGCTTTTTTCTGGGGAAGGCATGTCAGCGTGCAGGAAACCTACCACTGGAAGTGGCAGTTCCTCCGGAGCCAAGCCACCCAAACGATGGCACTAACATTTGAAGGCCATTTTGGAAGGTCAATAGAACGGGTGGTTGAACTCGCCTGTGATTCCACCTACACCAGTTTGTCAATATTTAATCGATGCAGTATTTGTTCTTTTAGTAGAACTGCCCACTCTCTTCATAGTTTTTCCTTTGCCTTGTCTTCGTTATTGTAGAGAATAGAAATTCAAATTTATGATATGTACTTATCAAAAGCTGTTTTGCTTGCTAATTCTGTTTATCATAATCAACCTGGGTTATTTATATAAAACAGAGCTGAACAATGGGTAAGCACATTAACGGGAACCAAGACAAGATGAAAATGCAGTCTATAACTAGCAGACAACTCATGGCGATACAGTGGACAGGAGTTGCTCTTTCCTAGCCGCTCAGCAATACAATATTTGTGATACACATGCAAGCAGGGCATCCTCTGGCTTTTGAGCCAAGCGAAAAGTTCTCCAAAACAAATTGTGCAGGTTTCCGCCATGCCCAACTCCCCCTCTGTTCTCACCTAGTCCAATGCTTCAACAGAATCTTTACGTGCAGATCGCGGTCTTAAAGCTTCAATGGCATCGTCGCCCTGGATTTGAATGTAATAATCAACACTGTCAACGTCTTCAACCGAAGTGTTCCTGATCCCTAGGGAAAGAACAATATCACCATCGCCATTTAGGGATATCGAATACTGATCTCTTTTTATCCGTATCTGTAATTTTCCGCAAGCCGCTGTACCACGCTCAAGAGAAGTGCATTGTACGATTCATGGTCTTGGTCTGATTCTGCAAGCCTTTGCACCAGCTGCAAAAGAGCCACATCGTGGTGTTCATGGGTTTGAGGGTATCTCTTCAGGCAGGTTGAAATATAATGTGCAAAAGGTGGTGGTCACTTACGGGGCGAATATCGTTCCATGCAAGAGCAAAGGAATTTCTTTTCTTTCTCAACACCCGAGAGTCTATTTTGTTGCTCTCTCAAAATTCAATTTGCAATTAAAGTACAAGCACAACGTAGAAGTAGCAATGGAGATTGAAGAAGAATATGAAGTTCCAGTTGAATTAGCCCTCTTTCCTGGATGTCCAGGCAAGGACCAGATGCCAAGAACAAGTCTTGTTGCCTTACTTGGGACAAGGTGCTGTTAACACGTTTGAGAATGGCGACGATGAGCTTGTTGTGGTTTTAACCCCAAAATAAAAAATAAAAAATAAAAAATAAAACTGGATTGAAAGTGTATTATTTTACCGAAAGTCTATAATTTCTATATAAATTAGACAATATAATTATTTAGAATTTGATATCAAGAGTTCGATTCGATTGGATGGATATAATTTCAAATTGGGTGATGTAGCAAAAGTTCTTCCAAGGGTTTATAAGACTTGCAAATGTCATATATGACCCATGCATTCAAGGGGCTATTTCCAATAAATATTTTCTTACATATAATGTGTATAACTGGTAAAAAAAAAAAAAAAAACATATAATGTGTATAGATTCTCCTTTACGTCATTAGTCTCGCCCTACTAACTGATGATACCCATCTGCATCTATTGGGTTGGGATACAGAGATGTTAATTGAGTAGGCTGTCTTATTTCCCAAAACTTTAAGATAGGCCCATCTACAAGAATTATCACAGTGAATTATCACCCTAAACCCTAAACCCTAAACCCTAAACCCTAAACCCTAAACCCTAAACCCGTAAATTACATAATAAAGTAAAACTCTTCATTCTTATAAACTTCACACTTCTTTTTTAAAAATAGAACTCAAGATCTTAATAATAAAAATTTAAATTTGTAATTATTAAAATATGTCTTAAAAAAACGAAGTAAAGTTTAATTATTTATCTAATAAGCTGCTTATTTGACGAAGGGTTAGCTAGACTGACATAATGAACAACTCTTCTTTTCTTTGCATACCTAAAGATCCACACACACAATACTGGTCTTGCAAATTGTTTTTGTTTGCAGAGTTTCGTGACCATATTGGACTTTGGTTTAAATTAATCTTGTGGTAGCCCATCAATGAAAACAACTTTTAGCGAAGTTCCAAAAGGCAATATGGATTGACTATAATTAGAAGAATGCAAGAATTCAGAATTTGGTAGAAATTTAAATAAAATTTAAGTAAATAATAAATTTATAAATTTAATATTATATTTTAATTTAAAATTTTTAAATATTTAGATTTATATATTATTTTTACTTATATATTACTTTTTTTTAATATGAAAATTTGTAATTATACAATTTACAAATTTATATTTAAAATTTTAATAATTTTCTCTTTTAAGTATAAATCTCTACCAAACCTACTCATAAGCTAATTTTACTATGCTTGATCTAGAGTACATATTTACTAATATTCCAAAAACTACATTTTTATTACTTTTATTTCGAAATTACATCTTATCATTTTATTTAAACATTTATTTTTTATAAGTGTAATTCATTTATTCCTTTTTTATGGTGGGTAATAATGATAAAAAATATCTACCATTCATATTCATCTCTTACCAAATTATTGGTATTTGTTGAGAAAATGCAAAAATTCAAAATTAAAAAGAAATTTGAGAAAAGTTCAAATAAATAACAACTTGTAAGTCTAGTATTATATTTGAACTCAAAATCTTAAATTTTGGGATTGAAATATTAATTTAAATTTAAAAGTTTATTATTTATTTAAATTCTGCTTAAATTTCTCTTTAATTTTTAATTTTAATAAACTCTGAACATATATTTGCTTTTGCATGTATCCATAAATTTATAAATTTATTTTATTTTATTTATAAAATTTGACAATTAAATACATATAAGTAAGATAATATAATTTAAATTTAAGGTACTTGATATTATATTAAAAAAATTATTAAATATGGAAATCAAGTTTTTGGATAAGTGTCCAAAATAAAACACATATTATTATAATTATAATGGCCATTCCATTCCATCCCATCCCATCCCATCCCATCCCATCCCATCCCACGAGATTCTTATATGGTGGTAGAGTGGGGGATATGTAAAAGTTATCTCGATTTTTACATTTTACAAAATTAGTTATACTCGATGGATAATTAAAATGAATACCATATTTCTAGAGTTGATGATGCAGTCGACACGATGAATACAATTAGTGGTGACAGAAGTCGTCCACTTTTGAATACTGGATCGAAAAGGTCACTCGAGTAAGATACAAGAAAGTTTTGAATTTTCACACAAAGTAAATACATTTGTCTCGACCCCAATAAAGTGGCTTACCTAATCACACAATAATGTTATCCTGCCAAAGGGGTTGGTGAAAACTAGGGCACCTAGAATCTCTACAAGCACGGTTCCCTGCGTTGCCTACGAGGCGTGCCCACAACCCTGGGATCGCGTAATTTAATCAGGACAGCCAGCTGCTGCGAGGACTTTATTCAAAAGTTGAAAGACTTCTTCTCTCCACGAGGGGCATTGTTGATTGTGTGTGAATAATGGCAGTTCGACGGGAAAGATCGATCTCGCTGTAATCCATCCACTGCGGAGCATCTTTAATCATCATTAACTGATTAATCGTTCAAATTATGTGCTTGCAAGAGTAGAGTTTCGGTGCAATTAATTTGAACGAGGAAACAACCGAGCAACTCGATCAAATGAACACGAGGCTAACCGTACCCTCGTATTGTTTACGTGAAAAAAACCACCCAAAAAAAAAAAAAAACAAAAAACAAAAACAACAACAAAACAAAACAAAGAATATGGGTCCACCAGGAGTTTTCGCTAAGCAGTGGTTAGGAATAAAATCCTTCTAGTTAATGCCAAAATAACATCGAGAGTTCGTGGACACTCGTTCATTTAGCAGATTTCAACATGGCCAAGTGAACTGGGTAAAAAAAAACAAAAAAAAAAAAACAAACCCAGAATGTGAGGACACAAGAATAAACGAGTTATTATAATATTTAATATGCATATCTTAAATTTTTATTAAAAAATATATATATATTATTTTTTATTAAATACATTTTAATATATTTAACCTATATTTGAGATATGGGGGATGAATGAATATATAGTGTTCGACACAGAAACACAGTCATGGTGAAGAGGACAACACTCGAACCCTCCGATCACTGGCCCATGATCGGACCGGCCACTCAGAGAGCCGAAGCGTTGGTTTTAAAAACTTTTGACGTACCCCCACCTCCGCCCTCCGGCGGTTTTTGTCTTTTCCTTTTGTTCTTGCACCCGCAGGCACTGACAAAAGTCAATGCCGAGTGCTTGGCCATATGGTGGCCCCCGTCACCCACCGAAGCCTCTTATTTATTTATTTATTCTTCGTTTTCACTGACGAAAAACTTATTTGCATGAGATGGGCCCGACGCATTCGACTTACGCGTGGTACTCAAATCTTTTATTTAAAAGGGAAACCTTGCGAAAAATAAAAGAATACAAGGAAGGAAGAAGGATCGCCAAGACAACAGTGACATTGCCATTCGGCACATTTCCTTGAAAATAGACCCAAATCAGAACCATTCGCCATTAACACCAAACATATAAGAAAAGCGCATAGAATCAAAAACCCATTTGGTAACCATTACGTATGTCCCGATAACCACAAAATATCAAACTGGGAGATGAGACCTTGGATTCCATTAACAAACGACTGTTTTGATTCTTTGGAAGAACAACTGGATGAATTCAGTAGCTCCTTTTAGGAGGCCCCAACGACTACTAAGTCAAATCCTTTTAATTTTAAAAGTGCGCTGATTGGCTGTTCATGGATTCGTTGTAACAATTATTTCTTTTTTGGGGTCAATATAAGCAATGCAATTCATTCAACCATAAACCAACCTAATTCGAATTAATTCTAAAGCCAGGCCTGACTTATCTTATAGAGATAACCTTTTCCTGCTCAATTCAAGTGGACAAAGAAAGGAAAACCCATTTGCTTGACAAGAGGCAGCGTGGAAGAAAGAAAAAGAAGGACAAGCAAAACATGAGTTTGTGCAGGAGAAATCAAAACCCAAAACATTGAATTGCCTCTGCGTGCCAACAGTTGTTCAAAAAAGGCCGAAAGCTAATTATGTATGTTGGTGCCACGAACTGGCGATCTAGCAGACTGAAGCGTTCATCGAGGTTTGTTATCTATTACGGACATACTTTTCGAGCCTAGCGCCTCTATTATTCTCATTCCCTTGGGCTCTGACCCTCTCTTGAAAACAAAAAAACAAAAAGAAAAAAAGAAAAGAAAAAAAAACAATCTTTTCAAATAATTCACAACCGCTGTGTATATTCATGTTTCAATTGCAATAATAGGTCAAATATTAATTCGAAAATTGAAAAAATTTCTTTTTATTAAAAAAAAAAAAAAAAGAAGACCCGGGTGCGGGTAAAAAGGGAAATTTTTGTCTCACGGTCCAAAGATTAATTGATTGTAAGCCAAAAGTTCTCCTTCAACACCTTATTTTTATCAAACAATTATCAATTGGAAAATTTTAGGTAGTACTTTTGCTAAAAAGAAAAAATTGTTTTTGGATCAGACATGTTCTTACTTTTGAATAACCGTTGTAATTTGTTAACTGTTTTTTTTTTTTTTGGTGGAAATACAAAATTTCCGAGTTACAAACGTAAAAATAAAACTTCAGAGAAAAGACAAGAGAAGTGCATTTAGAAATTGTTATCCACAACGTGGTGGACAACGTACGCTGTGCGCTCCCTCTTCTGATTCGGACCCCAAAGCCGCCGTCGAGAAAGGGAGTTTGAATGGTTGTTAGACAAACACGGTGCGGTGGCCCATTCCACAAGATTTTCTGTTCTTTGTTTTATTTATTTATCTATTCTTTTCAAACATAGTACTAGAATCTAGGCAACATTAGAGAGCAAATTTAAATAAAAATCGTCCGACGAGCTATAAAGATTTAGATTTCGTATCTACGAAGTCATTATCGATTCACACTAACAACTGCAAATCATTTTGGTCAGTGTGATTCTCCTCGAACTTCTAGTCAAATTTTAATTTATATTAATTTGTCCATGTTACCCTCTTAATCGATGCCATTGGCCTCGCCAGCCCTGATTTCTTTTGTCATTATTTTTATTGTTGTTCTTTTTTTTCTCAAAAACAAAAAAAAAAAAAAAAAATCAATGTCCCCATTATTTTTTTGTCCCGTTGTTTCAAACAAGTTGTTACGGAAATTGTTCAAAACCCGAGAAACCAAATCGGAAATCCGTCGTCTCTCTCTCTCGCGTGCAGACCAATATGACCAAATTTGGATTTAAGACGGTACGGGATGATGCCTTTACCTTTTGAGCTTCGTGATATCGTGGCCGACGGATCATTTTTGATGTGTTGTTTATCATTATTATATTTGGACACGTGTCTTTACCATAGTTTAATGCATATACTTGCATTTAGGGATTAACCACTGACTTTGGCGCGACCTATTTAAAGGGTCCTTTCCGAGCTTAATTCTGGAGCTTATCAGCCGACTCTTAAAATGCTATGAATAATACTGACTTTTGAAGTTCGAAAAAAAAAAAGAAAAAAGAAAACTACAAAAAAAAAAAAAAACAAAGAAAGAAAGAAAAAGAAAAGGGGCCAACCCCGGCAAGAATCAACAAGTTTCTGTGTCAGAGAAATGCAAAAATTCAAAAAATAAAAAATTTAAATAAATAATAAATTCTAAGTTTGACATTTTTTTTAAATTTAAAATATCAAATTTATATATTCTTTTTATTTATCTATATATATATATATATTATTTATTATTTATTTATTTTTAATATAAAATTATTAAATTATATAACTCATACATTTATACTTAAAATTCAAACGTGCTCTTCATAAAATTTAAGATGCTCTAGAGTCATCAACCCGTTCGTCCCACGCGTAGAACCATAAATTCTACAGTGAACAGAAATCGATTAAGAAACCAACGTTGTTGAAACTACTCGGTCACTGGTGTCGATGATGTTCAATTTCCCGAATCATCATCTTCTTTGCGCTCTCACACGCACACACACACACACACACGCACACACACACACACAATAAAAATAAAAAAATAAAAGTCATCATCTTCTTTTTCCTCGGGGGAAGAGGAGACTAAAGTTTCCTGAAATTTTGTAACTAGTTGGCTATGGACCTTGAAAATATCAGTTCTTTGGCAATCAATTTAAGGTGACTGAAAAATGTCGGTTCATTGGGATGAATTAAGAAAAAAAGGAAAAAAAAAAAAGAAAAGAAAAGAAATTGATTTGCTGTCCCCTTCAGAATCATGAATCATGGCGACGAGATTTATGTTGAGGAATGCGGTAGACAGATGGAGAGAAAGAACATTCGTACTGAATTGGTGAACGAGGTACAGAGAATATATATATATATATATATATATATAGAGCAGCCTTCTGTTTTTATTTTTATTTTAATTTTATTTTATTAAAGAAAGAAACATACACTTTAAACACAGATTTATTTTAACTCAAAATAATTGACATAATTTCAGTATCATTGGATTTATATACACTCTAACTCATTGGATTTGGAGGACAGCTCTTGAATATCCGCTAGTGATATTATCTCTTTCTGTCCTTTACGTTTCCTTTTTATTTTCTTTGGACGGTAAATTCGTTGGTTTCTCGTTGCTTGCACGACTGAATCACCCCCCAATTGAAAGAGCCAAAAATAAAAAATAAAATAAAATAAAAATTACCGTCGCTTCTAGATGGATCAAATTCAAACTTGGCCACAAGTCATTTGTTATCGTCTTTGTCAGCAGACGGAATGTTGGATTCTAGTCTTGCACGTTTCTTAATTAAGACGCTTGAGCAATGTCAAATCCCAGACCTAACACACACACACGTATAGAATCCAATGAATAATCGGTTCTGGTGGAAGTTAATAATCCGTGTCACTTAACTAGCTTGAAAATAAGAAGATTGGTGACAGAAATTGAAAGTGACTGTAAACCAGAATTCCGTCTTTTTAATAAAAGATAGGTATGCTTAGTCCATTTTAATCATGTTGATGCATAAAGTGACTGTAAACCAAAATTCCATTTTTCTAATAATAATAGGCAGGCCTACTTAGTTGATTTTAATTGTGTAGATGCGACCACTTCAAGGTGTTTTTGTTGAAATCATGTGCCTATTATCACACTTAAAAAATTTAAGTTGTTAATTAAAATACAATCTTATCTGTTTAAATCTTTTAAGAATTATTTGTAAATTGTATTCATTTTAAACTCAGAATTTAAGGAAAACGATAAAAAATTTTAACTAACAAATTAATTTTCTCCTGCCATCATCACCTAAGGGTCTCAAACTCATAGCCTT
This sequence comes from Bruguiera parviflora, assembly GCA_019804595.1. Taxonomy (NCBI): domain Eukaryota; kingdom Viridiplantae; phylum Streptophyta; class Magnoliopsida; order Malpighiales; family Rhizophoraceae; genus Bruguiera; species Bruguiera parviflora. The sequence continues at coordinate 897,547 of CM034058.1, read as the reverse complement.
TAATATCAATTATTAGGATTAAACATATGCAATCACACTAAAATTTTTAACTTTTAATTGGAGTGTCTCTTTATTTTCTTGAACTTTCTCAAAATTGCATCGAGCAGTGAGGAGCTGTATCTATTACAGACACCGTGGCTATTAATTAAGACCATAATCCAAAGGAAACGTTGACCAATATAACCGACAATTTGAAATTTTGGTTTATAATAATATCGCAACTGTTGTATGAATATTTATAATCTTTTATAATTGAAAAAAAACAAAAATCTGATACTAAAAGATCAAATAATTATAATAGTGAACATGTGAATCCGTATTCGAAGAACCTGTAATTCATCTGACGGTGTCAAATTTCCGTGCTGTGTCCAATGGTACAAGCTCAGTTGTCTTGTCATTCTAAGCTCCCTTCGTGGCGTAGCTATATTGATTGTCATGTGAGGCTCGCCAGAGGGGCATTGACTACAGGCCAGCCTGTGCCTCGCAAATATAGACCAAAGCCGATACCAGAGATAATGGATGAAATGATACATTAGGTTGGCCAGCTGTACCCTTCCATCAGGGTCGACGAATGGCAGGATGAGATTTAAGGGGACACAGGCGACAGGGATGATTAAAATTTCACAAGTTCCGGAAATAATGACCTCAGGACCAGCAATGAGAGCATTGATTAGCATATAAAGTCAAGAAGAATACAGAAACTCCGTGGTGGGGAGAGCACATTGCCTGGACAGTAATTAACGTTAGGAGTTTGTTCATTAATTTGTAGCATTTTGATTCTCCTTTTTCTTTCTTTCTTTCTTTCTTCTTCTTCTTCTTCTTCTTCTTCTTCTTGGATAAGTGATACAAAATTGTTAAGATGTAGTCGTCACAGGACTCCGACGGCATTTTCTCACTCTGGTGGGGTTTTTATTTTTATTTTTTTTAAGGTACACCCGAGAATATTGTGGAATAACCCTCGAAAGAGGAAGGGTGTGAGATTCTGAGATTTTGAACTCATCGTCTCCCCCTTTTCCAAAGCCTTCGAGGCTGACAGAGGCAGTGGCCACATGGTAGTTCCACAGTTTCTTTAATTAATTAAATGGGTGCTGAATACCTTGACGTGGGGCAGATACAAATAAGATAATATTATTAAATTATTAAGTGAAATATTATATATTAAATTTTAATATTTTTCTTCCGTGCAAAAATCTTATAATTTCATATTATTCATAAAAATTTACTGTAATTAAATGTGAGAGCATTACAATTTTTATTTATAATATTTTATTTATAAGAATTTTAATATTATATATAAAATTATTTTATTTAAATTTTTAAATTATTTAATAATACCAGTGCATAAATTATATATTAAATTTTAATAACTATAATTAATTTTAAAATAATAATTATAATACAACAATACGATATATATATATATATATATATATAATTAGATTATCCAGTTGAGGATTATGATGATAATAAATAATGACAAAAAGATTATGATGATAATAAGTAATGACAAAATGTTTGACTAATTTACTTATTTGAATCCTCCACGGTAACACCATCATCACAATTTTTTAAGCATATGCGCCAGCAGACACACCCATATATTCCTTTTCTACAGGTAAACTTCCTATTCTGGTGCTGATCGCTTGGAGGTTGCCTGTCAATTTGGCTTCTAGCAGCAGTCCTCCATTTCTATATACGATCTATGACACTACAAGTTTGATGAGATCTTCGATGGGCTTCATGAATCTGTCCCATATCATTTATTCGCTTAATTATTTGGAAGTGTGTGCAAAGTAGCAGCAAAATAAGCATCGATTGTGAGCGTGTTAATCTCGGAATACACACTGGAAAGGACACGGCGCTTCGTAATATTATGTTTGAAATCAATCTTTTTTTTTTTTTTTTTTTGTGTGCAAGTAACAAAACTACAACCCCATTTGTAAATTCTGGGTTTTCCGCTGCACCTGCGGTCTAATTACCGATGCGCCTGACAGATAATAAGAAGGAGAAAAAAAAAATTAAAATTAAAAAAAAAAAAAAAAAACCGTTATGTTGAGGCGAGTGGAGTCAATCTGAGACACCGCGTGTGCTTATGTATTATCTCATCATCATAAATTTTAATTATACTTTTACAAGTTTTTAAATGTGCGATTTCAATTAATAATGGAAATTAAAAATACATAATTTATAATTATAATTACATAATTTATATCATTTTTGTGCGTTAAGTTAAAAAAATAAATAAATAAATAAAAAACCGATCGATGCTGGGAAAGAAGCATCCAAGATACGTTCTCGGGGCCATAACATTTCATTTCAGAGATTCTTACATAACGATGATTTTTTTTTTTGGGCAATCATATACACCAAAACAAGAGAGGAGCATGATCGATGCATGATGACCATGTTGAATGAAACGCATCGTTTGCACAAGGAACATTTTTGTCGTCTGTCAGTGGGTGGGTGATTCCATCGTCCACTCCATGCATCTTTTTAACCCACGTCCCACTATTGAATTGCAAATCTACCTCCAACAGAGAGGTTCATAGGGGTTGTTTTTAGTTTTTTATTTTTATTTTCTCTCTGTTCTGTCTTTTGCTTATTTTTGGGGATTAATTATTTTTTGGTTTTGGATTCTCATGATCAGTGTATTGGGGGGGCTCGAAAATGATTCTAAACAAAGATCTTTTTTTTTTTCTCTTTTTTTTCACCCTATATATTCCTATCGAGTAGTGAATAAGTCAATTTTCTTGCAATGTCCTATAAGTCAAATTATTGAGAGTATTTATTTATGCTCACTAAAAATATACAAGTAGGTCTAGCCTGCTAAGTTGAATTGTCTGAATAGACCAACCATAATTCATGAATAAAGACTTAAATGTGCCTAGCAAACATGCCACACCTTGTTGGACCAGATCGAGGATGAGAATTGATTGTGATTTTTTTTCTTTAATTTAACAGAGATATTTTGTTTTTCGTCGTAATTGCAAGGTTTGGAAATGAGAATGAACCGGATGTCTATAGCCTTTAGAAACTTCAATCATCAATGCAGTATTTAAGAAATTTAAACAGTGTTTCATCAGTCCATGAAAAGCCAAAAAATTGTGTCTTCAATCTTATATTCTTAATCTCTACCTCCTCTTTTTTTTTTTTCCTTTCTTTTTTTCTTTTTTTTTTCTCTTGGTTTATAACAACTTGTGTGAAATGGACTGAAATTACGGAAGCCGCAACATTGAGGATCATACTAGCAATCCGAGATCACCGAGAAATATATTTTTACTAGTAAAAAAAAAAATGTATATATATATACAAAATAAATAAAAATAAAAAAGTCTAGTAATACTATTTAAAGGGCAGCAAAAATTGTAATGGGGGGGCGCACGACGTTGATTTTACGAGACTTGGAAAGTAAACGACTTTTAATTTTTGTGTGTTGATGCTTATAAGTATCTTTTGACGCTAACGCTCGGGGGCGCTCGATCTGCCGATCATCGAGAGAGAAGAAAAAGAACACGAAAACAAAAGCGAAAGAAGAGTCGCGAGCGTCAAATTAGGTTTAATTTGTGCGTGCGGGGTTGAATTTAGTGGAGGGGCAATCATGTACTTTCGCTTACTCTATCGTCTGTTTCAGTTGCAGCCTCCAGCTGTCGGCCGAGCGTTAAGTCGGCATCAGGACGCTGATTTTCTCTCTTCGAGGTGGTGGGGCCTTTGGCCCCGGCGTCCCCACCACCGCCTGCCCTCCAATTTCAAGGTTTTTCTCTACTAAATGTAAGCTTAAAGAGGGGGGGGGGGGGCGTTAAGATCAAACAGGATAATTACTTACTGATTATTTTAGTGGTTAAAAAAAAAAAGGAAAAGAAAAAACAACTGCGGTACACATGCCCGGGAGGGGTAAATTCGGAATAGTAATTTCTTCTTCGCCACCCCAATGAAAAACAGAGGTTTTGTTATTATTATTATTATTAATTAATTAATTAATTAATTAATTAAAAGGAACAACCGAAATGTCTAATAAATTGTTAAAAAA
>CM034058.1:832842-893420 GCA_019804595.1 Bruguiera parviflora | reverse complement strand
CCGTGAATTGAGTAGCAATGTCTCTCGACCAAGTTTTGGGTCGAGACTGAAGGGATTGCGAGTAGAATTTTCTAATTTGGTCGTATGTGAGACGCATTTGATCGGACTCAAGGAAAAATGTAATGTGAGGATTGAATTTGGAGCAAATTTTATAATCGGTGATAATTTAAGTTCTGTGTAACAGTTGACATTTCTACGTATATGAATATGAACATAATAACTATTCTTGGTTTTTTCTTCTTTATTACTTCTGACCAAATCCCACCATTAAATCGCATAGGGACATTCTCTATTCTCTACGGCCTAAGTGTTTTTTTTTTTTTTTTGGGTTTCTCACGGATCACATTTTATGTTCTAAGCTTCACTTCCTCAGTGTGTGTTTCTTTTCTCTGTAAGAACCTTGGATCGAGGCAACTAGCATATTACCATCAAGACTGTTCTTTCTTGGTCCTTTGAAGGTTCTCTGATAGCCATTCTGTTATAAGAAAAAGATTACCAAGAGAGCAGAAGACACAAAGTAAATGACATAATACTGCTGTATTCCTCTGCTATATGACTTAAAATCTGTCTTCTCTTTCAAAAAGAAACCACTCTCTCTCTCTCTCTCTCTCTCTCGCTCCTTTGTGCTTTTGGGACATTAAGAACTACTGGGTTTATTGTTTTCTATGGTGGTGAAAGTAATCGCCACCCACCTAGATGCATGCAAGTAATTGGTTTCCTGGAAGTCAGTAATCAGATTTCTGTGGCACTTTTGCAGGTCCGTGTGCCTGATTCTCCCGAGTCATTGAGGTCCAGATCTTAATTCAAGAGCTCCAAAGAAGAAATGAGATAGAATGCAACTTGTGTGGCTTTTGTTTTGTTCTTTTTTTTTATCATGTAATTCCTCTCCATTGATAACCCTTTTCTTTCTTGGTTAGTGTTGGTAAGACCTCAGAGGTCTAGTTAACCAAGTCTCCATCCCCAATATTGACAGTTAACTAAACTACAAAAGGCCGTCACTGTTATTCTATTTCTCCTTGATCAAAGTGAGCATTTTTGTTCTGCGTGTGAGCTTCTTTTATGCATTCCAATATTCAAACTAACCAAAAGTGTCCATCTTGAGTTTTTAGATAGTGCAAAGTTTAGTCTTTTCTGGAAAGATCTTTTTTTTTTTCTTTTCTTTTCTTTTTTAAAAAGATTTTTTAAGGCTTTGAGCTTAGTTTCTTTGAGCCAAAAAAAAAAAAAAAAGGTTTCCTCTTCTGGGAGACAGGAATCAAGATTTTGAGCTTAGGACTTTCTGGTTTAGATACTAAGTGTTCAAGCACCAAAAGGCTGTTGTGCTAAAAAAGGGCAGAATAAAGAGTAATGCAAGAATTTCTCCATTTGTATCTGAATCTGATCTAGTTAGGTGGCAAGTGTAGTCCTCTGGGCTTTGAAAATGGCCTCTGGGGACCACAACCAGGAAAGGTTGCCACAAAACTTCAAGAAACAGCTTGCTCTTGCTGTGAGGAGCATCCAGTGGAGCTATGCAATCTTCTGGTCCATTTCAGCTAGGCAACCAGGGTACTAACTTTCCATCTTTACTAATGCTGCTATGTTTCTCTCTTTTTTTCCCTCTAATTTTCGGTAATTGTCCTTTTGCAACCCAAATTTGTCAAGAATCCTGAGACAGGAACTTTTATTCATCTTTGACTGTGATTTTTCCTGCAAGTAGCAGCTGGGGTTCCTGGAATATGATCCACAGTGGCCAATGGAGTTGTTTCGGTATTCAGGCACGTGTTGGAATTGGGGTCAAGGGCAGAAGGTTTAGTTTTGTATACAGAGAGCGATTGATCTTACGCAATCAGTACAGACTGGTTTTTTATGATAATTGTGCCATTGAAGTTGATTGCTACATATCCATGTATTTGTCTTGGGGCTAGCACCTAGGAATCTATCCCTTTCTGAAGTTATTAGCCAGAAAACACATGGCATTGATAAAGATGGTTCATGTTTTCTTTCTGTGACGTTGTAGAGAATGAATTATTCTTTAAATTACAACAGTACATAGGATTTACATCGTTGCATAGCAGTATCTAACATCCTTTTCCTGAGAGGGATCTGGATTGGGATTGTATTTGATTATGTTTATAAGCACCAATACTTATAGGCAGCCACTTGAACTATTTGTTCCTGTGAATTGTGCAGGGTGTTGGAATGGGGTGATGGATACTACAATGGAGACATCAAGACAAGGAAAACAGTTCAATCCATAGATCTCAATCCAGGCCAATTAAGCTTACAGAGAAGTGAACAGTTGAGGGAGCTATACAAATCCCTTTCAGCCGGCGAAGCCAGTCCACAGGGCAGGAGACCCTCAGCAGCATTGTCCCCAGAAGATCTCACTGATACTGAGTGGTATTACTTGGTTTGCATGTCCTTCGTGTTCAACATTGGCCAGGGGTAACTAAATTTGTCTGCAATATTACCTTCAATGCATCTCGGCAATTATGAATTCTCATTAACACTTTGTCTGAATTTTTCATAGCATGCCAGGAAGGACGTTGGCAAATGATCATCCAATTTGGCTATGCAATGCTCAGTATGCAGATACCAAGATATTCAGTCGCTCTTTGCTAGCTAAGGTACGTTGCTTGTTTTTGGTTACAGATCTAATTTCATTATCCTTGTGATGCTCAAAATGGAGGAAGAAACTAATAATTCTCGCCTATTCCCATGAATGGACTTGTGGCAACCGTAATTCTCAGAGTGCATCTATTCAGGTACCAAATGATCTCTGCTTTTATAGGCATTATTACATTTATAATGGAACTTACCGAATTGCCTCTTTATGATAGCGCTTCCTCTTTGAACTTTCAGACTGTAGTATGCTTTCCATTCGCAAGAGGGGTGGTTGAACTGGGTGTTACTGAGCCGGTATTTCTTCTGTCTGATTCCTACTTAAAAGTGCAGTTATGTTATGAATGCCAGCTCAAGTCATGTACCTTTATTTCAATTCATTGTTTATAGGTTCCTGAGGACCAAAGTCTCATTCAGCATCTAAAAACTTCATTCTTGGAGACTCCATGCCCAGTGGTCACCAAAAAGTCCAGTAACGGGAGTGACAGGGAGCTTGCTTGTGCTTCTTTTGATCAAGAGATATTTGACACTGCATTAAATCTAGTTGAAGGATGTGAAAACTTGGATATAGATTCTCCCAATAACAGTTCAAATAACCAACCTGCTGAGGATTCGTTTATGGTTGAAGGAATAAATGGAGAGTCATCTCAAATTCAAAGTTGGCAGTACATTGATGATGACATGAGTAATTTTGTCCCTCATTCCTTGAATTCTAGTGAGTGTATATCTCAGACCATTGTAGATCCAGTAAAGGTTATTCCACTTCCTAACAACAAGGCAAACGACCACAGCGTGCAAGATGTTCAGGATTATAATCAGAGGAAATTAACAGCATTGGACCTTCAAAGCGATGACCTGCATTATAAGAGTGTTCTCTCTTCACTCTTAAAAACCTCCCATCCATTAGTTCTCGGGGGACATTCTCAAAACTGTCATCAGCCGTCGAGCTTTGTTTGTTGGAACAGAGTAAGATTGGAGCAATCTCTAAAATCAAAAGGTGGAACACCACAAAGGATATTAAAGAAGATTTTGTTTGAAGTTCCTCGCATGTATATTGGTGCCTTGCTCCAATTCCCAGAAGATTATAGCAATAAACTCGGGATTTTGAGACCAGAGGCGGATGAAATTGGTGCAAGCCATGTGTTATCAGAGAGGAAACGAAGAGAAAAGCTCAACGAAAGATTTATGACTCTCAAATCAATTGTCCCTTCAATCAACAGGGTAGTGAAAGCTATTTCCAATAGTGTTATCTTGGCAGAAACAGGGAAAAAAAAAAAAAAAAAAGACTATATACTATTGCCTTTGTCTATGCAGGTTGATAAGGTATCTATACTCGATGACACAATAGAGTACATTCAAGAGCTGGAAAGAAGGGTTGGGGAGCTGGAAGCATGCAGGGAACCAACGGAATCAGAGACGAGAATGAGGAGGAAACCCCGAGATACAGCTGAGCGGACATCTGATAACTATGGAAGCAATAAGATTGGTATTGCCAAAAGGCCATTACTAAACAAGAGGAAGGCTTGTGACATTGATGAACCAGATAATGTATCGAAAGATGGTTCAGGTGATAATGTAAATGTCATTACAAACGACAACGAAGTTCTAGTCAAGATCAAGTGGCCTTGGAGGGAGGGAATATTGCTCGAGGTCATGGATGCGATAAGCCGTCTCCATTTAGATTCTCACTCAGTTCAGTCATCAACTGTTGATGGCATTCTTTCTCTGACCATCAAATCCAAGGTATGTTTTCCAGATTTGACAATGAATGTCATCAAATCTTTACATCGTGTGCCTTACAGGCACAGGACAACTAATCCATAATCATTTTACAGCAAAATATATGCTCTCTAACATGTGTCTCAATGTTTTCCAATTTAGAGGCTCAGTCCGGTGACATGAACCCACGATTCCTTACTGATGTTTATACGTTTGTTCCAGCACAATGGATTATCTGCTGCTTCAGTCGGAACAATCAAACGAGCACTTCAAAGAGTTGCTTGGAAGCGATGAAAGCTTCAACTATGTAGTTTGCACCAGAGTACAAATGGTTTAAAATTAGGATTCACTTCTTGAGTTGTAAAATTGGGTCGTGGAAGATTCTGTAGATCATAAATATTGCAGATAGGCTTACCATCTGCAAAGAGTAGTCACATAAACGGAGATATAGTACGTGTATTATATATTGGTCATCCATTTATCATGCACTTCTGCACTCAGATCAGTTCCTGCACCACCTTATAGAGTCCGAAGAATTGCACTCTCATGCAACTAAGAAGCCATCACGATTTCTATCACCCAATTGCTGCATTGAGACTTGAGAGGACGTGCGCATCTTGGTGTAATGAAAATATCGCTCAATTATGGCCTAGAAGTCACGGTATTGCGAAAACAACCTCTCTATGAACAATAATCCTTAAAAGTGAGAGTGTTGCACGTTTGGAACGTCCCTTTTTAGGTTGCTGCAATGAGAACAAAATCTGCATTTTTGAAAATCTTTGAAAGTGTAATGAATAGAATTTGTGCATGTAGAACACACCCCTTTAAAGTCCAGAGGAAACGAATTGCATCAATATTAGGAAATGCAACTTGGTCTGGGCATCATTTAGAATTGTCTCATCAGGTGGCAACTTTCAGAAAATGTAATCTCATTTCTTTTGCTTGGAAGATCAAGAGGATACGAAATGAACAATATCATTTGGTTAGTCAACAAAGGGGTGAAACGAAAGATGACAAATTCATTAACAAGTTCACACCAAGTCTTCGAGCACAAAGCTTAATCACCATTAAAGTACTTGGGTAAGATTCATAGACTCAACAAAGGGGTGAAATGAAAGATGATAAATTCATGAACAAGTTCACACCAAGTCTTCGAACACAAAGCTTAACCACCATTAAAGTACTTGGGTAAGATTCATAGACTCATGATACATTATTCATAAGAAACATTTGTAACTTTTCTCTCCCACAATGCCAAGAGGAGAATTAACATATTTCATGGCTTTTTGTATCCACCTGGTCCTCCAAAATAGGCCAGATGACCTGAGAAACTGCCAAGATTACCCGAATCCCTTATATGATAAAATGGCTCACCGTCAGTAAAACTAAACAAATCAGTTGCATATACGTGATTTCCACTGTCGTCCACACATTTAATTTCCCTACAGTATGCATCTTTTCGTGTGGTCCCAGCCAACTGAGGCGCACCAGTACCCATTGGTGGACTGGGGACTCCTGGCGGACTGTACGTCTCCCCACCCCACTCGATAAAGTTAGAAGTGCCTGATAACGCAGCGAATATTGCACCGGGCCAGTATCCAAGTTCGTTGAAGTCATCCCCAAGATAAAGATACCAGTCATCATCCTAACAAGTTTGAGTCAAAATTATTGAAGGAAGTGAGAAAAAAAAAACAAAAGAAGAAAAAGAAAAGGAGTTCAACATGATGATTGGGAGTCCCATTTATAAACTCTGACCATATCTATTAGTTAAATTAACAGCGTAAAACTCTTTGGTACATTCGAATCAAAATTGGCATTCTGTGGAAATTTGAGAGAGCTGTAGATCGAACCACCAAACGAATTTCACTAAAAAGTCTGTGTTCAATGACATGCAGAGAATTTAAGCTTACCTTCCAAATGGAAAAGTATTCCTCAAATATACTTTGACCACTTTTGGACGTTTCATTAAAAACAAAGTCAAGAGGTACACTTGGATGGGTATGCACGAAAGCAGGGCAATCCGTATTGAAACAATGTGCTTCCTTTGACTGCAAGGTGCCAAAAATTATTCAAAAAAACAAAAAAAAAAAAAAAATCAAAATCAGTGCGAAACTCTGATTTGTCAGTCATCAACAATAAGAGTTTTATGTCACCATATTCATTAAGTATATCTCGTGCTAGGCTTACATTTGTATAAATAAACAATCGAGTCCGAGCATCCTTGTAGAGAGCTGGATGGACCTGAAAATTCAAACAAAAATTGACGAAAAGTTCCGATTTACGGACAAAGAACATATTCCATTCCATTCCATTAATATATATATATATATATATATATATATATATATATATATATATATGTATGTATGTCTCTATCACAAATATTTTTATTAGCATAATTCATCGAGAAATCTGTAACGTGCCAAGTCAAAGGATCATAACACGAGAAAGTTCAACAACAGAGTTGACTTACAAGCCACCCAATTTCCAAACTCTCTATGCCATTTCGCATTATCATGTGACTGCCACTGAATTGTTTATCTCCGACTTTTGGGTTGTATAAAGCAGTGTATGTTGAGGCTCCAATGAATTTACGATAATTACCCTTTGTTCGAAGTGAAGCATACTGCACCGCATTAAAAAATGGAATTAAATGTGCGAATCTAAATCTTTATATTTCAGAGTGGATAACATGAATAAATAGATAACCCCAGAAAAAAAAAAATCGTCGGAGCTGCCAATTCAATTTCAATACAATAAATTAGAGTCCAAAGAAAGGAGGAATACAAGTTAGTATAACTCACATGCACGCCAGGATTGTCGGTAGTCTGGGGACTATATTTAGAACTGTATTCTTCTGCAGCACGTTTAACTCTAATGAGATCGTCCTTGGTAGTTCTCTTGATTGGGACTGTTCCGACTGGACATCCTTTTCCATTAAGCCAAACATTTTTTGGGTGAAACCGATTGGAAGAATCTGTGTCTACCCTTCTATGAGACATCTGTAGTGAAGCTTCCTCTTAACACATTATTATACTAGAAAGTATACGATTAAGTTGATTGACATGAAAAAGAGATGGAAGAACCGCACCTTATAATTGTACTTGTTGTATTTCAACGATGGATGATCAAATGCGGGTTGTTCGTAGAAATATACACAACCATATGTATCTCCATATAGCGTCTGTTAATTACAAAAAGAACAATGATTAGTTTGTTCGGCAATTCTCGTAAAAATGTAAACTTCAATTAATTTTTTTAATTTTTTTTTAAAAAAAAAAGAAAAAGAAAAGAAGAGAAAAAAAAGATTTAAGGGATGAATCAAATAAGGTGAATTTCTAGACCTGAATAACCTCAACAGCCGGCTTGTTCAAACGTCTAAGTTCTTCCTCTAGCTCCGAATCTTCAAAAATCCTCCCCCTTGCCTCACCGTGGTTTGAAGATAAGCACCACAGAAAAATCGCCAATAAAATATCCCTCAGAGCCATCGACAATTTCTGCATTACAAAGCCAACTATTTATCAACCATCCTATGGTTAAAACCCGTAAAATTGCAAACAATATATCCAGCAAATCTGGTTATTATCTCGTTTAACAGAATACAAAATTGTGTTAAAGATAGAACGATAAGGTATAGTCATGAGCTTAAAAGATCAACAATCTCGGGTAGTTTGAATCCAACTCTCAATTTTCTCAAATTTTTGCAGCAAAATTGAGCAACAAAGAGTAGTAATAATTCATGTTGGTGGTGAACTCCCCCACTTTCTGTTTGCTTTGTTAAAACAGAAAATTCGGTCGCCTTCGATAGGACGCATGCAAAAACTGTTGGGTGGTCTATGATGCCATGGTGCTGTGAAAACATATATATTTAAAACTTGTGTGCAACCTTTCTTACATGGGTATTTCCAAGAAAAAGGGAATTTGTTTGGTTGCTACGCTTTCAATGGTAGTCAATTTATCAAAATTTTCATGGAAATTGCCCATTAACATGGGAAGGCACGTTGGCTTGTGAGGTCTTACCTTAAAGGAATATAAATATCGACCCTTGAGTTGCCACTACTCAAAATGGATCAATTTGTTACAGCTCACTCTTATCTGTTTTGGTCGTCCTTAGTAAAGAGACTTTTTTTTTTTTTTTTCATTTTTCCAATTTCATTTCATCCTTTGTTGTTCCCTTTTGGGGCTCTGCAAAAATCCTTTTTTTTTTTTAAAATTTTTTTAACAGCATAATACTTTCATTCATTCATAACTATCTCAAGAGTAGAGATAGCATCCACAGCAGAAAAAGACAACAAATTAGTTTTTAGAAGTCAATTACACCTGTCAGCCTCCAAAAAATACTTACACTGTACAATATCAACATGTAATTATACTAAAACCACATGTGTAGCAAAAGTTCCTATGTCCACCGAAGTAGCAAAAGTCTAGTGGGTTTACTCTTTTTTCTTTTTTTTTTTTTACCGATTGTTTAGAATGAACCTATTATATATATATATATATATATATATATATATGTCTTTTTCTTTTCTTTTTTTTTTATGCTCGTGATGTCAAGTTAGCATCAACTAGAGCTAAGTTCCCCCTCAAATTATCTTATGATAATAGCATACTTTCTATATTAACATGTGCATTTAGAATTTTTCTTAGAGTTGTATTATTTTTTTCCGACTTAGTTGTCCATCTAAATTGCTCGAATGCACACTGAAAAGCTGACAATGGACAAATCTGCTTAAAAAAATGAAAAAAAAAAAAATAAATCAAAGAACAAACTGCCTATTTTGACTGTGCCTCGTTTTGTATTTTTCTACCTTATCATCGAAATGGACTACTTAGTTGAACAACTAAGTCGGATTAAAAAAAAAAAAACAATCATTACTCTTTTTTATTTATCGATTTCACTTGTTAAAAATCAAACCCCGATTGATAAATATATATATATATATTATTTTTAGAATCTACACCAAATACAAGGCTAAATTTATTTATTTATTTATTTTGAATTGACATTAATTGACAGAATTTTATAAAAAAATTGTGGATACCAAATAGTTCCAATATTTTTCCTTTAATGTTTTATTTTTCTGTTTTTGAATATGATTTGTTTCATGTAGAGTACAAACTGCTATAATTAGATGTTATCTGATAAGGTCATTAAAATTATTTAAAATGCAAATTAATTTATTTGATTAAAATTGTCTTTGGTTAAATCACCCAAGATTCAATTAAATCTAGATACAAAGTGTTCCTTGGACCAAGTAAACAGCTTTCTTTCCCAATTTCTTCTCCAACTAGTGACCAGAGGTATCGCTAATGAGCTTCTTTCCTGTAATCTTCCTTCTCACCTTTGGATTTTCTAATTCAACTTAATCCAATACTAAAATTGATTGAAAAAAGATTTTTAAGTGTGAGTTAGTCAAAAAAAAAAAAAAAAAAGGTGGAATACAATTTTGTAAGATATAAAACTGAGTGTCTAATATCTTCACATAAAAAGTGATTGAACACACCAAATGCCAATCCAGGTTATGTCAATAAACCATTGTCAACTGAAAAACAAGAGTGAGATGCAAGAAAATGTGTTTGTCTGTGAGGATTAGAGAGAGAAAAATGATGATGCGTCCACAACCACCTGGAAGAGACACAGTTCTCTTTTTCATTTTTTTTTCCCCCAATTACTTACATTCCCACCCGCAATTAATTTAATTCCAACCCAGACTAGATTTTGGGAAAACAAAGTCAAGGAATAATTAATATGTATGTTAAAAATGAGTTCTAAAAGTAATTATAGTCAGTTTTAATTATTGACGTTGTCCCAAAAAAAAAAAAAAAAAAAAACCCATATGGAATACATGTGTGGACTCGACAACAATTTCCCATGGCTAGCTTTCCAGGCAACCAGGGTTCTCACATTCCATCTTTACTACTGCTGCTACGTTTCTTTTTTCCTTATATATATATATATATATATATATATATATATATATATATATATATTTTTTTTTTTTTCCCCCTCTATTTTTCTGTAATTGACCATTTCTAACCCAAATTTGTCAAGAATCCTGAGATAGGAACTTTTATTCATCTTTGATCGTGAATTTTCCTGCAAGTAACAGCTGGGGTTCCTAGAATTATATATATATATATATATAATGATATATTGATAACCTTGCGAACTTGGACAATTTGAAAAAGGGCAGTCTGTTGGTTGCCTCGGATGGTGATCAAATTATCAAAATTTTCACGGATATTGCCCATTAACGTGGAAACATAAAAATGAGTTGTCAAAAATGTTTTTCCATGTACAATATATCCTATTCAATGTCTTATAATTACTTTATTTCTTACTTTAAAAATAAAAATATCTATCATTTTATTCTTCTAAATAAATCTCCTTCTTTTTTTTTTTCAATTCATCAATTTTGAAACTTAAACTCGAGTTCTTTTATCATTTTAAGTTATTATCATTTAAAATCAATTATTTTTTATTTTTCTATCTTATCTGTTTTTGTCAATTTTTATTAATTTATTATTTTAAATGATCTTAAAACATACTTTTTATGTTAATAGGGCATATATATATATATATTTTTTTTATAGAACAGAGAGTGCTCTTGTGAAGAATCTAACTCTAATTAATGAAAATTCTTTATTTTTATTTTATAATCTACCCTAAGTAAAAGATTAATGGTAATGATTTTATTTTAACACAAATATAATTTAACAAGATAAAAACACAAAAAAAAAAAAAAAGTTTATTATTCTTATTCTGTCTATCTTCCCTCCTTTATGCTGTTTAGTGTGTGTCCCAAATAAACGCACCATCTTACTGTTAATGGTGCTTAAACCCGCTATCCCCTGGTGGGCCCCACCACTACCGTCCATTAAAGCCCTTTCATCTCTCCTTCTCTCTCTCTCTCTCTCTCCCTCACTGCAACTCACAGGGCTCTCATCCATGGCTTCAACTCACGCTTGTGCTTTCACTTTCCAATTCCACTCTCTCTCTTCTCATCTAAACTTTCTCTCTGTAGAGCCCCACTTCCTCTTTAAACCCAATCCTCTTTCTCTCTCCAAAACACCGTTTCTCTCTCTCCACCACCGCCAACACCCGCAGCCGCGTGCCATTGGCCCGGACGGCAAATTCTATCCAACGTCATCCGAAAACGACCCGCCGGAGGCTCCGGAAGACTCTGCGCATGGAGTATCCAAGTTCGACCAGATCCATATCCAAGCCACCCGAGCCCGGAAAGCCCAAGAAGATGACTTCGTGAAGCACCAGTCCACTTATCTCAACGCCATTGCTGATGCAGAGGACCCATCTGTAAGCTCAAATTCTATGTTTAGTGAAAGTTTTGGGGATGATTTTTTTGGTGAGATAGATAAAGCTGTTGCTTTGAAAAGAGAGGAGTTTATTAAGAAAGGGCTGTTAAAACCGAAAATTGATAAGGATAGTGCAAGTGTCTTGGAAGGAATTGAAGAGTTAGAGCCTGAGGAAGTTACTGACTTGGAGGAGATTAATGAGTTACAAGGTCTTAGAGTGATAGATAATGAGTCTGAAGAGGAGGGGGATCATAACTTTGACGTGGGTATTAGTGAAAATGGTGGAAGGAATGATCTTGGGTTGTCTATGGATTCTTCATATGATTTGGATTTTGACAGTTATGGGAAAGCAAAGGTGAGTATTGTGGAACCAAAGTTTAGGATGAGTTTGGCTGAGCTTTTGGATGAGAGCAAAGTTGTGCCAGTTTCTGTTTCGGGGGACTTGGAGGTGCAGATTAGTGGGATACAACATGATTCGAGACTTGTGAATGCGGGTGATTTGTTTGTTTGTTGTGTGGGGAGAAGAACCGATGGGCATTTGTTTTTGACCGAGGCTGATAAGAGAGGAGCTGTTGCTGTGGTGGCTAGTAAAGAGATTGATATAGAGGGGACTTTGGGGTGCAAGGCGTTGGCGATTGTGGAGGATACCAGTGCTGTTTTGCCTGCATTGGCTGCAGCTTTTTATAAATACCCGTCAAAGAATATGGCTGTGATTGGCATAACCGGGACAAATGGGAAAACCACAACAGCTTACTTGATTAAAGGGATGTATGAAGCAATGGGGTTGAGGACTGGAATGTTGAGTAATGTTGCATACTATATACATGGGGCTAATAAATTGGAGTCGCCTAACACAACCCTGGATGCTGTCTTGGTCCAGAATTTGATGGCAAAGATGCTACATAATGGGAGTGAAGCTGTTGTAATAGAGGCTTCTTCTCGTGGATTGGCATTAGGAAGATGTGATGAGGTTGATTTTGATATTTCAGTTTTCACTAATTTGACTCAGGATAATTTGGATTTTCATGGGACTGAGGAGGAGGATAGAGATGCTAAGGCTAAGTTATTTGCTAGGATGGTGGATCCTGAACGGCATAGGAAGGTTGTCAACATTGATGACCCAAATGCACCCTTTTTCATTGCCCAGGGGAACCCTCGTGTACCTGTTGTGACCTTTGCAATGGAGAATACAAATGCAGATGTTCATCCCTTAAAATTCAAGCTCTCCCTTTTTGAGACACAGGTTCTGGTTAACACACCTCAAGGCGTATTGGAGATTTCATCCGGATTGCTTGGGAGGCATAATATCTATAATATCCTCGCAGCTGTGGCAGTTGGGATTGCAGTTGGGGCACCATTGGTGGATATTGTTAGAGGGATTGAAGAGATTGATGCTGTACCTGGCAGATGTGAGTTGATAGATGAAGAGCAGGCATTTGGTGTGATTGTGGACTATGCCCATACGCCCGATGCCTTATCTAGGCTACTTGATTCAGTAAGGGAGCTTGGGCCCAGGAGGATCATCACTGGTATGCTTCTAATGCCTCCTTAGCGTTTTCAAAATCTTATTGCCACATGTAAGGTTATAGTCTATATTAGTTTTGATAGATGTGGCTGTGTAGAAATTCCCTAAAGAGGCAAGTAAATTCTATGTTTTTCTGACCAACATCATGGTTTTGTGAAGTTATTGGTTGTCCTGGGGAGACTGACCGAGGGAAGAGACCAATGATGACAAAAATTGCAACAGACAAAAGTGAGGTGACAATGCTGACATCTGACAATCCAAAGAACGAAGATCCTTGTATGTTTATTCAACCACACCACATAACCATAATCTTGTGACTGTTTTGCTTGTTGTTAATTGTGTCATATCTACAGTGGACATATTGGATGACATGCTGGCTGGCGTGGGATGGTCAATGCAGGATTACTTGAAGTATGGGGAGAATGATTACTACCCGCCCCTTCCAAATGGTCATCGACTTTTCCTGCATGATATCAGACGAGTAGCTGTGCGCTGTGCTGTTGCAATGGGTGAAGAAGGCGATATGGTTGTAAGTTTCTAGGAATCTTGAGGGTACACACACATATATTTCAATGTTACTAAAGATATGCACTTGTCCTCTTACCAATTCCACAGTAATGATACTTTGTCGTCCTTATTACCTCAGATATGTTATATAGGAATAGGGTTTGTGAAGTCATTTATTTTCTTGGGTCATCAGCGTTAACATTGAACAAATTGTTCTCAGCAAGAACTAAACTCAAGTCAACTCTTAACGGACTCTGTGCTCGGCAGATGACAAAACCATCTTTTGCATGCAACTTCCATTTGACCTTTCTCTATTCTCATCGTTAGTGTTTTCTCCCTCTTTTTTCTTGGGGAAGTGGGGAGGGGGTCAGGTTTTTTGGAGATGCTGGGAAAGCAAGGATATGAGGCATGACTGTGCTTACTTTCTTTCCCAGTTATTATTATGTGTTTCTTTGGCTTGAGGTCATTCTCTACGTTTTAGGTAATTGCTGGCAAAGGCCATGAAACATATCAGATTGAATGTGATAAAAGAGAATTTTTTGATGACCGGGAGGAGTGCAGGGAAGCATTGCAATACGTTGACGAGCTTCACCAAGCTGGGATAGACACAAGCGAATTCCCATGGCGGTATGTTCACTGTTATCTTCCTAGCTAATCAGAATTCAAGATGAACTTTGTTTTTGATTGTTGGAAGCTTGTCAAAGTCCATTGCTTGCGTGTCCTTGGGTATCAGTTAGCTGTTGTTGTTCATGAAGAAGTAAGCGAGCATGTGAACCTGAACTGGAGCTCCAATTTGTGGGGCGCGCCTGCTTTCTATTATGCCTCAGTGTGGGCTTTGCCGTAGAACCCTTATCCTAACCCATATTTTTATTGGCCCTTGATTGTGATATTTGGCAAGAAAGATCACAATTATAAGTGAAACCTGCAATAGTTACAGGAGTATGGAAAGGAAGGGTACAGACTACAGAGAAAAGAATAACTAGTGACTGAAAGATCATCTAGCGACTTCTTTCTGTTTCCAGTCATATGATAACTACAACAAAAGGCGAAAATAATGTACCTGTGTTTTGTTGATTGTTACTAGTGACAGGTTAGCAAATGATGTATTTCAAGGAGCTTGTTCTTATTATTGTGAATTCTGCAGGTTACCGGAAAGTCATTGATTTGGTTGCAAAAGGAATAAAAGAGGATTTTGAGGCAATGAGGCTAACCAACAGCACAGTGACAGTTAAATGTAAAACTTTCCACTTGGTATTACAGCAGAATCTATCTGGCTCGTGGAAAATTACCAAGAGAAAGAGAACATTGAATGCCTATTTGCCCCTTCTAAATGCAATCATACCCATATTTGAGGCAACTGGCAATGACCATTGAGTCCACTAAATTAGGCCTTGGTAAGATCCTTCAAAAAAATGTAATATATACTCTTTTTTCCTGCTGGATTCTGATAGTCCACTAATATACATATTTTTGTTTTTGCAGAGGTAGGAATTTTGAAAATCTGACAGACACAAGAATCGAAGATAATATTTTGTGATGAGATTTTGGATGTGCATGCAAGATCAATGCTGGCTAAAATCTTCAATATTCCCTTCCACTGAGCAAAATTGTTTTGTTTCTACTTTGGAATTATAAGCAGGAGCGGATATTTGGTTTAATTCAAATACAATTATAATGCTATAAGCCCATCTAATTTGGGCATGGCCATTTTTATGTGTTGCAAGGTATTCCTTCTAGAATGTAATAAAGTGTAAGGAAATTTACTCCCAAATGTGATATTCTGTATTCATTTGTTAGAGTGCGGAGATAACATAATAACTCTGTTAAGTGCTCGTCAGAAAAAGTTTGAGATTATTGCAAAAATGTAATTTTTAAATATTATGACCAGACCAAAGGGCCTAAACCCCTAAAAATTACGTAACTAAAAGAACCTGTCAGCCATTAAAACACCGTCAGGCCAGCAACACTAGTAATCTAAAAGCCACCGGACCAATATTGAGTTAATAAAAGAATATCTTAGTATCAACAAATCATTGGTCTTCACTTCATTATGGGATCTAATTGATCATCATTCTCTAAGGACCATTAAAGCACAATAGGGTACATAAATCTCATCATCTGCTTTGCCTAGCCATGGCTCATATGCCATCACGAGATCGCCGGTTTTTTAGTCCTTTTGCTATTCGCTACAAAATTCCAGATTCACATACATCGTCTCCGCAGCTTATTTGCATTGATGTAAAATATTAATAATTTGAAAATGGTGTCTGTTTCCAGTCTAGCTGTCTTATTTTGTCATAACTGGTTTAAGTAACATCCCATATAGAGAATGTTATTTGTTGATATCTGATCTAATTAGTTTAGTCACATAAAACAATATGATCAAACAGAAACGAGAAAACTTTCGTCAAAATGAATCACACGTCAAATCTTTGTCATTCATAGTAACCCATCAATCTAAAAGGGAAGTGGTGGACTCTAAAAGGGAAGCCAATGTGTATGGAAGGATGGACAATGTGCCCAACAAGGCAGGAGTTTGGTGGAGATGGTTAAGAACACAGTTAGGGGTTTCTCAAATTCTGAAAACATATCTTAAAATTTACAATAATCATTCTTTAATTAAAACTTAAAGCGTTTGATTATCTTTGCATCAATGCATTATCAGAGCAGCTCATAGTATTCACAAAAGGGGTTAAAGAACCTGCCTTTTCTGTCTGTGCCAGAGCCAACCCAGCTCAACTGAGACACTATATCTTAAAATTTCCAATAATCTTTCTTTAACAAAAACTTAGTGTTTGACTATCTTTGCATTACTGCATTATCAGAGCAGATCATTTTATTGACAAAAGGGGTAAAAGAAGCAACCTTTACTGTCTCTGCCACTGCCAACCCAACTCACTTAATTCTATAATAGCATAAAACACAGTCACGCAGGTTTTGTGAATTGGAAGATTAGATAGACATTCAAAAACGTTTCTTTTCTTGCCAATTACAGAGAGAGAGGTGGGGGACATAAATGCCATACACAGAATAGCTCATTGAAGAGATGGGAATTCAAGCTTTTGATATTTGATGGAGAGCAAAGCTTCATCATCTGTTATGGCAAATGGTGAGATTATACTCATTCTTGAAAACCCAGTTGGTAGTTGATAGGTTTATCTTGGATACTCTAGTTTTAATTTTTATTTTTGGATACTCTAGTTTTAATTTTTATTTTTTCTCTTCATCGGTGATTGCTATTTTTTGTACTTACCATGATCATGTTTGTGAATTTTTTGAAACAAAGACAATAGCTTTGTATCAGTTACTGGTTGTGGATTTCAGGCACATCATATTGGATTCTTGGGTTGTTTGTGTTACCCTCTTCATCCCTAATTAGTTTTGTCAATTTATGTTCAAGTGAGCTGTTCACAACGTTAATGGGGCTTTATGTATATTCTGGTTTAAGAAGCAATTATTGCATTTGTGGCTCTCTTTTCCAAATTCTAATTCAAGTTTCTGCCTTTTCCAGGACATCAAATTTTGGTTCCTAACACGCAAGCCTGCGCCTTTGTTCTTTGAAAATTTTGGAGGTCCACGATTTAGATTTTCTTCTTGATTGTATGCTTAGTGGTGCTTCATAAAATTAGTAGTTCTGGGGTTTTGGAAATGGGTCCTATTTCTTTCAGAGACCAGATTGCACTCTTGCGTTTACATATGAAATTTTCCAACCTATGCTTGAAATATCTTTCATATGTTGCCTTGCATTTGTTTGTTTATCTCAACTTTGTTCATAACGGTTACCTGTCTCGCATAGCAGCGCAATTTTCATGTTGCACGAAGTTTCTCTCTCTCTCTCTCTCTCTCTCTCTCTTTTTTAAGGTTTGCTTCTGTTTTGGTGCAAGCCTGTTGATGTTTAAGTATCTGTTATATCTTTAAATTTAGGAATCCTATCCTAATTTTGTTATAGTTTCCATCTTATCAAATACATACTTTTACATCTTATAAACAATTCATGGTCGATAGCCTTTTTCACTTTTTATATATTATGGGGGTCATCCTTTTTTAGTCTTGACGTGAGTTGAAGTTCAAGCTTGGCTGGTTCTGTTGTATGACATCTTTTTACATTTTGAGCAATGTCTGAGATGCTAGAGGTTAGTGGACCAATGATAATTTATTATTTTTGATTCTCTAGGAGCATGCTGCTTCAACATATTCCAAGTTGATTTATGATCCAAAGATTGTGAGGTATATGTGATGTCCCCCAACTTAAGAGCAAGAGAAGAACTAAAATTCCCGCAACGCTGGGAATTTAGGAGAGGAAATGAGCATGACTCTTCAAGCAACGACTCCAAAGCGAGCTTGAGTGGTGAGCCAGCTCTCAAGAAGCACAAGCTGGTCTCCAACTTGGCTTCTGGTGAGAATGGTGAATCTAGTGATGGTAGTAGAGTTCAGCGGGAGGGCAAATACAATCCTGGAACCTCAGCTCAAATCAAATCTGGAAAAGGCAAAAGAGGGCAAAGAGAAAGGAGTAAAAAGGGCCATGCAGCTCGTAATGAAGTGAAGAAGGCTCTTAACAGGGAAGTCAATCAGAGGAAGAGAAAAAGTAAAACTACTTGGGATGACCACAGTTCAATGGATGATCTAAAAAATTACATGAACTCTTTGATAGATGATCTTAAAACTGCTAGAGAGAATTTGTCAACATGGATGAGAGAAGAAGTGCAGAAACTGGTGGCAGAGGAACTTGCTTCTCAGGCCAAAAGGGGAGAAGGCAGCTTCACAAGGGAGGAAGTCCAATTGGAGCATCAACATGACCCTGAAAAGAATAAGCAAAACATTTTCGTGGACAACATGAAAGTCCATCATCAAAACAGCTTTGATGAGCATGGCAAAAGGCTGCACCAAAACAAGTTCGAGGAGAATGTCTGCTTGCAGAAAACAATCAACTTTGCAGAGAGTGTCGAAGTGCAGCATCAAAAGGGATGCCAGGACAACATTCAGCTTCAGGCAGGAGCCACCTTCAGATCCCACAAGAGAGGTCAAAATAGCAATGTCCAATCTGCAAGGAGGTCCGGTAAAGCCAAGATGCCAGAATGTTCCAACAAGTTCTGTCCAGCACTTGAAAGTCCAGTTGATTACAGCCAAGCAATTGTCCCCTTCACACCTACTAAAAAGGATGGAGAAGAAAGATTGGCTTTATCTGCCAAGTCAAATTCTAAATCTAGTCCTTCTGACCAGAGTTTGCAAGAGCAACTTGAAAAGGGCATAGTACTGGGAATAAGAGCTCAAAATTGTGGTGAATCTTCAGATAAGTCTGCAAGGGTGAAAAATAATTCTGATTGTAATAATCCCCGTCAACCACATGAAGATCAACTTAATTATGGACAAGCTCTTGGATCCATGGTTTCGGCTGAGAAGAGCAAGGAAGATAGGTTGGGAATATCTTTTGAGCCAAGTTCCTTATCGGATTCCTTCGGTCAGGTGGCTTCTTCAATGTACTTAACATTACCCACTGTCGTGAAAAACCACACTATTTTAAACCATAGGCTTGACACTTCATTTAACTGTATTCAGCCAAGAGTAGCTGGAAATCATGCAGTTGCCAATTCGGAAACATCAAGCCTATTGCTTGGTTCAAGCAGTCAGCGATCATACTTCCACGCTATGCATCCGGAAGAAACCGGTTACAGAGGCATCAATCACTTCAACCAAAACAGCACTTTGGCTCCAATTGTGGGAAGTGGATTCCCAGTTCAACTCCATCAAGATGCAAGTAGTGGTTTTAGCATTTTAAGCCAAGTTGGCATGGAAAATTTGCCAAGAGATTATAGCAACACACTTGGTCTGAGGATGAATGGAGGAGCTATAAGGCTTTCGGGAGGAAGCTACACGTTACCGGAACAGTACTCCACCAACAACTTCCGCATCCATCCTAGCTATAAAGCTGATAAAAGACTCATGGCACATCAAGACGGTTATCAATTCCCAAAGTAGTTCCATTGGAGTTGAATACTGAGCATGAAACAAATTTTTGGATTTAAAATATGGCCATGAAACACATTCCATTTGAGAATCTGACTTGATCAAGCTTCTGCCCTGCAAGATGATGCAATGCATGAAACATACGTTTGTTTTCTTCTCTAAGAATGCTTCGGATGAAATTCAATGCAGATTTTTTTTTTTATTTTTTTCAATGCATATTTCTAAGTTCTTCATAGAATTGGCTGGCATTGATGCTATATCTATGTTGCAGAGATGAGTCAATTGGCAAACAGTGTTATTCTCTTTTTGGTATGGCTTTGATCACTCCCACAATTTCTAGGTTCTACAGCAGCTTTCTGCTTATTCCATACAACATTATCTTTGTTGTTTAAAGAGAATATAAATGAATGTCTGTTCTCCAGGATCTTGAAAGTTTACAATTATTCTATTCCTCTCCACCCAAAAATATCTTATGCACCTGGCCATAGTGGAGATATGACTAGAATGACAGGGAAAGGAAGATGATGTGCTGCTTAAGAATGTGCCATAGGTCCTCTCTTTTGCTTCGTTAATTGGTTCCCACTGAGACTCGAACTTGATACTTTAGCGTTGTAAACGTCTCCACTAGCGTTGAGATAAAAGCTCATTCGTCTGAGCCACGGACTTTGGATTGAAAAGGCGGAAAACCATTTTGAGGAGCCTTGATGCCCTGTTGTGCCTTGCAACTGGGCTCTGTTAGGACTGGACCATTGCACTCGAGTGTGTGGACTGGCTTTATTGCATTGTCCTCGAGCTCTTTTACTATTTGCCAACCCCCACTGCCGCTCCTGGATAAAGTTGCACTTGACCCTGGTCGTGTCCTTTGTCAGCTATAGTGCAAACTGCAAAGCAATTTCACTTTTCACACACCTTGACATGGAAATTCAGCCACGTTCATGGTGGGCACAATCATTTGTTCACGTTCAATTTTATGAACATGATTGGTAGTTTATTTGATTCTTATTTTCCATTGAAAAAAATACAAAAGAAGAAGCGACGTCTGCAGTATAGAGCAGCATACCACCAGAAGTAAACACTCGGCGGATGCCGTGTATTTTAAAGCCACATGCATGACCAGGTTTCAAACCTCTGTATGCTATCAGTACAAACCCCCCCCCCCCATGCATGGCAAAAATAATTCAATATTGTGTAGGATTTTAAGTTGGGACTCATCTATATATTTTAGGAGGTGTGGAGGAGATCCCGTGGATGTTGGAAAATATAAAAATACACATAATATGCATAAAATATAAAATTAAATAAAAAATATAATATTTTAAATGTATTCAACAATTTAAATTATTTATATAACAAATAAATATAAAAAATAAAAATAATATAATAACAATAAAAAATTTAGATTTAAATGGGACAATCATTGTGTGAAATGACATTTGACTTTTTATATCAAATCTTAATTTTTTTTTAATACCCAAGGTTGTTTTTTGTTTTTTGTTTTTTTTTAAATTTTACAAAGTATAAAATAAGTATTATTTTATAAATAAATATAATAAAAATTTATTGTTAATATAAAATACAAATCTTTTAAAATATATGTATTTTTTAATGATAAAACTATTAATATTAAATTTATTTTATAAAAAATTAAATTAAAATATTAATAAATAACCTCTCATAAGACTATTTTTAATAATTTACATTTCTACATTATCTTTTTTTTTTATAATTGACCCAATAAAAAGGAAATAAAAAGTCTGGAGCAGCATTGAAAATACAAATGTGTGTGTGTGTGTGTGTTTTTAGAACTCACACATGTTGGTGTCTTGATTAGGTTAGGACCCGAGACTTAAAATCCTTGATAATCAATCAGGTGCTTGAGCAAATCCTTTTGCCGTGAATGAAGAACTGCACCCCACCAACATTTTGTTTATTTTTTGAATTGCCCTCCTTTGGCAATGCCAGTAACTTTCTTCTTCTCTTTTCTTTTCTTTTTTCTTTTTTTTTTCTTTTAATTTTCTTTCAAATTATCAGTATCCATGGCTATAGTTGATGCATGATGGCTCGTGACCTTAGCCAATGCCCCACGCCTTTTGTAGTCTTGACATGAGTGGCTGCTCCGGATATCACCCCACTACAAGACATCCTCACATGTCTTGAGTTTATCGGTTTCTTGTTGCTTTGAGTTACCCGGAAAACGATGACTTTTAGTAAGATTTTTTACGTTCAATCGCAATACATTATATTTGGAATTCAACAGTGCGTTTTAGCTTTAATTTTCTTAAATTCGAATTGAGAAATTTTTAATTCAAATTAAATATATAAAAATGCATTTAATTATTATTAAATTTTATTTTATATAATTATAAATATCTTATTTTTAATAAAATAATATTTAAAAAGTGTAATTTAGAGCGTAAAATATATAATATTATTTTCCTAGTTTTAAAGTCATGATATCAAAATTAAAATTTTCTTTGGATGAATCTAAAGGCAAAAATGGTTAGGAATCAAGATATCCTAACACACCAATTAAATTCATATAAAATCTCAGTATGCATTTAAAAACTTTTATCTTATTGGTGATGATTATATTAAGTATTAAAATCATTTTTAAAATTAGAGTAGCCAATTTGAGTTTTAATTAAAACTAATTAATCCAAAAAAGAGAAAAAAAAAAAAAAGGGATTAGTCTGCGACATTTTCCAAAGTTAAATGTGGCGATATATCCACATATATTTTGTAACCATCAAAATATTTCCAAGCTTGGTCCTTTGGATAACTAGAAAATTTTGTGATGGCTTTTGCCTTTACTATGCTTTTCAAGGTTACATTGAAGACGGAAATATTTCATTACTTCACTTGCCATTTTTATACGAGGAGGGGTACATGTTTTGGGGACATCAAAAGGGTCGGTGCCACGTGCCTTTGCCAATATCAGCAACATTAAGCAGTTACATAGCAATTCAATAATTGGGGTTTGCCCTTATTTTGCAATCGACCCAAAAAAAAAAAAAAAAAGATTTGGGTTAAAGGGCTCGTAACATCAGGTGTCGGGTCTAATGTTACAATGGTTGCATTCTTAGCTCAAAAAATAAAGGTCAAACTCTATTATAAATAGACCGAAAATAAAATTAGAGATGAATGAACTTTTAGAATTAGCATGATCTCAATTTTAGTTTGAATTGAAACTAAATAGAAATTAAATTGGCTCAAAATGACAATTGAATTAAAGTTGATTTTAATGATTCTGGTTTAAAATTAGAATTATTACCCCTTTATAAACTTTGAATCACCGATACTTAAAAAAAAAAAAAAAGTAAAATCCATAGTCAAAATTGTTGTTGATCTAACGATATACATGATTTTTGTTTATCAAAATTTAAAATATTTCATTTTTTATTTTTTATAAGGAGAGAGAGAGAGAGAGAGAGAGAGAGAGAGAGAGAGAGAGAGAATGAATTTTTTTAACACAAATAGAATAATAAAATAATATCTTATATTTTTATTAAAAAATTGTACATTACAAAAAAAATTATTGTGAATATATATTGAATTTTATTAAAAATCTTCACAGAAAGTAAAACTCATAATTTTTGGCATACAACAAATTATCTATTAATTATTATTTTTTACTATTAAATTAAAATATTTGATGATATTACTTATATATATATCTATATAAACCAATTAATTTGGTAGAAAAAAGCCTCGTCCCGTCCAAGCTAACTAAGATAGAAGAGGTAAAATAAAAGTATCAAACCGCTCCAACTGTTTCAACCCTAATAAACCAACTCGATCTAATTGAAATTGCCAAATCCTGGAAAAATGGATTTGTGCGAATGATGATTTAGGAAAAATGCAAGTACTCAACAGAATTGAACCACTACTAATATTCATGTAATGTATTATGTTAAATACAAAATAATTGAAAATATTATGTTATTATTGCTGTATAGTTATGTTTTTTTTTTTTTGTAATTTTCAATTTTGCACACATTATTTTCTTAATTTCAATCTTATATTTTATTATTTTTACATTATTATTATCATAATTTTCTCTCTTTCTTTTTTGTTTTATATACTAAATGTGGTTAGGATGAAAATGTCTAAAAGCCTCAGATTTGTCAACTCAAATTGAAACTATTAATATTAGTTCAATTGTACCCATTACACCCTTGGTTGAGGGTATTTTTAATTGACCAAAAAGAATGTAAATTACTTGCTCGATTTTCGCTGCTGCCGACGCCTCTCAACAGCCTCCAATTTTACACGAAGACGAAAAGCGAAAACAATTATATTAGATGGCATGATCAAAAAATTAAATAATAATAATAATAATAATAATAATAGTAATAATATATATATATCCGTTTTTTAGTTTCACATTTCATTACACCGACACGAATTGTTCATGATTTGGTAATACTATTGATGCTGTTAATGGTATATTTACATTTTACATTATTAATTGTAATCATACGTTAAACAGTTACGAATTATAACTATTATGACGATAGTTTTGAAAATTTCATGAATTCATGCCTATCCCAGGAAAAAAAAATTGTAACGTTTATGCTATTATTTTTTATATAATAAAAGAATTTTTTATTTTATTTTCATAAATCTATTTTTATAAAATTAAAAATTAAAAAATTTAATGACTAAATATTCCAGCGTAATGTCTACGGTGTTTTTTTTTTAAGTGTCGTTGTACGTGACTTGCGCGCGTTCGGTACCATTTTATTTGTTATTTGTTATTGATCATCCGACTTAGTTTAATTAAAGTCTTCGAGTCAAGAAATTATCATTATTTTTACCTTACGGATCATATATATATATATATATATATATATATATATATGGCTGCTACAACTAAACAGTAGCAGTGGTAAAGACAGGTTTGTGATCCACGCGTAATGTAATGAAACTTTTGCGAGTGTTTCCTTACTGTTGCCCCTTAAAAAAAAGGTTGAATTTTTTGTCAACTGTTTTGTTTTTGCATCTCTCTCCAGTTTGTGTTGCAGTTGCGCAGAAAGAGAAGAGGCAAAAGGGGGGGGGGGCGGCAAAAAGTTTATGGATTTGAGAAAAATGAGGCTGATAATCTATGTGGCAGCTTTGATCTCACTGGTCTGTTACCCATCTCTAGTGACAGCAGGGGATATAGTTCATGATGATGATTTAGCTCCCAAAAAGCCAGGCTGCGAGAATGACTTTGTTCTGGTAATCATCAATTGCCTGTTTTCTCTTCGACCCTTTTCCTGTTTTGCTGATTTCTCAACTGGGTATTGCTTGCCTTTGTGTTTTTTTTTTTTTTTTTTCTTTTTGGTGGATTGAATTTTGTCTTTTGTTTTTTTTGGGGGGGGGGGGTGGTCGCAGTTGTAAATGATTAATGGTTATTGTTGAGTTTTGTATTTGTCGGAAGCTTTTTGTTTGACCTGGAAGTTATGGTGAGACCTCTGTATTCGAAGTTTGTACATTTCTTGCTATCTCAAGGAAGTGTGTATGGCAGTAGACGAACTGATCAGATTCCTTGTCAGTCCATTTGTTTTTTATTTTTAATTCTGGTTCTCAATGTGTCCTTTGCCAATGAGAAGCTGTTAGGTTTGGGAAAATTCAAGAGTAAACGTAAGAAGTTGTGGTTAAATTTAGATGATTGAGTCTTGTTTTCATTTCTTTCATGTTGCTTCTCTTTCGGATTTTAAGGGCTAGCTATTGTTCATGAACAACTAATATTGCTGACTTTAATATTGTTAGGAAGCTGTCTTTTGATTTACTTCACTCTAATTTTAAAGTCAATCGCTCCTTTATAGGACTGCAGGTAACACCATTAGGGCTAAATCAAGATCTTTGCTTGACACTTTGACTTTATTTAGCTATGACATGGGCTTTAATCAATGAGGTTATAGATTAATCATGTGACGTGTGGCTATTTTCCGACAGGTAAAAGTTCAAACTTGGGTCAATGAAATAGAGGATGCTGAATTCGTTGGTGTGGGAGCTAGATTTGGCCCTAAGATTGTGTCGAAGGAGAAAAATGCAAATCAAACCCACCTTACTCTTTCAGACCCGCG
Organism: Bruguiera parviflora; assembly: GCA_019804595.1. Lineage (NCBI taxonomy): Eukaryota > Viridiplantae > Streptophyta > Magnoliopsida > Malpighiales > Rhizophoraceae > Bruguiera > Bruguiera parviflora. The sequence goes on along the minus strand of CM034058.1, from coordinate 867,722 downwards.
AGATTGTTGTACTCCACCTAAGAATAAGGTTTTTTTTTTCCCCGTGGAAACCTATGCGCTCAAAACATCCACTTAATCTAGCAATTGTTTTTTGGGTCGATGTATACTGAAGCTGGTATATTTGTTTTGTTAGCTTGCAAGAGATGTTGTCATGGTTGATCGAGGGAACTGCAAATTCACAGCCAAAGCAAATAATGCAGAGGTTGCTGGTGCTTCAGCTATCCTCATTATAAATAACCAAAAAGGTAATTAGCATGTTTTCTGCTGTTAATATGCATGAGTCAGCTATTAGAGGTTTTGGAAGAGGCAAAGTTGACAAACAATGGGAAGGGTTATGTTCCATACCGTAGACCTCTCTGTTGTTTGTTATCCACTCAATTGAGCACTGAGTAACTTGCTGGTGTTGGCTGTATGAATCCTCTTTCCCCGTATGTGCAGTATCTAGGCTGCATTCCTTGTGAGATGTTTAAGAATTGACTAATTTGTGAGGACATGTGCAGAACTCTTTCTTAGATTTTTACCCCCTGGTCTCATATTCAGGCTTCAGTTGCTGTAGGATGTATTCACTCCTTATTTTGTCCTTTTTCCTGTAATCAGACCCATGAGTAACATTGTTCCAGCCATGCCTGTCGGTGAGCTGACAGAAGAAGGCTAGACCAAATTGCAGCCCTGCTGGCTCAAAATTTTCCTTTTTGACACCTATATCTTGATTAATAGTGGGCTCTGCTGCTGCCTGACTCTGGACTAGACCTCGGGCTTTGTCATTAATGTTTATTTTGTGTACATGCTGAACATTCTTTTGGAAGGCATGATTCGCTCTATCTCTGTCCTGTGGAATTGTCCTCTCAACTTGATGGGTATTTTAGAATTGCATGACATGCTAGTAGCAAAGGAGATTCAGCTTGTATTAATTCTATTGTTAAATCATCTTCCAAAATCTTTCCTTCTGGAATGGTACCTTTTCTTTTAATCTCACGGACATGAATTCAGAGCTTATCTTGAGTTTCCTGTTGATTTTTATGCTTTACTCGGTCAATAACACATGTGAAGCAGTTTATGTCCCCTATGCCCACTCTCATTTACATGGAAATCTATTTCTTTTCTCCACAGAACTCTACAAGATGGTTTGTGAGCCAGATGAAACTGATCTGGACATAAAAATACCTGCTGTTATGCTCCCACAAGATGCTGGTGCAAGCTTGGAAAAACTTCTATTGAGTAATGCATCAGGTAAGCTTCCTATTGTTTAGAACAAGATAACCTGTAGATCTATTCTTGAACTTGATATTGCCCCTTCTTATGTCTTTTACATGCTCCAAAATATGATTGTTCACTTGGCCTTGGCTCTTTAAGCGATATTGTACTTCTTCTGTTTGGTCAGCATTGGTTATTCTCTTCATCCTTGAACTGAAAAGCTTTCTTATTATTTCATCTATCTGCAGTCTCAGTGCAGCTATACTCTCCACGACGACCATTGGTTGATATTGCAGAAGTCTTTTTGTGGTTGATGGCTGTTGGGACCATTTTATGTGCATCATTCTGGTCTGCATGGAGTGCCAGAGAAGCAGCTATTGAACAGGATAAATTGCTGAAGGTATTTGTTGTCAATCTTTGTAAGGGATCTGCTTAATACCATTGTTGAATTTTGTTGTTCCCCACCAGATAAAAATGCACCTTTTGATATAGTGCTCACAATGTTCATGAAGGATGCCATGGATGATATTCAAGATATGAAAGCACTAGGACTGACTAGTGTGGTAGACATCAACACAACATCAGCTGTCCTCTTCGTTGTTATTGCCTCTTGCTTCTTGTTCATAATTTACAAATTTATGTCATACTGGTTCATTGAGCTTCTGGTGATTCTCTTCTGCATAGGTGGTGTTGAGGTATGTGATTTTCATTTCCAGAATAAGGCATCATATATGCATGGAATCCAGCACAGAACACTTTAAATGTGTTTTCCTTTACATTATACTTGTTTTAATTGTCATGTAAGGTGATGGAAGGAATTTTGGGGCTGGAGTTTAACCCTGCAGTTTCATTTATATGCAGGGCTTACAAACTTGCTTGGTTGCTTTGTTATCAAGGTAGATTGTGTATGAGTTAAACATGTTTAAAATGCACTTTCAATTGACCAAATTTCTGTAGCAATCAAGGAAATTGATAGTTTCGAAGAGAACTGAAATCATAAAACCTGCTCAGGTGGTTCAAACATGCTGGAGAATCTTATGTCAAACTACCTATATTTGGAGCTCTCTCATACCTTACTCTGGCTGTTTCCCCATTTTGCATAGCCTTTGCTGTTGTTTGGGCTGTTTATCGTGACAACTCCTTTGCATGGATTGGACAGAATATACTTGTAAGGATACATCTCCTCATTATAATTTCAAATTTCCACAACTATCTAGCTCTCCAGAAAATAACATGCCTTTTGTACATTGACTTTCTCACCCATAGTTTAAGCAATGGAACAACAATATGGGGCAGTTCGATTAATACTCATTTTCTTCCGTGTGCCCACAATCAGGGAATTGCACTGATAATAACTGTCCTGCAAATTGTCCACGTACCTAACCTCAAGGTATTGGGTTGCTAATTCCTTCTTCAGACTGTCCCTTTCTTGTTCTTTATATGATCAGTGGTCTCCAGTTGTACTAGTGATGTCATGTGAGTGGTTAATTTCCATACATCAAATTGAGGAAAACATTCAGGCGTATGATTAATTTTTGTGAACATCTCTCACTAAGTTAAATTTGTATTTTTATGCCCGTGAATCTTTTGTTGGGTCGGTTACATAATTGAAGAGCATGTAAATAGTTAATTGTTTATTTGCTGCATTGGAATGGCACAAGTACCTTGGAAATGACTTAACAAAAGCTGGTTAACAAGAGGCAGGGTTCTTTAAGTTTCTTGATCATGCTTGTGTTTGTAACAATAAAATCCCTTAATTCACTGCTCTTTGAAGAAAAGAGGGATCACAAACCTGTGGTCTCACTTTTTCTTTTTTCTGTAAGTATCTATTGTGTTAAAAATAATTTGTGTCTGTGTTTGTAGTTTTGTTTTTTTTTTTAATTTTTATTCAAAGTTTGTTATTTTTTGGCTGAACTCTATCCGTGGCCTTTTGGTTTATTGTTGCTTTATACATTGGAAAGTCTCATGTTTTCTTGCTTCAATTTGAAGTTTTCAAGTTGTTTGAGGTGATCACACTCTGTCAATGCAGTTCAGATATCATCTTCTCCATGGAAAGGCTTTCTTTTGGATAATCAATATGTTCTGTAGTCCAATTACACTGCAAAGTTGCCCTTTAGTTACCTGGCATCAAATTAGGATGTTGTAGCTTCCAGAGATATTGTCATGCCCAGTTTCTCAGTAATTGTTGTTACATACTGACTCAGAGTTTGTTAAATCAGGTGGGGACAGTTCTTCTCAGTTGTGCATTTCTGTATGACATCTTCTGGGTGTTTATCTCTAAGAATCTGTTCCACGAAAGTGTAATGATTGTGGTGAGTAATCCTCCTAAGTCATTAAAATCTGTGACTTTCGGTCCTGATTTTTGACTTTTCGGGCTTTGAAAGAGTATTTGGTTGTATTATTCTGTGTAGGTAGCTCGTGGTGATAAAAGTGGAGAGGATGGCATTCCAATGCTGTTAAAAATTCCACGCATGTTTGATCCTTGGGGTGGTTACAGTGTCATAGGATTTGGTGACATCCTTTTGCCTGGATTGCTGATTGCATTTTCACTCAGGTTTGCATTCTCTTTGATTTAACCGTCTTTATGATACTTGAGCACATCTTTCTTTTTGGTCCTGAATTAAGCTTTTATATAAGGAAAAATTGCAGGAACATGACAATACTAATTTTCATTATATAGCTATTATTTTGAGTCATGAATTGGTGGTTTAAATTGTATGTGGCAAAATTTATGGAGATACTAAATTTGCTTTTGCACATTTTAGAGGATACTACTGAACACTTCTGTCACTTTTTCTTTTGTTCGATTGCCAATACTCTGATGCCCGCATTAAGTGGTCGATGGAATGAGGGGTTTGCCTACAAATTTAGTTTCTCTTCTCATGTTCCAGAAGGGCAATATCCTCAGCCCATGTGCAAACAAAAGAAGCAAACAAATTTTTCTATCTTTAAGGGCTCACTCATAATTGTATTCTAAAAATGGTTTGGATTCTGGTTGCAGGTATGATTTGTTGGCAAGTAAGAGTCTTCGTGCTGGATACTTCTTATGGGCGATGTTTGCTTATGGATTAGGTAGGAAAAATGAGTCTTCTTTCTTTCATTGATGAACGTGGAAGATGAAACAATCGGTTTTCTACTGTTTTCACTTTTCCGTTATCCATGACAGGTCTTCTCATTACGTATGTGGCATTGAACTTAATGGACGGGCATGGCCAACCGGCATTATTATACATTGTCCCATTCACTCTAGGTAATTCTTTTTGCAGTTGTGAAAAAAGGGAAACATCGTGAAAAGTCAGAAGTGCTCAGCATATACATTTATAAACAATCGGAAATGTTGCATGGATGTGGTTGGGTTGACACATTCTAAACATGGTCTTACACATTGCACTATCATGACCATTAGTTGCAGAGTCTTATTTTTTGAATGCTTGATTGCAACCACAAATTTGCATCCAACATAGTGCAATATGGATCTGCATCTGAGACACGTCAAATTTATCACATCGTCCACTAAACTCATAAACAATTAACCGTGCAGGAACTTTTCTAACATTGGGAAAGAAGAGAGGGGATCTCAAGATTTTATGGACCCAAGGGATACCAGAAGGACAATGCCCCCATGTCCATCTCCAACACAGCCAAGAACTTGACCAGGACAAGTGAAAGTTCTTGTGACTATGGTTATAGCGTACTGTTCACACCTTACACGTCGGTGCCGGTCAAGAACCGGACCTTTCACTGTCATTGTAAAGTGCAGATGTTGTACTAAATCTTCATTGGGCTTACCATCAGCTAACAAGACTGCATCATCGTTTAGAGTAGAGTTTCCCATCCAATTATATGTCCAGTATATGTTGTAGATACCCAACAAAGATGCTAGGTTCTATTTTTCTATTTCAAATGGCGGCTTCTTCTTGATTGCAGCTTTTCTAATTCCTGAATCCTCATTGTGGTTGAATTTTGCTCAAGTTTTGTTTAATTTTAATTTTTGACCTGGAATCAACTTGTCTTGCATGGTCACCTAGCAGTGCTGATAAAGATGAGTGTGAGCATCATTTTCTTAGGAACTTAAAAAGAATCAAAATTGGCAGAGGTGAATATTCTCAATGAGTTTCTAATCAGTGACAATTATTGATTGATCTTGGACGACTCAATAATTGTTAGTTGCAAGTTGTAATTCTAGATTTCCAACTTGACCGTCATAATCCACACACACACACACACACACACACATCTTCCATGAACAAAAGGGTTACCTTTTTAAAGTTTGGAAGTATCAATGTTTTTAAGGATATGTGTGGAAGAAGCTAGCGACGGAGAAGTGAAAACACAAAAGATAAAGTCTGTTAATTAGAAAGAACTCAGCAATTATACTTCCAAGGAATCCATGAGTAAAACTGTGAATTAAACAATTCACAGTCGTTTACCCTTTTGTTTGTTTTTTTTATTTATTTAATTTTATAAATTAATTCAATTGAAAGTGAAATTCGAAACAATTTTTTCTTTTATTCGTTATTTTCAATGTAGCTTTGAAGATAAGAATAGATGATGTCTAGGCTTAGAAACATTGCGCATGCGTCTGAACATTACTCAACCTGGGAATAAAGATACGGTGTACTTTAGATTATGTCATGATTGGGCCATCAATTTGTGTTTTAAAGAACGAAAAAAGGAAGCCGTTCATTTGTATTCCCAATGAAGATGCTTCTGTCTTTGCATTTACTCCGCATCTGGAGCACCATAGCATACACACATACACACATAACGGGATTGTAATTCAAATCTTTAAGGCAATTTTAAGCGTACATTTTCCCCTACCAAAGCTTGATCTGGGTCACAGCCACGTGTCCTCCGACAAATGGAATTGCAATGTGGCTGGCCTTGGCCCTTTGGTGCTGCTGAGAATACGAGACCACTTTGATGCATCCGAGTGTGAGCTAGTGGGCCCATCTAGCTAATCCACACCAAATTGACATTACAATTGACGCCAGGTGTCCATTGAAGGTGTTTGGACGGACAGACGTGGAAGTGTTGTAGTTTTTTTTTTTTTTTTTTCTTCTTCTTTTTTAATACGGTAATAATCTGTCGTCGGCTGATAAATTTTAGAGGAGGCAGTGGCAAATTCGATGATATTGTTTTGTACTCAATTTAAATTTCATATAATACGAGGAGTTAAAGAAAGGTGAAAGGAATAGATATCTTAACATCTAGTACACAAAACATCAGGGGCTGTATGAGCTAGCCGTGCAGCAGTGGTTGTTGCAGTCGTCGTTTTTGACAGTCACAAATCGTTGGCAATGGGGCTATGAGCCCATGTGAGGGCAGGGCACAAAACCGAGGATATCTTGTAAATGTGAGTTGTCCAGCATGAATGAGGCCAAACAATGCGGAGGAACGAGGCTCGCTTTTCTCTCCCACACACAGGGAGTGAGAAGCATGTGGTCCCAACTTTTCGTGTCCATTTGATTATGATTATCGTGTTAGGTAATGTGGGGTGGCTATAAAAGATTAAGAAGGATTACTACCACTAATTTCCTTTTAATTAATTGAGAAAGGATCATGAGTTTTTTTTTTTTTTTTTTTTCTTTTCTGGGGTTCTTATATACAGACTTCTCATTTCGCCTGGAAATTTTTACTCCTTTTTTTTCTTTTTTTGTGTCGTTTTTTATAATCTAAAGTCTGGTCCTTGATGTGAGGGGTCGCACAGAGAAGTCAATTGCATTGAAGCGTTGAAGTTGATAATTAATACATGTCGAAATCAAATTGAAATGCCTTTTTTTTTTCTCTTCCAACGAAAGAAATAATTAATGATTAATTTATTAGTCATCGAAAAAAACAAAAAAGGAGAGAAAACAAGTCTGAAGATATGACAAGAAGGAAGAAAGTCCTAAATTTTCATTAAATTGCAAGTATTTAGGGAGATTGAGAGTTAGGTGCTGGTAGCATCAGGACAAATCCGGATAATTGACATGCCGTGTTTGAAACAAAACCGCTGTTCAGCTGCATTTTAGACGCTGGAGTGTGCCTTTCATCCTAGCAAATAAAAAAATGAAGGCATTTTAGGGGCTGTGTTGTGCTTCAACGTTACATCAATTTGAAAAGGCCCCACGCAACTACTCCGAATGGGCCCACCGTAAAGTCTGTACGTGTGATCATCGTGAAAAAATGGGTTGGGGGGGGGAGGGCATCTCGTTTATTTATTGAAAAGTATATATTTTTCAAAATATTTTTTAATACTTAACTGAAATATTAAAATTTGATAAAAATTAAAAATAAATGAATTTTAAATTTTTTTTTAAACTTTTGTTTCTCTCTTGTAACTATCTCTCTAATAATTTTTAAGTTAAAAAAATAAAAAGCGATTGTTTTTTATTATTAATTTTAAAAATATTTTTATTATTTTAAATTTTGTAAGTATAAACAGATTTTTTTTATTGATGTAAAAAAATTTCATTAATTTTTATTTTTTATGAAATAAATATAAAAAAATTCAAAAAATATTTTTGAAAAAACAAACGGGGTCTTAAATACATTTTCTATGATATAGCCAATTTGCCCGCAATAATTTGCTTTACCCAAAAAAAAAAAAAAGAAAAAAAAAAGGGCGGTTGCTTTCGGAACCGTCACAAAACGGTCGGTTTTATTGGAAGGAAAATTCCCGTTCCCGTTAATATGGGGTCCACCCGAGTAAAAGACCGTTTTACCCTGCAGCTTAGGATGAGCGGCATTGTATACTTTGCACAACAGTCATAAAAGGTGGAGTAGACAGATCACAACCGTCCAAAGCGCAGGAAAAAGGTAACATCAGGACAAAAAAAGAGATTAAAGGAGAGATTTCACTTTTTGATTTGGCAAAGGAAGCCAGACTAGCCAAATAGATCCTTAGAATTACTTGTCTATTCTGTTCATTGAATAAAATTCTTAATAGGTATATAAATTGTGCTCTCATATGGGTATCACAAAAATTTCTTTATTTTTATTTTTTTTCCCCTGGAAGTAATCAAAGAATGATAAAATATGATCCCCATAGCCTCTAGTTTCAATTTAATTTTTTAGAAATTATAGGATTCTTGACCAAATTTTAGAAGTGAGGAACATCTGATGAAAAACTTTAAATGGGCAGACAAGTTATTTGATTGGATAACCTTACAATAATTGGATCATCACATTTAGATGTTCAGACTCTAGACTCTGGTTGTGTCTAAATATATATATATATATATATATATATATATATATATATATATATAATCAGACCCATATTAATTTTGATCAATGAGAACAGGATGAAGGAGAAAAGCAAACAAATTAAACTTGTAACATTGTGCTTGCCCCCAAAAAACCAAAAAATAAAAATAAAAATTAATTAATTAAATTCTGTGGGCTCGAGTGATGGGCATGGTTTCGAAAACTATTTGTTAAACACGATTAGGCAGGTGTAAGACAAATATAAATTTATATTATATAATTATAAATATTCATTATATTTTATAATAATAATAATTATTAATTATAAATAATTATAATTATAATTATAATGCAATACGTGAATTGATCTGTTTCTGATTTTTATTCGTTCAACCAGAGTGTCTGTGGGGCATTGCCACTTTTATTAGGCGAATGATCGAATGGCCCAGAACAGCTAATCAAAAGACATCCAAATTAAAAAGATCAATTGAAGACGAGGCATGGAAAAAGATGATAACAAATTCCAAAACAGATAAAGAACAGGGGATACAGGTGGACGGACCAACCAACACCTGTCCACATCATCCCTCTGCTCTTTCTCCAGAGCAACCCCACAGCGTCTCAAACACTCCACTAATTGCACTAGATTAAATCTAAAGCCCACTAATTAAATTGCAGAATATTAGCTAAAGACACCATTAAATTACCCATCTATCCTTCTTGTAGACACTTTTCAGTCGATAGTATACTTTGGACAGTCCATTATCATTCATGCTTTGCTTAACTAATACACTGATTTAATTAATATAAAATGTTGCAGCACACAGTAATGATCAAGATAAAATTTTTTAACCAAAAAAAAAAAAGAAAAAAAAAAGAAAAAGCTGTTTCTAATTTTCCTGCGTAACTTTCATGTTTAAGTGGAAAGCCACGAGTAGAGTGTAACTCGGAATTTGGCTGAAAGGTATATCTTGTAGTAAAAATATAGAAAAATATAGGGTCAGAAAATACCAAAAACAACCCATTTTTCCTATTGGCCACATGATTGATATAATACCACGCACTGTGCCACCCATAAAGCCACCCTTTTATCGTCAAAAGGCTGTTCAGCCTTGCTGCATATAGCTTCTTCTAATCTTCTTCTGTTGTTTTAAGTGAGCTTTACTTTTGAAACCCCCCCCCCACCAAGAAGCAATCTTTCTAGTTGAAACAATGGAGGGCAAGGAAGAGGATGTTAGACTGGGGGCAAACAAGTTCTCAGAGAGGCAGCCAATAGGGACATCAGCCCAGACAGACAAGGATTACAAGGAGCCTCCACCAGCTCCATTGTTTGAGCTTGATGAGCTCTACTCATGGTCTTTCTACAGGGCTGGGATTGCTGAGTTTATGGCTACCTTCTTGTTCCTCTACATCACCATCTTGACAGTCATGGGGGTCTACAGGTCAAAGAGCAAGTGCTCCTCTGTGGGTATCCAAGGTATTGCATGGGCTTTTGGTGGCATGATCTTTGCGCTTGTCTATTGCACTGCTGGTATCTCAGGTAATTAATTTCATCCATCTTTAATTACCTTCTCTTCCTTAATATTTTCTTTGGTGTGCATTCTTTTTGTTGGTTCTTCTCTGTTTGCTGCTTTTGTCCACCATTTTTTAGGTGAATTTAGTTGCATTTCTTCAAAAAAAATTTCTCCTTTTCATGTCTTCTCTGTGGAGCGACCTTCATGAGTCTTCAACTACTGATTCTTCATTTGGGTTATTGTTAGTTCTTTCGTTTGGTTGGAAAGTTCCTTTTTTTCCACATAATTTCATCCATCTTTTATTAACTTCTCTTCCTTAACATATTCTTTGTTGCTCTTTCTTTTCTGTTGGTTCCTCTAATTTTACTGCTTTTGTGCCCCATTTTTGAGCTGAATTTAGTTACATTTCTTCATTAAAGATGCCTCCTTTCCATGTCCTTTGTGTGAGTGACCTTCATAAGTCTTCAACTACTGATGTTTCATCTGGGGTTTTGTTAATTAGTTTGTTTGGTTGGAAAGTTTTCTTTTTTATTCTTCTTTCCTTTTGTCTCTCTTTGAAAGAATTTAGCTTGTTTTGTTCCTCATAGCACTCTGGCTTGGCATTTTCAGCCAACTAGTGCAACTTTTCTTGTGAATTTTCACTATATTTCTTTTTGATTTATGAATTTCTAATGAAAAAGCCCATGATCAACAGAGATTACTGACCAGATCTGCACGTTTGTGACAACTACTACAGGTGGACACATCAATCCAGCTGTGACTTTTGGACTGTTCCTAGCAAGGAAGCTCTCTTTGACTAGAGCACTATTCTACATGGTGATGCAGTGCCTTGGTGCCATCTGTGGTGCTGGTGTGGTCAGGGGCTTCCAAGGTCACCGCCTCTATGATGCCGCGGGTGGTGGAGCCAACTTTGTGACTCATGGCTACACCAAGGGTGATGCCCTTGGTGCTGAGATTGTTGGCACCTTTGTCCTTGTCTACACTGTCTTCTCTGCCACAGATGCTAAGAGAAGCGCCAGAGACTCACATGTCCCTGTATGCTCACTTTGTTTTGCTTCTCTTCCTTGTTTTATGATGTTCTTTGGCTTAAATATATCTTCTTTGACTTGAAAGATCTTTTGTTTTAATGTAAATGTCGTATGAGATTGATTGTTTCTCTTGTAACATGAGATAACTTTAATTTTTATCTTATTTGTGTCTCACGTGGCTAAATTTTGCACAAAGTATTAAACTTTATTCATGTCTGCTTGGTTCTGGTGTCGTAGTACATGTTTATTTTGCAGGTCTTTGCTACTGACTTATATATATTTTTTTCTTCAATTGAGTTAATTTAAATTAAAAAAAAAAACAGATTTTATAATTGAATTTATTTATTTATTATTATAATTATTATTTTCTATTGAGTTAACTTGACTTAGACTCCCTATTGGGGATAAATTAGAAAACTCATAAAAGATAAGCCTGCTGAGTGGTTTTATCTTTATAGGAGCGATTTCCTGTTTTGCTAAGTGGGGTGAGCTCATTTAATGTTGCAAAGTAAATAGAGGGTCGTTGAGTAGGTTGCCTTTTAGCACATTTACTTTATAGTGGGGTATGGGGGAAAGACTACTTTGCTGCTTTCTGCACGGAGGATGATGGTGAATAAGTTCTGCATTTGCCTCAATTATTGTCTTTTTGACGTGTGGACTGCTTTCAGAAATGCTGGGGTTTCATTTTCAGCTTTATGTGTTAAAGCGAGGGGTTAGCCCCTCTCCATTATTGAGCCCAAGGCAGTCACTTTAGTACTTTCTTTGTAATTTTTGGACTTCCATGTGCTTTGCATCCATGTGCACTTGGGTGGGGCTGTGATTTTCCTTTTTGGGCTTTTTGGTATTAAGTGTTCCTCTTGAACCCATTATCTGCTAGGCCATATATAGGATTTTCTTCATATGTCCGCCAAAGAAATAGTGAACCTTAGAATGTCAGTGTGTCAGTTTCTGCCAAATATTTTTTATGATCCTTTCAGTCTAATTCATTTTCATTTCCGGTATATTGGCAAGGAGCAATATCATGTGCTCTGTTGCTTCACAATGTTCTTTGGCAAATATGGTGGTAATTGATAATGGACGGACTGAGGTTGCAAGGCTCCTGTTTATTTCTTAATAATAGCGATATATACAAGAAAACTAAAACTTATCGCGAGTTGTGAGTACATACTTGACATATCGCATAGGATTAATTAGACAATGTGATTCTGTCATTTTCCTTGCTGACTCTGCAAGAGTTTCTTGGCTTCAAAATTTAGTTGTTTTCCATGTTCACCAAGTTCTTAACATGTCAATAGGAAAAATGGTTCAGAACGTGCTGTGTAATGTTTTCCAGCACCATCATGTGTAAAAAGTTGAGCGATAACTTGTACTTTTTACTGAAGCAAAGAAACAATCCCGAGAAGGGGGCTTATCTAGTTGATCAATTTTTCCTGTTCGCACTGAGAAGACATCAATTTAGATTACAGGAGGAAAGGCTTATGTCCAATATTCTTGGCCGGACTCTTGAAGCAGGGAGTGGGATGGGGGGATGAGAGAGGTTTTGCCAAGGGATTCTTGCATTTGTTGTAGTTGCTGTTACAAGTTGTGAGAGCATAGCTCTTCTTAAGCTCACAGTGATCTGGATGGTGAATGTAATGCTTACATGTATGCATTATTTAGGTGGCAATCTCACCTAAAGCTTCAATCTTTTTGGCAGATCCTGGCCCCTCTCCCCATTGGGTTTGCAGTGTTCTTAGTTCACTTGGCTACCATCCCCATCACAGGAACTGGCATCAACCCAGCCCGGAGTCTTGGGGCTGCCGTTATCTTCAACAAAGACCGTGGATGGGATGACCATGTGAGTATCCTGAGTCAAACATCATAGATACTGCTAAAAAGAGGATTTTTTCAGTACTTTTCTTTTGACAAACATGTATTTAATAAATGACCACTGGATTTTTAATTCATTGCTATCTAATTTGCACAGTGGATCTTCTGGGTTGGTCCCTTCATTGGAGCTGCTCTTGCTGCTTTGTACCACCAGATAGTCATCAGAGCTATTCCATTCAAGGCCAGGCCTTGAGTTTCTAATGTCTGGTCCTTTCTATCATTGTTTCTTTTGTTGCGGATTTTTCTTTCCATCACTCCACGTGAATTTGGCAATGGTTGTGTCAACTTATATGTAAATTATCTAGTTGGGGTGTTGAATCCAAGGTTGTGACAGCTTCCATGTGGAGAATTCTTATTTTCTAGCGGTAACAGGCCTTGAGTGTCTAATGTCTGGTCACTTCTATCATTGTTTCTTTTGTTGTGTCTTTTCTTTCCATCACTCCATGTGAATCTGGCAATGGTTGTGTCAACTTAAATGTAAATTATCTAGTTGGGGTGTTTGAATCCAAGGTTGTGACAGCTTCTATGTCGAGAATTCTTAGTATCTAGTGGTAACAAGCCTTGAGTTTCTAATGTCTGGTCCCTTCTATCATTGTTTCTTTTGTTATGTATTTTTCTTTCCTTCACTTCATGTGAATTTGGCAATGGTTGTGTCAACTTATATGTAAATTATCTAGTTGGGGTGTTGAATCCAAGGTTGTGATAGCTTCTACGTGGAGAATTCTTATTATCTAGCGGTAACTGCTTCCCTCTTATTGATTTCTCATTGAAATATTAAAGTTTTCCCTGCAACGATGGACAATGAAGAAGGAATCAGACGTGGGCATTACTCTCACTGGAGGACAAGATTGGGCCACCTGTGCAAGTAGGGCCTTGGTTAAAAAGGCTTGATTGCAATATTAGAATATGAATGGATATGGATGTTGGCCACGAAAGAAAGAAAGAAACAATTTTTTTTTTTTTAAATAAAGCGTTGTGTTTGTGGACAAAAAACAACCCACGTTTGTGAAGCTTGGTCCATGTTGGAAATTTGGGGTTTTGATCTTTTAGAACGCTGTTTATCTCAACCTAACAAACATGCTCAGTTTAATACCCCATAAATATAGATTAGAAACCTGATTAATTTTTTTTTAAAATTTAAAAAATTTAGAATTTGATAAATAAAAATTGGATAAACCTGATTAATTTATTTTTAAAATTTAAAAATTTAAAAATTTAATAAATTAAAAATTTGATAAACTTAAAAATTTAAAGTATCTAGAAGTTAAAAATAATTTGAAATTTGAAATAATCTAACTAGAATTTGACTCTACCAACTTAATTGCTACTTCAACACAAAATGTATGAAAATGGGTTCACGGAATATTAAAAGGAAAATAGAATACCGTTGTCAATTTATTGTGCCAAGTGTCTTTTTCCGGATGAAACTTAAAATAATTCTGTAATTATAAAATTATTTTATATTGTACAAAATATTATTTACATGGTCATTTATGTTTACAAATATTTATAGCTTTGTAGTGTGGCTCATTGCCAAAATAGTCACATAAACTCTTTAACGCATGTCCAAAAAAGAAAAAAGGAAACTTTTTGACAAATGTCGAAAGTTTTTATATTTCTGTAAGAAATCATCATTATAGTTATTATTATTCTTTTTTTTTTTTGCAAATTTCTGTCATACGATGGCAAAGGCCACGTGGAAGAAAGTCAAAATTGACAAGGGTAATGTATAGATAGAAATAAAAGATCATTACAATATTTATCTTACCTGTCTTATTTTTATTATTTAATAAAATATTATGTAATAGCCAAAAAGTTGATTATATTATATTATATATTTGTAATTTTTACGAATAAATGTGATTAGATATAAAATAATTAAAAACATACAAATAATATCAATAATATATAAATTGGCATCTATGTAACGTGATCCTATCGGATTTATACAACATTTCCGTTTATATATATATATATATGTAAAGAGACGTTCGTTTGTTTACAGGCAATTACACTTACCTATCATGTGTTAACTTCCAACATTGATCCAACGATGTTCTTTGTTCCGTTGGGTCAAGAGGATTTGTAACCGAGGACGTAACGAATTGGTGAGGGCCCCACGTGATATATGGTTTTCACCGTCATCTTCCCATACGCGTAAAATTGCCGATTGCACGCACCCCGTATTGTCTTGGCTTTGATGTATGGTTCAGAAAAAGGGAATCCAGCAGTCTGTTTAACCAAAGTCTCCTGAAAGATGTGGATTTTTGGATGGAAAGGGCCATCTGGGTTTTCAGCATCTTCCACAGCTAAGCAAGTGACTAATGGAATTGATGGGACTGGCCTCACTGCTATTGTCACAGGTGTGCATCCACGTGGGTTTGTTTTGTTTTGTCTTGAAGGCCAACTAGAAGAACTCGTTCAGTTTTAAGTGCTGTGGTTACTTGTTGCTTTTGTTATGTGTCGTTGTCGGTCTGTCTGTAATTTTGTTTTGTTTCATTGAAATCTTCACTTCAGATTAGGAATCATGGCGACCCCTAAGAAATTTTCACGTTCATTCTTGATATCAGTCGATAAAAGTTGTTTTCTTTTGACAATTATTGCCTTTTTGCCACCTTGTCTCTGCAATAAAATTTATATGCGTAGTTCTTTAGAGTTGTGGATGTGCTTTATGATGTTGATCAACGAGCATACCTAGGTGCCATCTGAGGGATTTCATTCGTTAATCTTGCCTCTCTTCATATGTTAAGACAGAGGGCGTCCCACCACACGAGTCTCCTAGTGATGGAGTAACATTACCATTACACCAAGACTTGCTATTCTTTGCATTCACATGTTTAATTGAACTTGATGCCAATCTCTTGCAGTCCATCCAGATACACTTGACTTGTTTCTGTCTCCCGTGATTGCTACCAATCCTGGGAATAATTTCTTTTAATGCCTTTCGTCTTAAATACTTCTCCCCATGATTTATCATCGATTTAGTCTGGTGTTGAAACTCTTACTAGTGTTTTTGATGAATTCTCCATTGGTTATCCACTTACTAAGCATAATGCTTGCCAAATTTATAACTTATGCATGTGTGAGGCTATCAAAGTTGGCCTCATGCACAGTAATAGATATGGTTGTCTCCATCTTTTGGTAGTTTGTCAGTGACTTTTTCTCTCCGTGTCTAATTTAAGGAGCATCGAGTGGTATTGGTGTGGAGACAGCACGTGTTCTTGCTTTGCGCAGTGTCCATGTGGTAATGGCGGTAAGGAATGTGGAAACTGGTAGGAATGTCAAAGAAGCAATACTGAAGGAAATTCCCTCTGCTAAGGTTGATGTTATGCAATTGGATCTGAGCTCAATGGCATCGGTCAGGAAATTTGCATCTGAATATATTTCTCTGGGCCTTCCCCTGAATCTCCTTATGTATGAAATCTGTTTGAAACAATTCTAGTTTCTTACATTGTATTTCTCTCAAGAATACATGTCTCCTTGGATTTTTGTGCCCATTTGATTTAGTTGTGCTGATATGCATATTGCTTTCAGGGAAATACTCTAACTGTTGCCACCGTAAACATATTTTACATCCATTTAGGCTTTCAAATGAAGTTAACGATAATAACCTAGTGATACCTTTTCTTTGCTGCAGCAACAATGCAGGCGTTATGGGAACTCCTTTCATGCTTTCCCAGGACAACATAGAAATACAATTTGCAACCAACCATGTTGGTGTGTTTCCTATAACCTCGTAAATTGCTTTTGCATTTGTCTTGCTGTCTTTTAAAGTGAAGTGTAATACACATTAACACATCAAATAGTCTGCGAACATGAAAATGATGTAAGTAATCTATCAAACCATGGCCATTTTAACTCCTTGTGATCAAACATGAATATTATGCAAGGACTTTTACAGCCACAAACGTGGAAATGAAAAGAATAAGCAGTATGGGAGTTGCATTTCATTTTCATATGTCAATAAATATACTTTTGGGACAATGTGTTAATCAAAGATAATGTAATGACTCAAAAGGAAAAATCAAAATTTCCATCCGCTTTTATTGTTCTAATTGGTGGAAGATTTTGTTGATTCTATGGCTGCATTGGCCATCCATGATTCAAAAGTACTTCCAGAATACATCATTAGACTGCATAATCATTTTGCAGGGCATTTTCTTTTGACAAACCTTTTGCTGGAGACCATGAAAAACACAGCACGTGAAAGCAAACAAGAGGGCAGGATTGTTAACGTATCATCAGAAGGTCATCGTTTTGCATATCGTGAAGGAATTCCTTTCGACAAAATCAGCGATGAGTCAGGGTAACAATGGCCATACTATCTTAAAAGTCCCCTTTCTTTTTCACTGCCCAAAGTTGAAACTGTGACAGGCCAATGCTCATACTGGAGTCTGTAGAATCTATGTAGTTTATCTGTGTTTTGTGCATTTTTAACCTCCTAATTTACAGTTACAGCAGTGTGGTTGCATATGGACGATCAAAACTGGCCAACATATTGCATGCTAATGAGCTTGCAAAGCGCCTTAAGGTACTAAATTTCTAAAAGGTTATCACATATCGTCCAACATGAAGCCGTTGGCTTGATTACACTTTTTTAAGAACCTTTTGTTTCCTAGATTTGCCAAAGTTCCTTGCAATACTTGCACACAAGCCACCATATCGGCAAATATTATACCTTTCACCGCTTTTTGTCAATCTGCTTCCTTTAACAATTGTGTAGACAATTATGCTTCCATAAAAAGTGTGCTTCAATAAATTGCCTTTGCATCTTTTGTCGAAGTTTACCATTGTAGCAAGAAGCTTTTCCTTCCCAGGTGAATCAGTATATAAATAAAAGAATGAGGTTTGATGTTTGTGGAAAATTGCCTCTGGCCCATGTCTACATCTAATCTAAAGAAAGACATTGAAAGGTCTGTACCATGCAAAATGATGAAATCTTTAAACAGGCATATTTTATCTTGCTTGGCGTCAGTGGAAGAACAATTTACTCTAGATTATAGACAGTAGTTGTGGAAAATAGAAAGGAGATTTTCAATTAATCGTTTATGCATATTTGTTACTCTGAAGATTCCTATGGCCTTGATACTTTATAGGGTCAGGCATAGGGTTAAAATAAATTGGTACAGTCAATGGATGGCAATAACAGCATCTTAAAATTTTGCACCACTCCTTTTGGCTGGTGACGTTACTTCATGGCATTTGTATTTATGTAGCAGATGCAGTGTTATATACAATGTCATTTCCCTTTTTCTTAATTGTTCAGGAAGATGGGGTGGATATAACTGCCAATTCACTTCATCCTGGAGCCATTGCTACCAATCTTCTACGCTATCACAGCGTTCTAAATGGTAATCTTCTTGGGAAGTTTAACTTACATACGGATATTTTCCAAAGAAGTTATTCTCAATATTGAAAGTGTTGCTCCTGTGGCTAAATCTAATAAAGCTGCTTCTTTGGCCACTGTTTTGGGCTTTAACTACATGATGATAGTGCATATACTTACTTTGCTCTGTTGGATCCTGCACTGCCAAAACAAATTGCCATCCAGTAATTGCACCTAGAGCAGGCATTGTTATGATGTTCTGACAATTTCGGAGACATTGTGATGTAGAAAAGGAGACAGCTTACTGGTTGCTGCTAAGCGTAAGAAATAAATATCAACTGCCAGCTAGCACTCTTGGTTTGGTAACTTTTCATCCAATATCATGCATCAGTTTGAAACATGCCATAAGAGACTTGAATCTATTCTGCTCATCGGTTCCCTCCTTCTACTCTTTCCTTAGGCTCAGTCTTGGCCCCTAAGTGGAGGACAGGGAATTAGGACAAGGCCTAAAATCGAATCCTTATTCGTTTACCAAGGTTTACATTTTTAGTTCTGAAATTGAATTTTTTTTGCTTCGTGCAGGTATTTCGAATATGATTGGTCGCTTTGTGCTAAAAAATGTTCAGCAGGTACAATTCTTCATTTTTGGCAGAATCAGTGCTTCACTATTGATTTGAATGTGCGAATACTATCTGTATTTTCCTCTTGCATTGTCTACACCTTACCAATTTTTCAACATGGTTGTAGGGAGCAGCAACCACTTGCTATGTTGCATTGCATTCACAGGTCAAGGGGGTAAGCGGGAAATATTTTAAGGACAGTAACTTGGCTGAACCAGCCTCTCAGGCTAAAGACTCAGAACTGGCCAACAAGCTGTGGGAGTTCAGCTTAAGCTTGACGAATCCCTGAGTAGTTCCGCGAGTTGTGCTGCATACTTGAACCATACTGTTTTTTCAATATCCTTGCTTTGGGAAACTTAATGCTGACATAAATCACATAATGTTATTGCATGGATTGGATTATGTCATGAAACTGCCGGTTCAGGGATCATTTGACGTCGTGCTTTACATACCAATGTTGCGTACTTGACACATTTATAATTTGTGGCATTTGACGCATAGAAAATTCGGGGTTTTGTAGATTTGTTTCCTCATTATCTGCATGTTTGAATATTGAGTGCCATTGCAGCGCACTCATCGCTGCCAGAAAGCTAGCATGCTATGCTGTTCGCCAGGAAATTTTGTTCCCTGAATTCTGGAATGATATATATATATATATATATATATATATTAATTTTTTTCTTTGTCGGGACCAAGATTTGAACTTTGAGATTGGAAATAAGAGACAACAGCTGCTAATTACTCTCTACGTAGTATGGAAAAAATCGAGTTGTTAGCACGGCCTCCATTGTCGCGGGTTTCACTCGCTTCGTGGATGCACCTCGGGGAGTTTTCAGGCTACATTTCAGCTGGAGCATTTTTATAAGGCGAGCTCGACAAACACACAAGTGATTGAAATCATGAAATTCTCTTATGTGGGACCAAAATTTCAATTGGCAACCTTAGTTTTATGTTGTTCTCGTTGGCTTTACACACCCGAGGGGCACTCGTGAAAAGAGCCTTCCAAATGTATGCTTGTTAACAAATAATTTGTTTACTGTTTTACATCAATTTTCAAAAATCATCCGGAGATATTCCATATAAAGAGGAACTTTCCATATAGTTCTTGTTGTTTTCTAATGAACTAATTAATTAGACCCTTTTTTTTTTTTTTTTAGTTTCCTCTACAAGAGGTGGAAACAGAAAAATAATTTCCGTGAAATGGGTGAGAAAATTGACTCAGTTGGGTTGTGGGCTGTATATAATGTATAAATGAATACCTTTATTGTTATAAGAAAAGGGAAGAAAAAAAAAGAAAGAAAGAGAAAAAAAAAAGGTCGAGCCCTATAATCTGAATCCAATAAAATGAATGCCCAATAAAGTTTTATTGTTTAGAAGTACAAAAAGACACTTTTCATTTCATATGACCGTTAAGTTTCTTTTAAAAGATAACAATTTTTCTATATTTTTTTTCTCTATTATCCTATTAATCCAGCAACAGAAATCTGTCAACTATTTTTTTCTTCAATTTGGAGATTTTATGATGGTTTTACATTTAATTTTTTTATAATTTTTGTAAACTAAAATATTCTTTTATATATTTCATATAGTCAGCAATCATGATAAGACAGTGTTGGGAATACAGACTGGTTAAAATTCATATCAAAATCCTAAATCTTTAAGTGAAATACAGACTAATCAAAAAAAATTTTTTTTTTTTTAAAAAAAGATTGTTAATTGAGGGTGTAGACATTTGGGAAACATTGTCTTAAAGATTTACTTTTCAGTTGTATAAAATTAAAAAGAGAAAAAGTCAAGGGCAATTTTTCTCTTCTACTAGATTCAATAAATAATGTTAAGACACGTGAAGAATAAATGTGACAGTTCTGAGTTCTCACATGGTGGAACCTTAATTTCAGTCGTTTGTTTCTGTTTTTTATTATTATTTATTTTTTTCTCGTTCTAACATGCCTTTGTTTTTTATTAAATATAAGGATAGAATTGAATTCTTCTGAGTTCTGAAAGGTCTCAATTGCCGGGCGCATTGACTCTTTTTTTTTTTTTTTTTTTTTTTTTTGGGTTTGTTTTATGCGGTCCTTTCGGACAAGGTAGAATACCCTTTTCGTCTCGTAGTTCCAGAAGATCGAACTCAATGATGTATCTTTTATTTTCTTTTTTTTTTTGGGCTAAAATTTCAACAATGGCTCACTTTTTTTGGACGATAAAATGAAGGTATCTTCAGACTTTAATCACCGTGCATGGGTGTCCCTTAAGTCGAGTTATTCGATGATATCTTAACTTTAATTCTTTTTTAGAATAAAAATTTATCATATAAATACTATAGATACTGTATATGAGTTTGACTACATAGCCTTACCACCAAACTTCAAGCCGATGACAGCGTCTTACTTTGTTGTTGGTTGTGGCGGGAATGGGACCCACGTGCTACCCCAAATTTCAACGTCCGAGGGGGACATCCTATTGGAAGACTCGGGTAGATGCCATTGCCGTGGTCCAACAACTAGCTATTTGTCTTTTTTTTTTATCAGTGCAAAGAAGTTAGACACTCGGTCTGTTCGTTACAAGGATCTTTGAAGAAGATGTGGATTTTTGGGTGGAAAGGGCCATCTGGGTTCTCAGGCTCTTCTACAGCTGAGCAAGTTACTTCTGGAATTGATGGGACTGGCCTCACTGCCATTGTAACAGGTTTTTCTTCTATGATCTGGGTTTGCTTTGTTTTTATTGCTTTTGGTGCTAATTTATTTCTTTTCCAATTTCTACTTGTTTCTTTGGTTGCTTAGAGTTTGAAAGCAGAACAAATGATAGATGTTGTGCTTCCTGTGTGTAGTTGGTACCATGTTGTTTTATTTTCAAGCGTTGGAGGTCAGTTGATCATATGGTAGTTCAGTTCTAATAAAATCCATGGAAAGATCAAAAGTTTCTATTCGTTCTTGACAAGAATTAGGCACAGAGATTGTTTCTTTTTGTGGGTGATTCCTTCCCTTTGCCATGATGAGTTTCTCTAATAATTAATCATATGTAGATGCTTATTTCTTTACAAGAGCTATAGATGAACCGGTTGATGCTAATTAGCGATCATATCTAGAAGCAGTGCAAGCAATCCCATTAATATTCGAGTCTTTTGAGTTAGAAAATTCTCTGTTATGGATCGCTTTCCTGCCTGCAAAGTTAATATCAATTTTGCCAATCGGTAATGAAAAATGCCTTCATGTTTAAATTGTTTCTCGCATCAGTGGATAGTGTGGCCTTCTTGTTGAGACTATTGACACCAAAATTGTGTTTTCAGAAACTACAATTTCACCGTTAGAGTCCTCTCCTATGCTTGTTACCTCACCTGTCAGAATCACTGCTGGTGCTTCAATTAGCAAGTATAGTGCAGACTTACAATGTCTGTCTTACAAAATCAATGCCTGACTGCTGGTTGATTAGTCTGTTAGATTGTTAACTTTCTTAATTTCAGGAGCGGCAAGTGGCATCGGTTTGGAGACAACCTGTGTTCTTGCTTTGCGCGGTGTCCATGTAGTTATGGCGGTGAGGAATGTGGATGCTGGCAGGAAGGCCAAAGAAGCAATACTGAAGGAAATCCCCCCGGCTAGACTTGATGTTATGCAGTTGGACGTCAGCTCCATGGAATCAGTCAGGAAATTTGCATCTGAATATATTTCCTCTGGTCTTCCTCTGAATATCCTTATGTAAGAATACTAACTGTGGTTGTTTGCACGGTATTTTCTGTCACATATTAGAGTCTCTCTGCATTCCTACAGATTTAGCATGTCTGTATGCTGTTGAGTTACATTTTAGTTTGACTAACTAGGCTTTCTTTTCTTTGGTGAAGCAACAATGCAGGCATTATGGGGGTTCCTTTCACTCTTTCCAAAGACAACATAGAACTGCAGTTTGCAACTAATTATCTCGGTATGTTGCGCATGGCATGATGAATTACTTTAACTTCTGCCTTTTGGTCTTATAATTTGATTAAAATGTCTTTTGGTCCTTGAGTTGTGAGCATGATAAGAACAATAATATGCCAATGGTTTGAGCTATAAAAAATCAGAGATTTTGATCAATGTCATTTTTTTGAATTGCCTGAAGTGAGCATGTCAGATGGAGTTAATCTTCAAGGGCAGAACATGTAGGGAAACTCTAAGACATGTCATTACCATTTTACAGGTCCTTTTCTTCTAACAAACCTTTTATTGGAGACAATGAAAAAAACAGCACGTGAAAGCAAACAAGAAGGGAGGATTATTAACCTGTCATCAGATGGTTACCGTTTTACATACGATGGAGGAATTCGTTTTGACAAACTCAACGATGAATCAGGGTAAAATTTAAACTAGTGCCTGCACAAGCCCACACACATGGAAGCACATAGGTTATATTCTATATTTGACATTCTCATTTTTATAGGTACAAACCTATGTATGCTTATGGACAATCAAAGCTTGCCAACATATTGCATGCTAATGAGCTTGCAAGGCGCTTCAAGGTACTCAGTCTTTTCAAATTTGTCAAATAATCACCCAAGCTTTTTCAATCTTAGGCTCAATATTTTTGACCAAGAATCTTTCATGTACTGAACTCCGGGATAACTTTTTCTACTCTTTTGTTGTTTCCTTCCTTGGTAAATCCAGAAGAGAATTATGCATGCAGACATTCTTTCGATTTCTTGGCCTGAATTTCAAAATATGTATGGATAAGGTTCTCCTATATAGTGTCCTTGAAGACCTGTCTCTTTGAATAAACCAACTGTGGCTCTTTTATTGCAATATGCATGGTAGACAGTCGACCTTTAACTAGGTGATCTGATATCCAGATTGCTAAATAATGCATGATGTTCGTAAAATTTTTAATATTGCAAATTTTGTGTTATTATAATTGAAGCATCTATAGATATGTAAAATGATTTGTGGTTGGTTGGCTTGTACTCAGCTTAAATGCTTCCATCCATCAAAAAAAGGGATGATGTGGGACTAGAGAATGTAACCAAGGAAAACTACTGAGTATTCATGAAAAAGAAAGAAAAAGGGGATGACAGTCTAAGAACAATTGACTTTCAAATAAAGCCGGGAACTATAGATAGGACAGTTGGCTGCTTTTGCCTACCTCTTTTCCCATATTGGGTTCTACATGGGTTTTTACAGTGGAAGAAGTACGATGATTTAGCTTGTACTTCATGTTCTTTGCTATTATGTCCCAGTTGGGGTTATGCAGTTTCCCTTTTTTGTACAGGAAGAAGGAGTTGATATAACTGCTAACTCACTTCATCCTGGAGTTATCGCTACCAATCTATTCCGTCACCAGGGTCTTATGGGTGGTAATCCTTTGAGAAATTTGACTTGTCTTTTTCAATAACATTTTGCCTGGTTTCTTGGAACAAATCAGACCACTTGTTTTCAATGCTGTGAACTTGCTCTATTGTTAGTGATTACTTGTGTATGGCCTATGTACATTTATTTGCTCCTTTGTTTGCTATCATGGACAGCCAAAAAGAGGAGCATCCTCAGTTGCACCTAGGTTAAATATTTTTTGATCATGGTTGCAAGGCAAATTGATGAGCAATGTAGAGATTGACGCTTGCCCTTGTAACTGATTGAGTAAAGAAACACAGTAATCAGAAAATCTTTTTTTTTATTTCCTGATACTGTATTAGAGATATGATTGTCAACTGCAGCCCTTGCTATGGTTAGCATTTGATATAGCATATGGTTTGGTGATATCGAAAATCTTGTTATGAAAATATAGCAGCCGACGCTCCATGATTGCATAACTTTATGAAAGATGGCACGGGAAATTTGAATGTAATGAGCTTGTCACTTTATTCTCCCTGATGTCCATATGTTGTGTCTTCGCGTTGTATGCAGACGTGAGGAATTTCAATATGTCAATTGTTTACACTTTGTCAGGCACATTGACTTATCTACAAAATTTAATGGAATTTATGATTCTAATGCAGGCATTGCAAATGTGCTTAGCAATATTTTGCTCAAAAATGTTCAGCAGGTTCGTGCTTTATTTACCTGGGATAACTTTTTGTGGGCTCAGGACTGATTTGATGTGTTAAAATAGCAATTATCCATATGTTTCCGTTCTATTTCCATTCCGTACAGTAGCTTATTAGTCATTCTATTTGTCGGTAGGGAGCGGCAACTACATGCTACTTGGCATTGAATCCTCAAGTCAAGGGTGTAAGTGGAAAATACTTTGCAGATAGTAATGTGGCCGAGCCGAAGTCTCAGGCTAAAGATGCAGAATTGGCCAAAAGACTCTGGGACTACAGCTTGAGCTTGACAAATCGCTGAGTAGCTGCTGAGTGTGAGTTACACACATCAGCTACACCTGTTCGATATCCGAAGCCCCTTTAAAAATATGATGTTTCTTTAAGTATTTTGCATGCTGCTTTTAATATATGCAGGATTGGTTTACGGTTGTGCTTGGCAAAACCAATGTCATATATCACCATAACGATCATGCGTGTGCACTTGGCATTTGCTCTGGAGAAATTCTTAGTTTTGTATATCTGATTTGCTTTATTTACGTGTTTGAATATAGATCACCATTGTAGCTCAATCATCACTCTTGGAAGTTATTCTTTTGTTGATTTCGTTTCTCTGAGTCTACCTTGGGCATTCACTTGTAAAAGTTCAAACATTTTTTCGCGAATTTTATTTACTTCCTATCTGTATGCTTGAATATCAACATCACTGAAAGAAAGTAGTCTAAAGAATCTGTGCTCTGGTAATCGATGTGTTGGTCTTCTCCTCTGTCGCTATTCCTTAGCGAAGAATGCTACTCCTCCAGGATAATGTTTTTTGAGCTTTTTGGTCTCGGCTTGTTTAGTTCGATGTTTTTCATGTATGCCGTCAGCATAAATGTGCAAATTGAAATGCTCAGTTTGCTTTTGTCGCATCTATCATGGAGAATCTATTGTCGCGTGATATCATTAATTGTATACTTGTAGTTTCATTGTTAGTTGTAATTATCAAATCAGACAACTAAAAATATGTGATTAATAGTTATAATAACGCGATATAACACTTTTTATGAACTTTTATACATTAACAGTTATAATTATAATAATGTGACGTTATACTTTTTATAATATGGCTCCTCCATTTCCTTCATGAGATTTCTGATTGTTTTTAGGCAGGAATCGCACCTCAACACGGTTGATGATCGATCCAAACGACATTAGTGGTTTTGGCTGTCTAATTTGCAACAATAGTTGATGTAGCAAACATATGCAACACAGACGCCTGCCAGCAGTAAATTTTGGCATCTCTTTGCTTAAAAAATTCGCTGGTTTAAGGAGATTTTACAGGAAGAAGTTGCAGAAATAACTGTGATTTCACTTCATCCTGGAGCAATAAATACAGATCTGGCGCGCCATGAATGTTTCCTCAAAGTTGATCTTCTTTAGCTCTTCTCATGATCTTTTTCAATGCACAAAAGGGCATTTAGGAATTCTTAAGATGACCAGTAAGCATTTGATGAAGAGTGTACAGCAGTTGTGCCTTTTTAGGCTTTCCTCGGGGAACAAAGAGCCAGTTGTTCAATATGTTTCTTTTTCCAACTAATCTCCATTTAGTCTAAGTGTCTTATTTGAGTTTATTCTCCTGGAGCATGGCTGCAGGGAGCAGGTACTTCATGTCATGTGGCATTGCACCCACAAGTTAAGGGGGTAAGTGGCAAGTACTTTGTGGACTTGTAACATTAGCTGAACCAGGCCATCTGGCTGAAGATGCAATATTGGCCCAAGAATTATAGGATTTCAGCTTGCGCTTGACAGAGTCCTAGTAAGTGGTATTCAGGACTTTTCCAAGTTGGCGCCATCTGTACAATATGTTGACAACATGTACAGCTAGTCTCGAACCGTTTTCATTTTCATTTTTTTTTTTTTTTTTTGTTGCATGCAAACCTTCTTTGGCTGATGTAAGCTGGGCTTCATGTGTCCCCAAAAGCTTTTAAGAACCATAAAAAGAAAAGGACGAGACGGGAAAAGATGCTATCTTTGATCTTTCCTTTTGTTGTCTCTCCTATTGTTCTTTTCCGAGGAAAATGTTTAAAAACTAAGGTACTTACGATCAAAGACATGTGACCCGCCATACTAACCATATTAAAAACAAAACGAGAGAGTAATGAAAGAGTAATGGGGCATAATTTCCACGAAATATGTCTCATCATTAGGGCAAATCAAATTTCTATGGGGGAAATATTGAAGCTGGCTGGCTAAGCAGTAACAGACACATTTTCTCCTACTTCATCCCCACTAAAAATGGGGTTTCTATTTTCTTGAGGATCAGATACTAATACAAGGTGTAGAATAGAATGCAAAAATACCAGCAGGGCAGCCCACAATATGTACTGATCTACCATTGACCCATCTAGAAACTAGGCATTTTCTCGTCTACCATCTCAACTAAATCTGTTTTTGGTTCCCAACTTTATGTACAATGATGAGTTTCAACTCTCACCGTCATGCTTCTATGCAAAAAATAGTGGAAGAAACCCCACATTGCAAGAGCTCTGGAAACTCCTGCTTTTATAAAGCAATGAGATTCCGAGTCATTCAAAACCATACTGTCAGAATGTGCAGAGTCTGGCTTCTCCGAAGGCCTCTAGTCCAGACATGCAAGGAACCATAAAGCAAAGATAATTAGCTTCAATCTTAGTCTCTGGATGATACGAGACTTGGTCATCAGAAGAGTTTGTGTACCCAATGGAACTTTTATAGTTGACAGGACATCATGCCATGTGGTGTTAATGACTTCAAATGAGCAACCTAAACAGATTAGTCTGCCAGTCTCGAGCTTCCCATCTACTCCTGCGTGTCATGCAGAAGTAGAAGACCAAAAGTATCTCTTCTTCCATTCAAGCTTTCAGAAGATTGTACTTTTATTACTCACCCCATCATGATCTTTCCAGTCACATTGGACTATTGCTTCTTCCAGAAGGATTGATGAGGTGTTGAAAGGTATCTGATGTAATACCCAGAAACAATGCCCTGCTCAAGGTTTTATACGACCAAGAGATGATGAACCCAGATTCAGGTCCGAGGGTGGTGGTTTTAACTTCACATGATCCCATAGCTGCTGAGATACACGATCAGTCAAGGCAGGCTGCCCATCATAGATTTTCCGCAACCCCTCAGGCCTAGATTCTCCAGACTGGTTTCCAAGAACACCAGTATCTGGTGAAACTACTTCCCCGAAAACAAGAGAGGCTTGTGGCATACCTCGAAATGGTTCATACTTGGGCTCCTGGCAGGGGCTGCTGCTATTTATATGGAAACAGTTTGGGGATCTTGTGATCATTCCAACACTTTCCTGCACATAGGTTATGGGCTGCCTTGAGTTATAGAATGGGATCACACCGCCACCACCAGTGAGAGGTGTGGATGAACCAGATACAGTCTGAGGGCTAGACAAAGGGGATGGAGTCATCCTTCCACTCATACATTGTGGAGACCTTGAATGTAGAAGAGGGCTCCCAACAGGAGAGATTGGCCTTGATACATTCCTTGGCGTAAGGATGTCACTGGAAGTTACATAGGAAAGTTGGATAAAGATATATCTAATGGAGTAAGCACACTATATAGATTCATGAAAACTATAGTTTACAAGTTCACTGAACAGCACCAGTAAATTCCATCACCATTTTAACCAAACTGGATGAAGATTCAAGCCTTCCCTTACAACTTTAGAGCAGCACTATGCAAGCAACACGCATGACAATAAAGCACGAGACCACCTTCCTATCAATAAAACAATTGCTCAAACAAATCTTTGTAGTTTATTCTACAACTTGGTTCAACAGTGATAGTTGTCTTAGGCAGAGCTGAAAGGGAATATTCAACATCAATCATCCTCTACAGAACTAATATCATGGGGCATTAGCTTGCTGCTGACCTTTTAATAGTTCATTATATCAGTGTGCTCATCTTAGAACAGTTCTAAGAATGCTTATTGGAGATTTAAATGTGTTACCCTTGAAGCTACGACGAAACTATCCTCACTGAGACATGATAAACAAGAGACAGGATAACTCTGAGCTTGAATTTTGCTATTTCTATTAGAAAACAAGAAATCCCATGCATCATTGTCTGAAATGTAAAATCGATTATAAATTAGTACTCACAGCCAAACAAAAAGTTACACAGAGTCAACAGGCACACAGCTAGATATGCACTTGTGCATAAATTAGAGATATGTGTGGGCCCGGACAAGCTGGAAAGAGAGGAGAGAAGAGAGACCTGGTTCCTGAACCAGCTTGCAAGCTTCTAGATTGATGGATGAGAATGGGAACTCCTTCTGAGTCATAGCCTGAAAGATTTCTTACACTTCCAACTCCCTAGTTGAAAATCCAAGTTTGAATCCCTCAATTAGTTCCCTACTACAACAGCTGTTTTATGTTTTTTTTTTTTTTTTTTTGATAAGCTAAATCAGCTGTTGTTAGAAGATCAAGTAAACGATCTTACCACTGATCTGCCCGTGTTCAAAGCTGCAGGCATTGCTTCTGGAGGCTCAATGGTCAAATTTGACCTCTCTAATGGAGCAAGGTCTTTCACAAAAGGATGCTCCAAAAGTTGAGTAGCTGTAGGACGGTTGACTGGATCCCGTTGCAAGCATTGCCTCACAAAATCCTTGCCTTCATTGGATAGATGATCAGGAATTGCTGGGAGTTCCTTGCTGTTTCCAATCTTAAACACAGCAGGAACCTTTCAGAGAGCACAGAAAGTAAAATAAAGGTGAGAAACAAATCAAAGAATCCACATTTTATCATACAACACCACAAAGCATTAGAAGATTTGTAAGTACTCACAAAAACACAATCAGATGTGCAAGTAATCACATTCATATTTTGCAGTCTCAGAGAGAACAAGACTATGCACTTAAACTTTGCTCACCCCTTCATATTGGCTCCACGGTGGTTTTGTTGTTGCCATCTCCAAAACAGTGCACCCAAGGCTCCAAATATCAACAGCAAGATTACAACCATTTGAGTTTTTAATCACCTGAAGGCTATTAAACCACTTAGAAAAATACTATAAAGCATCAAAAGACAGCAGACACTGAAGTTTAGCAACAAAAACAATGCTGACCTCAGGTGCCATCCAGTATGGGCTTCCCTTGAATGATAATGGAGAATAGTGCCCGGTGATCTGGAACAGCTAAAATGGGTTAGTCACATGGCCCCCATTGTAGATGTGCAGAAAAACTTTCTAAAAATGAATATGCATATAAATGCATAAGCAAATATTTATAGAGATGTCCTTTGATCGCACAATACCTAAACGTTTGCACTTATTTAGCCTAGGAGTGTTAACAATCAAGACATTACTTTGCTTGAAGATGGATATCCTTACATGCTTTGCCATCCCGAAGTCTGCCAGTTTGACACGGCCACTGGGGTCTACCAATATATTTGCTCCTTTTATGTCTCTGGACAGGGTTAAGACTTTGGCATAAGAAAAATAATGCTTACTCAATGATTTACTCTTGCTGCATTCCCAAGCCATAATATGGCAAGAGGAAGACTCACCGATGAACAGTGTTCCTTCCATGCAAATAAGCAAGCCCAGACAAGATTTGTTGAGTGTAACTACGTATAGCTATTTCACCAAACTGGCCATATTCTTGAAGAAGTTTATAGATGGAACCCCCAGAAACATACTCCAAGTATATATATAATTTGTCATCCACCTGCTTATGATATAAATGATCAACTTAGTTAATCTACCAAACTTATTAACACTACTTTATATAGGCAAAACATCAAATGACATCACATACTACATAGTACATACAATTTGATGGCATGATGCTGTCACATGATTTCATGTGAACTAAATTCTCCACTTTTGAATCTAATTCTATACATACCTTGTGCAGAAAAAGAAACACAAGTAATTATAGTTGGAAATGAACTTCCAAGAACACTTATAAGTTCAGAGCAGCCATCACAACAAAGAAATATTTTTAAGATAAAGAATCAGATTACATTCAGAATAAAAAGCAAATAATATTATATTTGTAAAAATGGAGCAAACAGCCAAGCACCCACCATTTCTGATCCATAATACTGTACAATATTTGGGTGCTGCAAGCGACTCAGAAGTAAAATTTCCTGCCAGATATAATAAAAAATATAAGGAATTCCAAAGAATTATCAAAAAAGAAGAACAGGAGACAGAAAGAGACCTTTGAAATCTGACATGTATACAAAATTTACCTGTCCCAGCTGCTGCATGCTTTCTTTTGATTTTGCATCATCTGAAAATAGAGTCACCTCCTTCATCGCGCACATTTCACCACTTTCCCTGCAGAAAATGGAAAAGAAAATTAAAGAAATTGTGCCCACTTCTGTAAAGGCAATTTTATATTTTCTGTGATCTTCAGGTCTAGAGTACAACTGTAAAAGACTCACTAACAGGTTCAATTTCAAATACTGCCTTATGGTCATATCGAGCCATGGAATGCTTGATTGATAATATAGGACACACAAACAACAATCTTCTGTGCCCATGTGTGTCTATTGAATTATATGTGGTATGGCTTTTTATACATGCCTGTTAAAGCCAACATACACATCTCCAAATGACCCTCTCCCAAGCAGACGCCCTTTCTTCCATCTTGAACCTGGGCTTGTTGGATTTTCTGCTCTATTGGGACTTCTGGGCAGTGAAGGAGATGTTGCAGTTGAATATGCAGGAGAGAAGGGGCAAGTGTTAGAGATTGTTATAGGAGGAAGTGGCAAACGGTGGCTTTTTTGTTTCCCATCATCAGGCCAACTTGTAGGTGACTCTGGAGCAGTCCCAACCGCCCATGGATGTAGAGGAGAGACAGCACCACTGTGTATTCTGGAGCTGGGACCAGGGCTTGTCATTCTGGGACTAGGTATTGGAGAACACTCAGGGCTACATCTACTGTTTGGACAAAGTAGCTGTACCAAAGTATCTCCACCAATGGAATTATGACTGGAATTATGACCTGAACCAGGACTTGAGCAATGTCCAGACCCTAATAAACCAAGATCAGAATAAACCTTTCCTCCCCACAAACCAGAGTTTACAACTTGCTCAGGGCTCAATGCTCTCATTGGACTCCTAGAAGGACTTGACATTGAGCTGTCCAGAGCACTAGAAAATGCATTTCGAAGAGGAATCTGTATGTTGTGCACATGACTTAAAGGTGCCCTTTTAGGTAACATAGGCAGTATCTGGTTATGCCGTGGAATGTTTGCAGGGTTTGATGCATCCTTTGAGCTCTTTCGATTGAAAGCAGGTGACTGATCCTTAGGTACCAAGCTTCAGCAGATACAAACCAAATTATTAGAGATAATAAGCAAACTTCAAGGAACATTACCATTTTAGGCATTTAAGGTGACTTACCTTGAAGGGCTGCTTGCAGCAGTTTTATTTCCATTTTCATAGTCAGATGTGAGGGGGCTTAGGACATGAGAGTCTGATGGGTCTTCACCGTCACTAGAACTATCACTAGAAACAGAAGCAGTAGCTAGATCTCTCTCAGCATCTGCGTGCTCCAATCTATTAGAGTCATATCCAGGTCTAGGAAGGGGCAATAGATGTAAAGGCTTAGAAACCCCACCCATCCCTAGTTTTATCAAAGCACTGCTTCCAGAATCGATATGCCTGATGCCAGCGTTGTGAGGAAGTGGAAGTGGTTGAGCACAAGGCCTTTCAGCAAAACTTTGGCAGCGTGATACTTTTGTAGAGGGTGAGGGTGAGGCAGACCTTGATGGCACCCGGGATATGGATCCTCTTTCTGAAACAGTACCATTGTGACGTCTCCGAGACACTCCAGATTTGTTGTTGGTATTTTCATCTGATGTAATCTTAAATTTTCGGTGTATCGTATCAATGATACTTTCTCTGTTTGGTTTCTTCTCTTTGGATGAAGATTTCCCCCACCATGAAGGCATATTTAACAACTTCGAATTTTTTTAAATTCTATCTTATGGTCTACTTCTTACTTGATGTCTACCTTCAACAGTTCCCTGAGGACAGCTGAAACTCTATTTGAGATTGTCTACCCGAGAAACGGAGAAAAATGCACAAAAACATGTACCTGGATAAGAGTTCATTGTTAGTTAAAAATGCCACTTATAGCAATTGACATTAATATAGAGACAAATGAGATTTGAAATGAGAAAAAGCAGAACTAATCATGAGTATTTATACACGGCAACAAGTAGGGAAGAATAGGAAACTTGTTAGTAACATTGAACTTTACTATAGGAAAGTTATCTTCTTTTTTGGAATACAATTGAACATGCACATTTTTCAGCTCTGTCTTTTCCATCCAGGCCAACTTGTAGCATGGTTTAAGTGTTGTAGATCCACTTTCAATTAAAAAAAAAAAAAAATCCTATTCAAAATTCAATATGGAATTTTCTCCATGATAAACCTATATCCACATGTGCCAAGTTTTAGATTCAGTGGCTCATACAGGCATGAAAACATAGAGATATCACTTTGGCCCCTCAGTTTATTGCTTCATTAACATCCAAGACACGTTGGCAAAAACTTTTCGGTGCTGACGTAGTCCATTATAAGCCAATTTCTACAACTCCAAGCAAAATTTAAGAAATTAGAATAAAAAAAAGAAAAAAAACCCAAACAACATGAAGAAAAAGCCTTCCAACCCTCAAGCAGCCGTAGTTCGACTAGATCCATATCTAAGCACTCTCATTTTTTCCTGAACAAAGCTGCATAATATCTACACCATCAAGCACAAGGCACACACTAGCAACCCCAGATCTAGAAATTCAGCTATTCTTAGCACCAAGCATAGCATAACCAACCAACTAACCAGGACCAAAGAGCTCAAACTTGAGTACACATGAAGAACACGATTAAACTTGAAAACCCGTCCCCAAATTCACTTGAAACAATCATAGAACCACTAGAAAAAAACCAAATTCTCTTAAAAATGTAAACTTTTTTAATAACCAAGTAAAAAGGCATGCTC
Source organism: Bruguiera parviflora (assembly GCA_019804595.1). NCBI lineage: Eukaryota > Viridiplantae > Streptophyta > Magnoliopsida > Malpighiales > Rhizophoraceae > Bruguiera > Bruguiera parviflora. The sequence continues at coordinate 833,990 of CM034058.1, read as the reverse complement.
ACAAAAAAGAAAGACAAGAGCTTTGATCATTACTTACCGTACAAGCGAATCTATAGTCCAAGAGGGGAGCCGCTTTCCTGGCCACAAGGGTAAAGAAGAAGCTGAAAAGTTACAGAGAACAAACGCTAAGCAAGAGAGAGAGAGAGACGTCTACAGAGAGAGAGCAAGTCTTCTCTGCGTTGATTGCAATGAGGAATTAATATTGTAAAACGGGAAGACCCCTGAGAGACTCATCATGCATGATAATAACGTTGTACCTGAAATCAGGACCGCTGCTTTTCCAAAGAGTTTCGACTCTGATGATGCGATTACCTGGTCGGCTCTGGAGCTAAACAGTGGACCCTTTATGTAAATCAGACATCACGGTGGTCTGTGAAGCATGCGATTACAATTTTTTTCCTTTTTAAAATTTCTCTGGGCCTTTTAGTTATTTTTACTTTTTTTTTTTTAAGAAAAAATTTGTGGTCTATTTTAAAAAATTACTATTTTTTAATAATATTATTTATACATAGGAGAAAAATATGACTAAACATTAGAGAGTATGACCCAAAAAAAAAAAAAAAGTATAATGAAAGAGAAAGCGTGTACAAAGAGCAGAACGAGAGAATATGAAAAATGAGAGAATACAAAAAAAAAAAAGAAGAAGAAAATACAAAGAAAGATTAGAGAAAATATGAAGTGTGTGTAGATAGAGAGAATATTGAGAGATCAAAGAGGTTAGGAACATAGGGAATAAAGAAATTAAAGGAAAAATAGAAAGAGTATAAATAACTAGTGGAAAAAAAAGAGAGAGAGAGAGAGAGAGAGAGAAAAGGTACCGGGAATAGAATAAAAAATAAATATAGAGAGTTGATGAGCATAATGAAAGCAAAAGTAGAGGAAAAGATTGTAAAGAGAAGTGAGAAAATTTTTTCGGCTTACAAAATGAAAAAAGAAATAAGAGAAATAATAGAAAGAAAAAGTCCGGGAAGATATGAGAATAATTGTAAGATACATTTGTTATTTTTATTTATATTTTTTAATATAATATAGATATAATTATACATTATATAAATCTATTAAATTATCTTTTTGTGTATATTTGAAATTGAGTTAATTTAATTTATATTTTAAGTAAATTAAATTTAAAAATTTTTGAGAATCTATTT
>CM034058.1:803857-832742 GCA_019804595.1 Bruguiera parviflora | reverse complement strand
TATCTAGTGGAAAAAAGAGAGAGAGAGAGAGAGAGAGAGAGAGTGTGTGTGTTTTGAGGGGGAAAAAAAAAAGCAATTGCTAAGAAAATGTCGAGTTAGGAATGAGTTTTCATAGCCTGAGGTGGGACTTACGGCAAGTTGGCAAATTCCATGGAAACTTTGAAGAATTTTGTTCGAGAAAACCAACAAAAATAATGTGGTTCTCATAATGTGAACGAAAATGTTGAGCTTCGCATCTTTAGAAGGTTCTGTTAAATTAATATACAAAAGTTTGACTTTTGTCACGCGGGGGGCAGTCGTCCTTATCAAGCTACGTATTAAATATGCACAAATAATCTTCAAAGAAAGAAAGGTGGAAGTCAGCCGACAAGAAAACAATGCCTTTATTTCGGGATGAAATTCAAGCAAATATTCTACCCTATTTCATATAAAAGTTTATTTCATTCTCATCTAGAAGTTACAAATTTTAATTACAAGATGCATTTATTTATAAAAATAAAAATGAAATTACATGTCTGTAATTATTATAATTATTATGCAACAAAATCTCAAAACAAGGAACATTAAGCAACTGTTTGCAGCTAATTGAATCCTCTCTGAGTTCCCCTTGTCATTAATCCATAACAGGCCTGGGATCTCTTGGGATGCACGTCAGCCAACAGGCCATACTTCGTAAACAATGTCGGTGACGTTTTTTGCTCCACACGGTGGCCGGGAACCACCGACAACCGGTGGCGCAACAACACCGCGGCCGCTATTGACCTCATTTGCAGATAAGCCGAGTCCCTGCCAAGCCAGATTCTTGGACCCCCGTTGAAACCAACAAACTCGGAGGAATTTTGTACCTCTAGTTTGTTGCCGTCCGAAGACAACCGTCTTTCCGGCTTGAATTCCAGGCAATCGGGACCCCATATGGACTTCATGCGCCACATTGCATGGATTTAGTTTCACTTCTTTCCGTTTTCGATTTTTTCTATGTATTATTATAGTCACCGAATAAAGTGAAAAAATATGTATCTAACGAATAACGTAACGTAAATTTGTCCGTATTACATAAGTTTTATGCCGTAGAGTTAGGATTCGAATGCTTTAATCTGCATAACACATAGTCAATTTTATGAAAAAAAAAAAAAGAATTAAATAAGTCTCTAAGAATTTGAGAAAATCAACAAAAATATTTTAAAAATGATTTATTTATAATAATTTTATTTTTTATTATATAGTTATAATTTAAATATTTAAAATATTTATAAAAAATATTTTAAAATATAATAATTATAATTTTTTAAAAAAAATTAATAAGTATTTTTGTTAATTTTTGTTGAAAGTCTCTTTCAATCACTTTTTAAGATCTTCTAATGTTATATTTGGGGCAACAAAAAAAGACCCAATATTATTAATGGTCAACAAAAATTTAATCTGATTCAAATTTCTTTCTTTTCACTCATTGGATGAGTTAAAAAAAAAAAAAGAAAACTGACCGTGTGACATTTAGTCACAATTATGATGTAATTAGTTGTAGTGATGATAATGAAATACCCTTGGCAATTGACAATTTAAGACCTTGGCCACGATTATGGTGGTCTTTTTATTTAAAAGCACAACGATGGTGACCCATTGTACTACTTTCGCAAAACACGTAGGAATACAACTATTTCCGGAAGATCACAAGTACGCACTCACAGATTGATCTCGTGTCCTGTGGAGTTTTGCTTCTAAATTGCTGGTCTGGAGATGTGAACCGGCAATAACCTTGACCAAAACCGCGAATGTTGCGGTTTAACAGTCAAATAGTTTGTACATTCTTATATAAAAAAATTATTAATTTGAATCTTCACCTAAATATTAGGTGAAATTAAATATAACATTATGTAAAATTAAACGGCGTGTTCTTAGATTAAACGATATCGGCCCAATGCATTTACAATTTTACCCTTGAGATGCTTTCACTTGGAATGTAACCCTGGTTCACGTTGAAAAGGAACTCCTCTCTATTTTGGTTCAAGACAAAAACAAAAATGAAATCAGATTAATTAAGCTTTTATTATGATACAAGGGTCCCAATCAAACGTCCTCAATGCTTTACTATCCTAAATCAATCAATTTAAAACTCATATTTTAATCTACTTAATTTACTAGATAAGTTGTTAATAATAATAATAATAATAATAAATTGCTACAAAAAGATAATTAATAATTTTAACTCAGCCTCATTTGGCATAAAGGGTTGCTCTTCCGACCGATGAGTAATAACGATCGTTCTCTCGTGGACGTACGTGCGCAATACAAGCAAAGCTATGCGAGAAGGTTGCATTCAATCTTACCAGCAAGCTAACAATTCACCTTGTTCCGCAATTGAGAAACAGAAAGATGTTCTGGTAAAGTACAAATTTATCCACAAATAAATCAACGAGACTACGAACTCGCAAAACCATTCGTGAAACCAACGCCTCCCTCAACCATCACCGGTGTGATCTGGGAGTAGAACAGTTAAAACTCTTAATTTCAACGATTAAGATTCAAATCCTGACGTCAACACATCCGCAGAGAACTTTGCCAGACCTCAACAGACTGTTGGTCCTTGCGTGTGGTAAACATTTTGTTCCCCCCAAAACCAAAATTGGTTATCCTTGAACCTCCCATGTCTTGTGATCTCCCCATACAATTCTTCCTAAACACCCTGTCTGGCAAACCATCTTCGGCTTTTCTCCCACCACCCATCATAACCTCAGCCCAAAGCTCTATGTCTCCTCCTTTGCTGCAAAACACTTGATTCCCATGGGCCTCAATCTTGCATCCAAACCCTTCCTTTTTAACATTCCCCACTTTCCTCTGATCCCCCAAACACACCCATGGATTATTACCATTCCTCTCATTCCCTAATTTCCTCAAATCAACGAAAGACACTTCTCCCGAATTCACACCAACCTTGAAAATTGCTGACAAGCTGTCAGAGACAGTGATGTCTGAAAAGCAATCAGCTTTCTCCTTCAGCTCCCAAACCACACTTCCGGCTCTTAAATCCCACAATTTCAAATCTCCGAGGATGCCCGAGGGCCCACCGTGGGACCCAGCTGCCATAACCACACCACAACTCTCCACCCACTTCAGTTTCGTCGCCGGAATCGCTGAATCAATATCTGCACCGTATATCTCACGATGGCCAATCTCCGTCACCGGAGAAAACGTCTGCAGGTCGTAAACCATTATGGAATTCGAGTTCCGGCGAGCCGACTCGAAGCTGGTGAATAGATAAGCCGGCGACGAGCCGATTGCTTGAACGGTTGAGCCGGATTTCGTCACGTTTTCCCAATTCAATGTCTCTCTAACATGACCCCTCTGGAGGTCGAGAAGTTGTAGCCCGGCGAAGTCGGTGGCTCCGGCGGCCGCCAGATACGGCGAAAGCGCCAAAAGAGAATCGATCGCCGTGAACTGGGTCAAGATCGTCGACTTCTTCCTTAAAGACCAATCGAAAGAAGTGATCTTGCTGCCGTGCGCGGCGTGGAGGGTACCGAACGGCGTGGTGGCAATGGCGGAAGCCGAGTCCCGGCCGGCCAGCGGCAAATGCAACGACTTTTCAAGATTAAAAGCCTCAAATTGAGATGGGTTGGAGAGAGAGTTGATCAGGAGTGACTCGATGTTATAGAACTTGGATTCGGCAATCAAGTCTTCAATATCAAAAGCTTTGGCCTTCGACGGGAGATTGCCGGTTCGGAGCAGAGAGAGGAGGACCGAGAACACTTCCGGGTCACGGTCGACGAACCGGGGACCCAACTGGGTCGATTGAGCGAGTTGGGAAAACAGCGATTTGGGTCCAGCTAGGCTTAGGGTCTGTTTGGTTGTCTGGAAAATCTGGCCGCCGACATCGATGGTGACGACGTCCGATATCGGGTTGGTTTTGGGAAGACTAAGGTTGTTGTTTGAGGATGCCAGTGCCATTGTTGATGGAGGCATTGTTGTCTCTGCTTTTCCTTTTCTCTCTCTCTCTTTTTTTCTCGCGTCCGAACTAGGCACGCCAATTCCGAACGATGCGGCGGCGGCGGTGGGGCGGCGCTGATGGATAGGGAAGGTGCTGGGGGTTATAAATAACGGGCACGCAGTTTCTAGTTGGGGATGTGTCATGCGTTGGGTGGTGAACGGTCAAAGCTGACGTCAAAGAGGCTAGGCTGCTTCAAAGTCCTCTGTTTCTAGAAATAACAAGACAAACAAAATATCACGTTTGTTTTTTTTTTTTTTGAGTTGTTTCTCGGAAGTGAAATCATATGGCAATTAAAGCCTGCCAGATTGGACTGTACACGTGGCACGGCAGACAGATAGAGTGAGAGTTTTTTCTTTATAAATAAGAGAAGAGTTCCGTTACATAAATGTACTGAATTTAAGGTGCAGGTACGAATATTTTAGTATAATTATTAAATATATAATTTAAATTTAATTTTTAATTATATTTATAAGTTGAAATTCAAACATGTATTATTAATAATTATAAGGGTATAATGCATCAGATGTAACTCTTCTGATATGAAAAACTTTGTTTTTGTCATGAATTGATTCAAATGTTGCATATCACACTTAGGATGTGGTGTGCTTATCATTGCATTGACCTTCCAGGCATAGATCACTTTCTTTCTTTCTTTCTTTCAATTTTTGCGGGTAATTTCTTATAAATGAAATCACGTGGCTATTGAAGCCTGCCAAATTGGACTGTGCGCGTGTCACGGCAGAGAGAGAGAGAGAGAGAGAGAGAGAGATTTTTCTTTATAAATAAGAGAAGAATTTGATTACACAAATTTGCTAAATAATCATTAAATGCATATTTTATTATTTTTTAAAAAATTATGTTGATAAATTGAATATTAAAAATGTGTGATTACTAGTTATAAGAATAAAATACATACAATGTAATTTTTCTAGTGTGAAAAACTTTGTTTTTGGGTCCTGAATTGATTCAAATGTTGCGTACCACTATTAGTATGTGCTCTGCTTATCATTGGATTGACCGTCAAGACATTGGCCACTTCTTTTATTATTTTTATTATTTATTTTTTAATTATAATTCTGTCACGGCCGAGAAGTTCAATTTTCACATTTGCTAAAAGCTCGACAAATAAGAGGGTCATTACCTCTGACCATATTGTATCAATGTATTATGCTCGTCTGGATCTAAGGGAAGAATGGCATCTTCTTCTTTGCGGCTAATTATCGGTTTCATGTCACCGAGAGACTACCTTTGACACAACCGAACAATGTACGCCAAAACTGAATTTACCGGTTGGCACATTTGCTAGCTAATTTGCGTGTTCAAACTTCAACCCCTTTTGGCTGGCAGTATGCTTGCATTTGGATTCCGTCTAATGGGAAATTTCTGACCTTTGCTTCATAATACCCTTACATATCCGCGTTTAAGTGTATTGGGATGATGAAAGTCTCTTGCATTTGATGCCAGGTGAAGAACAGACCGTGACTACAAAGTTTTGACATAAATGACCATCGTAAAAGAAAATAGCGCTGAGTCGTGCTTCGAATGCAATCATATTATTATAACTCTACTCTCCTTCGTTAGCTTTTCAGCCTCTTTTGTAATGTAACAAAATAAAAGAGAAAAGTGTGAGGGTTGAGGCTCAAGGGTCTAATTCAGACTTCATTTCTTCTTCCGTGCGGGGAATTGGATCGTACCTTTGGTTAGATCCCTTGTTGGAGATTGAAATGCTTGATTCCACGAGGCTAAAGTCCACAAGAATTGGATTCGTGCCGTCTAGAATTGTGTTCATTTGGACTCACACCAGTCGGCTCGAAGGGATGATCGATGCGGTGATGCTCTTAAGACTCCCAATGTAGGTCAGAGAAGAGAATAGAAAGGTAATGTTAAAAACTTTTTTTTTTTTTTTTTCTTTTTGATGAATTAGGTCTCCAGTTTGAGTTTCAGGTCTTACCCAATACACCCGAGATGCCCAAGAACTAAATCTATGAGCAACGTTTTCCCCAAATCACGTAGTTTCCCAACAAGCAAAAGAATGTGAAAGTGTAGCAACAGAACAAGAAAGAAGTGTCTGCGGAACCATTATCTGAATCGGCACATTGGGAAATTCATCTCCATTCCTATTGTATGTGAAACAACCGCAATTCACGATCAATATTATACATGGAAAGGTCTCCAAGGCACTGTCCATGCCCTTGTTTTCAGGTCACGAAGGACGCAAAAACAGCCTTCATTTTGAGGGTCAATGGCTTCGGTAACTGTGGTGTTTGGTTACTGCTAATGGAAACTCCTATGTTGCTCCACAAAGAAGGTGCGGAGTTGCATGCAAATACTAGCTTACACCCGGCTGAATCATAGGGAAGAAGGACCAATTCTTAGTGGCTCCACCCTCATCCTCAACAATGCTCCCATTGGCCCACCAGTCTGACTCGAGTTTATGAGAATCTCTTTGGTCACCATTGTTAAATTTGAATTCTTTAACAGAACCAAGGGTGATAGACTGATGCTTCTGAGGTTGTTGGACCTCCTCCCCACCAATTGGAGCTTTTCCGGGAGTATTCTGAGATGTTTTGCCACAGTGATCCTCACAACTACATACCAGTTCACAAGAATTTTCCCTTTCAACAGTCATCCTATTTTCCTGAGATTCTGCCACAAATTCAAGAGAAGGTGCTGGTTTCACTTCTATGCATCTCAAGACATTGTCAGCATTGAAATCAAAAGAGGCTCTGTGATCAAAGCCGTGATTGTTCCGGTTTACACTGCCCGAATCTGGATGTGATGCAATGTCAGAAAACTGATGATCAGGAACAAAGCTGCATGGTGCAGGCCTTACAGTGTCTGGGGACAAAGCACCCAAACCTTGACGTGATCCCCACTCACAGGTGGAGAGCTTATCAAGGTTCAACAGCTTTGGAGGATCACCCATTTGGAACTCAAGAAATGGGGGACCACCAGAAGCAAGCTCACCATCAGGGAAAGGAGATGATGTCCCTGAACCTGAAATGCCTGAGCTAGGGGAAATTAGATGGCCCACAGGGCTCCCAGGATAAAGCTGATAAGACTGAAAACCATAGTTACGTAACAGGAATCTCAGACCAGCCGCACCACTTTGGAGACTGGGGTCCAGTAGCTGAGCAAAAGGTACCTCAGGTGAGGATGGTGTTGTCAAGTGTACAGACTCTGGGGGAGGAGTGAAAGGAGCAGTTGATGGTTCAGTGATGGAAGTTGAGAATAAAGGTGGTGAGACTAACTGGGTTTCGTGGGCATAAGGACCAATGGCAAAAATGGAGGTAGGTCCACTAGGAGAGTACATATTGGCAGATATAGAAAGTAAACCAGAGGGTGACTGAACAGCAGAAGGTGGTTCTGATGGAAGGAACGATGCAGGGGATGAGGGAGGAGCAATGAAGGGAAGAACATTGAGGGGGGCTTGTGGTGGATTTTCTGCTGGAGCATCATTTCCTGGAACTGATGTTTCAGGAGAAAGAACAGCATGCCCAATTCGCTTACTGTGTTTTTGATATCCAAAACACCAGTAAAAACTCCAGCAGCTTGCCCATCTCCCCTTCTGCCAGTGCAAAATAGTACGGAAATGTCAATCAACCACTTCAAATTTCCAATAGCTGATCAGAAATTAAGCAACCCCATTGCCTAAAAATTAAATAATGCATCTGGGCGCTTAAAATATATGGACAAATAATATGAAGAACATGTCAACAGGATGGTTGATTTTGTAAAAGCCTATGCAGCTACACAAACGATCAAGATATGTCATGTATCAACTATCATAGAATAAAAAAAGCTCACAAAAAAAAATCCATGAAAACAGAGGAAACAAGATCACAACAGATAAATATCATCCAAACAACACAAAAATAATCGGCTAGATGAAATGCTAAAATGGAAGCCAAAACTCATTGATCTAGCCCAGAAGTTATTCAGATGCTCCTAAAATCTGGCAGCCCTGCTAGGATCAATTATATTAACAAAAAAAAAAAAAAAGTCTCAACTGTCAGAGCAATTTTCCGGCATATCTTACAACACCAGAAGAGACTTTCCAGCATATTGGGAACAAATCAATCTCTCCCAAGCTATTGCAAACACACAGTTACGAATTCCAATATAAAATTGATGTCTCAGTGCACGAGACTTGTGGTCTGTCACAACCATCAAAAAGATCAAACCGCAAGGGCAACACCATAAAAAGCCAAGATGATCAAACAGCCTTCCAATGTTTTAAGTTTGTAACATCAAAAACTTCCAAGACCCATTTAGAAATGGACCATCAAGATGCATCTCAGCACTTCAAACATATCAAGATTACTTACCCTTTTAGAACCCCCCCCAAAAAAAACAAAAAAAAAAACAAAAAATCTGACTTTTCATTACTTAAAAAGAAAGATTGAAACTTGATTGAACAAACTGATCACAAACAGATCAGAATCTCACTTATTAACAGAAAATTAGTCTACTGAAAGAAAGAAAGAAAGAAAGAGAAAGGAGCCACCTGAGCTCTAGCTTGCAGCGCACGATTCTCTGCCGATGCGATGGCGGAGGCGGCGGCGTGTATGGTCTCCAAACTGTTGTTCGGACCTCTGGAGTGTCCGTTCATGCCTCTCATCTCTTCCGTTCTTTCGTCTCTTCTCGACCAACAAGCGCCCCGGCTTCCGTTTTTTTTTTTTTTTTTTCCCACGAAAAGTTTCGAATTTTCCCGAGAAGAGTTTCGTCTCCTCTTTTCTAAACGAATTTACAAACTCATTATTACTGAAATTTCGTCTCCTCATCTTACAAATTTCGAGTTCAAATTAAAATTAAAATTAACTCAAATTTTTATTCTGCTATTGGCATAAAATATAATATTAAATAGGCCAAAAATTTTAATATAAAGAGCCACGCGAACCCATAAAAATACATTATTATTATTATTATTATTGGATTAAGTTGCACATACTTATAATATTTCTTTTGGACCCACTTAGCGTGACTTTAATCTCTTAAATGTCTTCGTGGGGGAATATTATGTGGCAAAAATAAATAAATAAATGACTTTGCCACGTATTAATTGCTCATACAAAGAATTTCGAGTTAATCTAAATCAAAATTTTGGTATTAATATCCAATTATTTGGGTTTTATTAAAAATATATATACATTTTGAAAAAATAAATAAATCAGTTAATTAGTCTAGCTTTTTTTTTTCTCTCTTTTTTAAAACAATGACAATTCAATTAGAAAAATATAGACATGTGATTTTTTATTATTTTACGTAAGGGGTTTTGCAGTCATTGCCGTGTTTGACTTGGTATTCGAGGTGTGTAACGATGGACGACGACCGCGACTTTATGGTGTAATGAGTTTCTAGATTCGGCATTAATTAATATTATTATTTGTTTGATCAATTTAATTTTGTTAACCCCAATTTACCACTATACCCTTTTCGATTGACTTTGACTTGCTTCTCTTCTTCTCCCAATAATCTAATCTAATGACATATCGTGCTAAGATATATATTATAAATGGTGAAAATTTTCAAATTTTTTCTTTTTTATCATTGTTGAAATTTTTGGTTTGTCGGAACCCTTGGAGTATTCTTTTTTTTTTTTTCAAATGTTGTATTTTTCTTAAAATTTAGATTTAAGTATTTTAAAATAGATATAGTAATTAATTTAATGGTGTACTTAAATTTATAAATAATATTTATTAAAAAAATTAAAATTTAATATTAATTTAAATACATCAATTTTAAGTTTAATATGTGTTTATATTTTTATGGTACAAGACTAACTAATTAACTAGATAATAAATAATAATATTCAATTTTATTTTCTAATTTATCAAATATTGAATAGAACAAATTTAACTTGAGCATCATTCTCTCTAATTAATTAGTTAATGACATCATTAATTCTCCTTGCTTATACAGAGCGGAAGGATAGTTTTGTCCCATGCAAGGAAAATTTATAGTAAATTAATGAGTCTGATTTATCAACTTTAATTGTTGCAGTTTAAAATAATAATAATAATTATTATTATTATTATAACAATAAGAAGTGCACGTGTGCGTGGCCTTTCGTGCACACATCACCCAATCCCTTTACCCCACGGGGGCCACTGCATCGCGATGGAAACAGCTGTGGGGGCCCCATCCTCGGAACCTCTCACCCGCCACCCTAAACAATTTTAAAAAATAATAATAATAATAAATAAATATATATATATATATATTATAATTAATAATTATAATTAAATGATGTAAATTCAAAATCGTTTATTTACTTGCGGTACTGTTATATGTTTTTTCATTTTGTCCAATTGATCACATCACATGCACATTTTATTAATTTATTTTCTCATCTAATTAATATTCATCTGTAGCATAATTAATATGAGACTTTATTAATGGAATTAGGTTTTTCTTGAGTTTTGCGATGGGATAATTTTTGTAATTTGTAATAATATGTCTATAATATTTTTACATGATATTTTTCATGAGATTTGTATTACTTGAATATAATTATTGATTAAGATATTTTAAGAAAATTAACTTTTTAGATTTTAACTCAAGATTAAAACGGGAGAAGTCAATGTACCTTACTATTTCTCCCTCTTCGCACCAAGATGTTACCACACGGTAATGCCTAAAGGGCCTCCTTAGTGCAGCCAAAAAGATTGAACAATTCATAAATATTATAATTTAACAATTTTTATGTGAAATTTAAAATTTGCTCGATTTACTCTGTAAACCCCAAATCTTGGAAGTAAACAGCAGTCAAGACACACTTGACATCTGTCTTTGATATCAGATTAAAGAACTGGACTGGATTTAACACACATAAAAGGCATTTTATGATACTAAACTGTAGCATTAGGAAAAAGGGCAAAAAAGAAAAGAAAAGCAAAAGAAAAGAAAGATTGTATGTGCTAGCCAAATCCTTAAATTTCCAACATATCTAATGATTAATAGCATCAGATTTAGCCGATTGAACCCATATCTATGCCTTTGGCCTAACTTTGTCCTGAAATTGATGCTCTTAAAAAGCCTCTTTTGACGATCTTCAATTCATTTCATGTTGCAATAACCCCACCAAGCAAAGAGCCTTCAATAATTCAATTGCATTTCAAAAGTTGAACTCTTTTTTTTCTGTAACCAAATAAATAAAAAGAATACTCACATAAAAAAATAAATTAAAAAAATTTAAATTTAATTATACTGAATATTTTAATAAAAATTAAAACTCAAAGACTTTTTATCTAATAATAAACAAATTCTTTGAGTACTAGATCATATTATATTATTTAGTGATTACAACTAGGATGCTATAAAGGTGACGCCAACAACATTTGTACTAGATTCCAACTTAGGAGCATTTACCTTCTTGTCTATTTTTTCACCTACAAAAGTTAATTCACTTTATTGTTCACTTATCAAAAGCCCAATCACCTAGAGCTTGATATGTCTCCACCTATAACGTGCAGTACCTGCAAGTTCCAGACAGAACCCAAAAGCCTTAGGCTTGGCTTTTATCGGTCAAACAAACAAAGTGTGTGTGTGTGTGTGAGTGTGTGTGTGTGTGTGTGTGTGTGAGAGAGAGAGAGAGAGAGAGAGAGAGAGAGAGAGAGAGAGAGTTGACCCCATCATGTAAGGAAGTTGAAAACATGGGCATGGTAATGCTGCATGATGCTAGAATTTCAATATGGCTTGCCTAATGCCTACTTACTTTTGACCCACTGATCTCATACGTTGGCTAACGATGATTGTGACGCCTTCATTTTGCGAGTCACTTATCCAAATATTTGTTGCTATGTGTCCATTGTGGCGCCCGTATGTCAACCCATTAGGTTAGAAGAAGGTGAAATATGCTCGTGTTTGGAAAATAGTGGGTTGGATGAAAGAAAAATGAAAGGAACGAGTAGTTAAAGTACAGCAACCTTAAAAGGCATTAAACATGAAACAAAGCCGAAGGCCCGAAGCAGCTACTTAATTTTCAAGGGCTGCAAAGGCAGCAAGGCCTAATAACTCGGGCACAAGAAGCTATCACATGTGCATCATCCAACATCTGTTCTAGCCAAAATCTTCAACACCATGTAGCACGCAATGACTATTGTAAAAAGAGCCTTCCAATTCCTCAAATTAATAGAGAGGATCCTTAACGATGCAAGAAAAAAAGTTAGATAAACGGACAAAAAGTACAAAAGTGAGGTGATAATGAATTTCACATATTTTTTATTTTTGAAATTGTAATTCTTCGTAAAAAAAAAAAAAAAAACAAAAATAATGCACAAGTAAATAAAATATAATATATAATTAACTATCAAATAATATATTTCACAACATTTAGGTGTATATTGTAGAATATCTGTTATCTGTCTGTACATCATATTTTTTTTTTAATGAAAAATTTAAATTTTATGTTTTTTAAATATATAAAATTTATTATCACATCAGTCATCGTCCCTCCTTAACCATTTTCCCGTCCATGTATTTGGACTCGACAGTAGATGGTAATGGTGCAGTCCCAACCACGATGATTAAGAGTATTGGCCCTTCGTTTTGTAAGCCATCAGATAGCCTAGAGCTGCACATTATTATCTAGTAAAGAGTAACCAAGCAGACTTGGTTTCTCAGAGAATTAATCACCGAAATATGTTAAAAGTTTCCTGCCCTCTGTTTTTTTTTTTTTTTAAATTTTTTATTCATAAAAAAAAGAAAGTAGATAATTCTGTTCAAGTATATATATTCATGTTCATGCCAGATGAAGAAAATGTAATAGATAAACTAAATCTATATCTATAAATCAATTCAATGAATATTCTACATGCTAATCTAAATTTTAATATTAAATTTGATTAAAGTTAACGTGTACAACACAAATTAAGTTTATTTGATAATTTTTTATTCAGATTTACCTTAAAATTTCTTATGCAGGGTTATCATAAGAACAAGCACTCCTTGTAGGTTGCAAAAAGAAGAGAGCGAAAAAACCTATGTGAACGGATCAACTAAAGCACAAAAATTTTGACTAAAACGTTGCCCCACAGTTTTCTGGAGCTTCCATGACCTTGCAACTAGGATGGAATCTTTTGTTCCATTTAAGATGGTTATTGACTCCTTTTTTTTTTTGGTTCTTTTTTCGATCATCAGGGGAAGATGAGGGATTCATTCTTGCGAAAGTGAGGTGATAATTTAGCAGATCATACGACATATTCAAATTCAACTCATTATCATTTTAATTGAATTGGAACTCGATTTGAATTTTAATTTTCAAATTCAAATTTAATTCAAAAATATATTAAATTTAAGTTTGATTCAGAATTGTTGCATATATATATATATATATATTTTTTACATTTATATATCTTAAAATCAAACCTAGTTTAAATTTGATACCCGGTTTGACCCCAGTTTGACACGTTTACGGTATATACCTAGAAATTGTGTACTTTTGCGTGCCTTCCAAACTTAAAATGAATCATAATAAATCAGTCTTATCAAAATTTCAAAAGTCTTTAAAAAGAACTTATGTTAAACGAGCATATGCCGAGTTAAGCCTTGAAATACTTATTCACAAATATAAACAAGTAAAAATCTCTTGCTAAAAATTCCGCTCGTATCTTAAATGAGCTTTAAAAATAGGTTCAAAAATCGTTTGTGTTATTGGGCAAGCTCGAACACGTTGTTGCCGAGTCAAGCAAACGAACCCGTATCAATTTGTTTACACCCCTAATTCTATCATACCATAAACCCCTCGTTTCAAAAAGATTGTCAATCAAGTAACTGCTTCCGTTGTCTTGATCTTACAATTTGCATTGCACACTTATTTCTGATTTGTTGATGATGACAGCTACGAATTCTCAAAGGGTCCAAGCAGCTAAGCCGTTTGACGCAATCTGAAACACATTTTCAGGCAACCCGTCAGTAGACATTATCATCTCCAGCTGTGCTTACAAAACAACCTGACAAATCATCTTTAATCATAAGAGACAACCATTTCTAGCCTCAATGGTAACATTGATCCCTGCCCATGTCTATAACCTCTTCTGTTCCTCAAGAGTGGCTCATGATTCACAGTTTTAGCGTGTGAAAATCCAGACAACAGCTGCACATGGTAGGTGCTAGTTAGTCGCCTTAGCAAGTTTTTGCCGGGTTCCATCACAGCGTCTCAATCTTAAGGGGGTTTCAGTTCATTAGAACCTCTATAAAACAAAAACATGTGCACGAGTGTTTCCACACGCGGATGTTTTCAATCAGCTACCTTGTCTGGATCACGCGGGTGATATGCAGGATGATAACGAGTTTTTGGGAAGGATCAGATGTAACTTTACCCTCATTTTTCTAAAGAGGAGGTTCCTTTGACTGCAACAATGAAGTGTCAACTGCAACAATCGTAACCTGAAATGTACCATAATTCCTGAAACCCTTAATTAAGCAGAATAACACAAGTAAAGTGTTGCCCCTAGTGATGAATCGGAAATCCACAACAAAATTACTGATTTCCCTGACACACAACATAATAAGTTACAAAATGTCTCCAATCAACTGCAAGAACATCTTAGCACAACTAGTACCTTTCTAAAAATATCCTTCCATTCGCAACCAAAAATTTTTACTGCCTATTTTTGAACCCAGGTTACTCGGTATTGAAAAGCCTGTGCTCATGTATTGATGCCCAGAAAAGATAATTAGAATAATAATATTATTGAGATATGCTTATTCTATTTTTCGTTTACTTTTCTTATTTTATTTTATTTTTATTTGAGTACTAATAACCTGTTCTTATAGATAATTTGGTGTACATTTCGTTTGTCTTGTTTTTATGGTCGGCATAAAAGGCACTTCTAACACTATCTTCTTTGCAATCTACCCACTTTTTTAGGTAGACTGCCCAAATTTTTTACTAAGTCTGGCTGTTGTTTTATTAGACCAACCCCTAAGCTGTTATCCTCTTCTCTGTGGCCTGCCAGATGGGAGACAGCTCAATATTAACTTTTGTTTCTCGTTGATACCTAGCTAATGAGCCATAGTACATAAACAGTGAATCTAATTTATATATCTGTCTGGCCTGTGAATTGCTTGAATTTAAACGAAATTTGCCACGAGTTTATAGGTGTTCCTTTTGAGGGAAAACAGCTAATTGCATTGCTCCTCCTATTATATAAGTTGCATTTGCCTTAATAAATTTCTTTAATTGTATAGCCACCTAGGTCATGTTTATTGTTTAAGACATGCTATTAATTATTATGTCATTTAGTACAACCTTGGCAGCTTCCTGCTTATGGGCCTCATAATGACCAATAAAAACTGTGCAAAGGGGGGGGGTGCCCTAACAGGACACAATAGCAATTACTTTTCCAGTTAAGCTGGCCGCCATGGCATGCTTGTTGTTTGTTTCACACCTATAGTTCTGGGTTAAAGGTATATAACGCGGTCTCTACGACCAAAATGCCACTTCTGCTGTTACATCAAGAAAGATACATATGGGGATTTCCTGTTAGCCTGTAGCCCAACATGGCTGTACCCAATTTTTATGAAGTTCATAATTTTCCACAAGATCTTATGTTATCATTATGAATGTCCAGTTGGTTGGACATGTTGGTGAAATATAGACAACTATCAATCAATGCATTGAGTTGATAGATCAAGCATAAGATGGTGACAATTTTCTTCTCCATGGCCCAGTTTAGTTGAGAAAAAGGATGGTATGTAGATATCTCTTTATACGAGTGCTTATAATGGTATAAGACTATAAATGTGCAATATTGCTAAGGGCTTCATTACATCAACGTAAATTATCTCGACGCAAGGCAATTGTGGACAACAAGACACAATTGTTAGTTGTGATTATGTATCAATGACTATAAATAGATGATAAATGATTAAAGTAGTGTAATGTGATTTGTTTTTTTTTTTTCAACTCTCGTCTCTTCTGCATTAGAAAACTCTCATAATATGCCAAATAATTGTCCCAGGTAGAAAATGCACAAATAAATAAAAAAAGGAGAAAGTTTCCTTCTTCGATCACTTCTCGCCACCTACCGAACACTAGGAAAGAGAAAAGTTTATATTTGTTTATGCCCTTGCGTACTTGTCCACGAGCTAATAGAGCAATGTTCTCGGGTATCTATATCTAAAGAATGTACCCAACCCCGAAGTTTCAAACTTCAAAAACTCCATTCTCTCTCTTTCCCTCTTCTGGTGGCGACAGGTGTTGTGAGCCAAGCCATTGATTAGATGCACAAAATAGAGTGTGCGAATCAATCATGGCCATCAAATTTGCCTGTGGCATCACATGCATGCATGTGCTTCCAAGTGGCGAATGGGTATCAAAAGAGTGTTTTGGACTGGTGTTGAAAGGGCCAAATCCAAATATCAATCAAGTCAACCTAGAAGTCATTTGGGGGATACAGATGTTATCTTATTGAATCAATGATTTCTGGAGGGAAGCAGCACATCTACCATGTGGATTCCTCGCACGCTAACATCGGTATGAGTTGGTAAATCTACAAGGAGAACAAAAGCAAGGATGGAAATGAATACAATGGATTGAAAGGCAAAATATAAAAAAGTTGCCAATTAGGGGGGAATCATCCCATTGTCAATTAATATTTTGAATCTTTATGGTAAACTTATGGCAAGTCTCATAAAAATTCTCTAAATTGCAAAAGTGGGGTATGATGAACAAGTATAAATTTACACTAAACTTCCTCAATCAAAGGTTTAACCCCATATTGTCCATCTAAGATTGAGAATACAATTGGCAGCAAAAACTGCAAAGTCAAATTACTATTCATATCAAAAAGAGAAAACATTAATTGCCATTTAATTTTATGAGATCTTGTGTATCCTTGGCAAAAGAAATCTTATTCAAATTCAAAGTCTCAAACTATAAAAACCCAAAGAAATCATTATTGACAATGTGAATTTTGTGTCATCTCCATTGCCGGTGGATTTCACCAGGTGCAGTGGAATTCTATGAATTATTGGCCAATGGATGCTCATCATCGTTGCACACTGCAAAATATAGACATAGCATTGCGAGTGTGGGGAAACTATATTTTTATGCTCATTTTCTTTACCCCATATCACTAGCAACTCATATCTGCTTTAATTATCCTTTTTTTTTCTTCTTAATCTTGATGTGGCACAATGAAGAAAAACGAATGGTGGCCTGGATTATGCACTATTTTCATAGAGCTTAGCAGGGTCAATTGTACAAAACACGGTAGTCATACCGTTAACCGTGCTCCTATTTTAAAAAATTTAAATTATATAATTAATAATTATCATAGTAATATAATTTATAAATTTAGATGCGTCAAACTAATCGCATGTAACTCCAACAATTTTCTACAGTAGCAAGATTAAACCTTTAAGGAACCCAGAAAATCACCAACAGAAACAGTGAAAGTAACAAACAAGAAATTTGGATTAACTGAAATTTCACAACTTACAAAGTATAAAAAGGCTGCCATGGTAACAAAGTGAGTGTCTTTGTCTCATGGTCATGAGTGAGTGGAACCTGCAAGCACATATCTCGTCAGATCCGCCCCTTCGGGCCCCATTTCTCCATCTTCAACGGTGTTTGCTGTTCCTTCCACCCTCTTTCCCTCCCTCTGCCTGACACACAGAAAACAAAGCGCTAATCTTTGGGGGGAGGAGTAAAAGCAAGGAAAAAAAGGAAAATATGAAACAGAAAATCTTTTGAGAGGCAAAGACCGAAAGAGAGACTTTTTAGTTAGACAAAGAAAGTATTTTGGATTCTGTTTTTGGTTCCCTGAAAACGGAATTTAAGGGTTTTATTTGTTTGCTCTACAGTATTAGACCTTAGATATTGCTTTTATTTTTCAGTAGAAAAAGTAAGCAGATTCTTCTTCTTCTTCTTCTTCCATAGGTTTTTATAAAAAGGCTATTAATATAAATCTTTACAGCTTTTTCTAGCCTTCTCTGAAAATGGGTCTCTGTCAAAAGATGAAATATGGATTTGTAAAATGGTAGAAACATCAATTACTTCAATCCCCACTTTGAGTAGACTTGTTTGTTTTCTTTCTATATATCTTTGTCACTCTCTTCATGTCTTCTTGTCTACACTTTCTCTATCTAAGTGATTAGAAAATCATTTGGCTTGTGGTAGTTATAAGTGTTATGTCAGTGCCTCTTTTCTATGGGTGTTCTTTAGGTTCATTGCACTGATATTTCCTCGAAATTTGAATCTTTTCAGGCTCAATATACAATTTCTTAAACTGGGTCCGTTGGTGTTAAGACAGAAGATTGAATCTTGGAAGCCAAGTTTGAGATTTGAAGCCAAGTAAGCTTCCAGATCTGATTTGCCATTAATAATTTCATTCTCTTTCTATTCACATCAGAAGCTGGCGTATTCATACTTCGAAGTTTTCTTTGGGGTGTTGCATAGGTGATTAGATCTAAGTCTGCCCTGAAGTTCAGGCTTTATCAATTTATGATGTAGCTACTTCCTTCAGCAGGACTTTAGTCTAATTCTCTTTAGGTGCATGGCAAATTTGAATCAATGCACACTTACCTCAGAAGCACATGTGCTCAAATTTTGATGTCATTACCGGTTTTCGCATTTTAGATAAAGTTCCATTTTCTGGACGTCTAGCGCTGGCGCATTTAACATTTTTGGCACTCTTTCCAGCTTTTTACTTATTTACCTAGTTTTCTGCATTGCCCATTTTGGATTGAATTTCTGGTTCGGCAATTAGATTCTGGACTCCGTATGTTCTATTTCCATGTTGCTTTACTGAAAGATTTGTGCGAATTTGTTCCTCTTCCTCAAGACAACTAATGTTGTGCCATTTAGTTTGAGCATTGGCGCATTGTTCATTTTAACATTAGTTTATTGCTGAATCTTTGTCTTGTTGCTAGCAGCATTGAGTTTTTAGATATATATTTTCATCTGATTTCTTGCTGCTAATATTGCATACCATTTCCTTCCAATTTAATTAGCCATTAACTTTGATGATGCTAAAGGGAGCATGCCTATCTCGGAAGGTAATGTACTGACTCAAAGCATTTCTGCATTTCAGAATGGGTTCTCATGTTTAGAGTGCATGCAGGGGATTTAAGATCCTCAAAGATGGCAAGTTTTGTGATAGATTCCCGAGAAGATAGCTCAAGGTTTGAGATGTTGCCAATAACAACTTCAAGGAATAGGTCTTCATCATCTTCGGTATTCTTTTCCGCAAATCAGTCACCTTTCTTTTCTCCCCGATCACCTACGTGTCACATATCTGAATCAACAAGATCTGATGCCCAATGTGACAGCCTTTTTTTGAGAGGAGATCCCTGTTGCTTTAGATCAGCAGTCCCTGAATCTCTGGCAAATGTCCGAGAGGCCTTGTCAGACATGTCAAGGGATCCAGTTAGTAATTTTGCAGATGACTTCCAGAAGTATGATCGCATATCATCCTCAGCTGGCATGTCTAATAGCACTCCATATAGTTGTAGCTATGCCCATGATGACGGTTACTCTAGGTTCAGAGAAAGGCATAGAACACGTGGGACAAGCCGTGGAGCATCATATACTCCGGTGTCTGTTTCACATTTCTCCAACAGAGTGAGGAGCTGTGATGTTTTCATAGGTTTACATGGTCGCAAACCTTCTTTGTTGAGATTTGTTGATTGGCTTCAGGCGGAGTTGGAGGTCCAAGGGATTAGTTGTTTTGTATCTGATAGAGCGCGATGTAGGAACTCTCACAAACATGGAATTGTAAAGAGGGCAATGGATGTTTCTTCTTTTGGCATTGTAGTTTTAACAAAGAAGTCTTTTAGGAATCCATATACTGTTGAGGAACTGCAGTTTTTCGCAAGTAAGAAGAATTTAGTTCCACTGTTCTTCGATTTGAGTCCAAGCGATTGCCTTGTCAGGGATATAGTGGAGAAGAGGGGAGAGTTGTGGGAAAAACAGGGAGGTGAGCTATGGCTTTCATATGAAGGTTTAGAGCAGGAGTGGAAAGAAGCGGTTAATTGTCTTTCTCGAGTTGCTGAGTGGAAACTGGAAGCTCATGAAGGTCACTGGAGGGACTGCATACTGAAGGCTGTTTCACTTCTTGCAATGAGGTTAGGTAGAAGAAGTGTTGTAGAGCGGGTGACAAGGTGGAGAGAGAAGATCGAGAAAGAAGAGTTCCCTTTCCCTCGGAATGAGAATTTCATTGGCCGGAAAAAAGAATTGTCTGAGCTAGAATTTATGCTTTTTGGTGATGTAAGGGGAGATTCAGAAAGAGATTATTTTGAACTTAAGGCTAGACCCAGCAGAAAGAATTTAACAATTGGATGGAGTAAGAGTAGTTTAATGGATGAAAAGAGAAAGGAAAGGCGGCCAGATAACGACAGCAAGAAGGGGAAGGAACCAGTTGTATGGAAAGAATCAGAAAAGGAGATTGAAATGGAAAGCACAGAGCTTTCTCAGAGGCAGCAACGGATAAAGCCTAAAAGTGGTGGACGTTATACAAAAAGAAAAACATCTACGAAGATTTTGTATGGGAAGGGAATCGCTTGTGTGTCGGGGGAGTCAGGAATTGGCAAGACTGAGCTTCTTCTGGAATTTGCCTACAGGTATCACCAGAGGTACAAGATGGTTCTATGGATTGGAGGGGAGAGCAGGTATATTAGGCAAAATTATCTGAACCTTTGGTCTCTTTTAGATGTCCATGTGGGTGTTGAGAATTGCTCGGGGAAAAGCATGATAAGAAATCTAGAAGAGCAAGAGGAAGAGGCTATATTTAGAGTTCGCAAAGAGCTGATGAGAAATGTTCCATTTTTGGTTGTAATTGATAACTTGGAAAGTGAAAAGGATTGGTGGGATCACAAACCTGTAATGGATCTTCTTCCCCGATTTGGTGGAGAGACCCATATCTTGATATCCACACGGCTCTGTCACGTGATGAATTTGGAGCCTTTGAAACTCTCCTACTTGTCTGAGGTTGAGGCGATGTCCTTAATGCAGGGAACTATCAAAGATTACTCAATTACTGAAATTGATGCCCTCAGGACAATTGAGGAAAAGGTGGGAAGGTTAACTTCGGGACTTGCAATAGTGGGGGCAACTTTGTCTGAGCTCCCGATAAGTCCAAGCAGGCTGTTGGACACCATAAATAGGATGCCCTTGAGGGAGATAGCATGGAGCAATAGGGAAACACATTCATCGAGGAAAAATGCCTTCTTATTTCAAATCTTTGAGGTCTGTTTCTCAATATTCGATCATGCAGATGGTCCAAGGAGCCTGGCAACAAGGATGGTCCAGGCCAGTGGTTGGTTTGCTCCAGCTGCTATTCCGGCTTCTCTACTGGCTTGTGCTGCATCCAAAATACCTGAGAAGCACAGGGGGGCAAAATTATGGAGAAAGCTTTTGCGATCCCTGAGTTGTGGCATTACTTCCCCTTACTCAAAAAGATCAGAAGTAGAAGCATCTTCCATGTTGTTAAGATTTAACATTGCAAGAAGTTGTACAAAACAAGGCCATATTTACGTCAATGATCTCGTTAAGCTGTATGCTAGAAAGAGAGGAATCATAGGAGTTGCGCAGGCCATGGTCCAAGCAGTTATCAGTCGTGGGTCTATATTCCATCACTCCGAGCATGTGTGGGCGGCATGTTTTTTGCTATTTGGATTTGGCAATGACCCGAGGGCAGTTGAGCTGAAGGTCCCAGAGTTATTGCATTTTGTCAAAGAAATGGTTTTACCTCTTGCGATCAGAACATTCATTACATTCTCTCGATGCAACGCTGCTCTGGAGCTCCTGCGCCTATGCACGGATGCTTTAGAAGTGACGGAGCAAGCATTCGTTGCTCCGGTTGAGAAGTGGTTGGACAAATCCCCGTGTTGGAAACAAATCCAGACGAATGCTCAGCTGAATCCATATCTTTGGCAGGAGCTGGCACTCTGTAGAGCTACCGTGCTGGAAACAAGAGCCAAGCTAATGCTAAGAGGAGGACAATTTGACATAGGCGATGATCTAATTAGGAAGGCTATATTTATTAGAACTTCAATTTGTGGTGATGATCATCCAGACACTGTATCTGCTCGTGATACTCTGAGCAAACTCACCAGGCTCCTGGCCAATGTTCAAATTCACAATTCACCATAGTCTCTAAATATTTCTTTTCAATTATCAGAAATTTACAATAGGATTATACAAGAGTCTGAAATAACACTTGCTGTAAACATTTCAGAAGCACTTTTTATACCATTTTTTTACCGAGGAAAAGATGGAGTCTCAGATGACACTATTTCTCTTCTTATGCTCCCATTTCTAGCCTTGACATACCTTGTTTCTTGCCTTGCTTGCAGCCCCGAACTTTTCTTCCATGCAAGGACCTTTTAGATTATGCTTCTCGGTTTTACTTTTTAGTATTATCAGATTTTGGGTTTCGAGTAAAAAGTAACACACCAATTCAGTCTTGCCATTTAATGACATGGGGTTTTGCTATTTATCAAAATAATAATAATAATAATAATAAATAATAATAACAAAAATAAAGGAAGTAGAATACTAAATAGACAGACTTAGAATTGTGTGGATTATACAAGTAATTTTGGACGAACTTAAAGACTGTATAGATTAAATGTACATTCTCAAATTCAAATGTCTTGTGAGAATAGTACCAGATGGGATTTTTCCTCATGAAAAAAATAATAATATATATATATATATTAAAAAGGAGTGCACGACACTATAGGGAGGAGGGAATCTAATGCATAGGTCACCCGTGGCACAAAGACACAATTATTTCTTTCACCAGTTTGCCGTAAATGACCTGCGAAGCCACTTCTGCTCTCACACTAAAATTAGCATGCTGCGTTTACCTTAGAACATGCAGTGTACTCTTGAGCCTGGACACACGTAGAAGGTAACAGTAAACCCAAAGGACCTTCTTCTAGTAAGATGAAAACGATTAAAGTGTAGGATTGTGACCGCAGATCAATTTCTTATACGCATTTTTATAAAGAGGCTCACCCAATGAGTATAAACGGGGGAGGCACTAATAAAAATAAAAAATTTTCAATAATTTTGATTATTTAAAAAAAAATAAAATTTTTTTAATTAATTACTCTTTTTTCGTTCTTTTTTTTATTTTATTTCTGGCAGGCGCTCGTGACTTCTCGAGGTTTAAGCAACTAATTTTTCTCTTTTATAAATTAGCTTTTATTACATCGGTACAACTTTCTCTCATCACAGGTTAAATTCGGGTGACATTGCCAATAGTACGATCTTTGTTTTCATATTTGTATTAAAAATCTCTATTTTTGCTATAAAATTGATTAAGTGGATCCAAATGAATACAACAATACTGAATTTAAATGCACATATAGTATACAATATTTAATATAAAATAAAAATTAATTATATTCACTATTTTCAAATTTACTACATTTAAATCAAATCAAAATTTTCTTATCAATTTGTCAGATTTTTTGATTTGTTTCTTTTTTGTGTGGGAATATCTATTCATTAGGGGGGGTTAGATTTTTTTTTCCTTTTCTTATTATTCTTTTTTTTTTTTTGGCCCAAGATGAACTCTTTTTTGTTTTTTTTTTTTTCCAATTAAAGGTTAATGAAAAAGGGAAGAGAAAAAAAAAAGAGAGAGAGGGGCACGCGATGGGTGGTACGAGGACACGAGATTTATTACCGTTGGGAACATGAGGGGTTTCGGCGGTTGAAGACTTATTTTTACCTCTTTACTATACTTTACTTTTTACCAACTGAATTAATTGCTGCGATCCAAGGATTAACCGTTGGCGTTTGATAAAAATGTTCATAAAAATCTTATGTGTTGAAACAGCGAGTAAGACAGATTGCCCCCACGCAGGATCGAACTACGGACCTTCAGTTTACAAGACTGACGCTCTACCACTGAGCTATAGGGGCAACATGTTCTGTGAATGTTCTGAGGTCATAAAAAATACTCTTATAATTTAATAAGATCAAAACATCTGTCACACCCACCCTTCAACCTCGCGCTGGGTATTGTCAGTCACAAACCCACATAAAGGAAGAGAAATGGGGTGGGTGACGGATGGCGTAAAACTAGCCAAATCCTTATGACATGAAGGTTTTAAGCATTCTGTCCTGTAGCTTTTTTCTTGTTCTATTGGTGTCTATGTGTGCAGATGCAAACCATAAGCAAAAACTTGATATGGTCACAGCAGCAAATGCATATCTGATACATCCATTCAGAGTTGGCAAGTAATTTACAGTACATCCATGGAAAATCAAGACAGAAGAGGGAAAGGGATGGAAATTTTTCCATAACCCTTCAGTTTTTTCTGTTTTTTTTTTTTTTGTTTTTATCTTGGGGGTCTCATTTTCCAAGAGCTGAATATCATGTACAGATACAGAAAACAGAGAGTGCAAGCATACGGGCAATTAAGGATCAACTTTGCCAGCAATTTCTTCATCCTCGGAGTCATAGTCATCTTCACTCAGTTCTTCATCACTGGATTTTTCTTCCGGTTTGGCCCCAATGTCCTCCGGCTTTGCATATTTCTCACCGTATTCTGGATGCAAAAAAGTTTTAAGCAACGGTGAGTACAATAAACAACAGATTATGGACGAAGAATGAAAATACAAAAGCTGAAGTAAGCGTGTCATCCAGAAGGCTAAATGGCAGAGATGATTGTGAAGGAAATGCTTTTCAGCAATATCTTCCAAAATGTGTCCGGAATACAGAAAAATCGAGGAGATCAACGTCAGTTTGGTCCCACATAAGCTATCTTAGTTATTTAGAACTTCTGAAGACCACTCTTTGTCACATGAAGCCTAATAACAACACATCAGTTTTGTATTCCATTCAGGAATATGCTGCTGCTCTTAGTTCTATTGTTTGACCACACTTCTAGCTTCCCTACAGGCGACAGATTGCCACCTAAAGCAATACTATGGCTTCTTCTTGCCTTAAGGCCTTACATTGTATTACACTGCCCAATATATGACTTTTGAAAGGAAAAATCCTCTTGGAAGGAGATAAGTATAATGTGTTTTTATTCTCAACGGTCTATAAACTTCACATTGGAGGACATCAAAAATTGGTTTGAACTCTACATGCCTTGATGCAATCATAAGAAATAGGGCGTTCAGTTTATGAGACTCCCATATTGTGAGGTTTAAATAAATGTCAGATGCACACAACTTTATCCTTATTTTTGAGGAGAAGCTGTTTTTATAACTTGAGCCTGTAACATCCGGGTTACAATGGAATAACCTTGCCGTTATATCAAGACTACCTCTTCTGATGCAATCATAAAAAACAAGATATATTTGTATTGATTGATAGGATAAAATCTTCTCTTAACAGATCTTTCTTTGGAATAAGGAAATTATTGTATTGAATATTAACAGCAGACTCCAATGGCATCAAACTTTTACTTCACTAAGCAAATATTTCCACCATCTCAATACCATACATTGTTGGTACATCCAATCACAGACTTGGAAGCCCACATATGGAAGTCAAGTAACGTGGGAAGTTCTCAGGTGGTTAAAGTTCCTATTATATTTGAAGCACTAATGATGACCCTTTTAAAATGGCTGAATGCTCTGAGAATCAATAGCTCGGTAGAAATGGATCATGTTCCAGAAACAAAACAACATGACAGCACCAAAGACCAGCTAACAACTCTAGAAAATGAATAGGCCATTAATATCATATTCAAATAAGATAAGAATGCAGGGCATTCCAGTTAGATCCTCAAGCAACTTCAAACATGTAAGTGCAAAACTAAGAGACCAAATAGCTCTTGAGACAGGAAAGTAATAACATTTATGCTTTTAACTGGAATTGGATATGGCAAATATGGGTGATTGATAGTAATTTGGGACCTCAGCACTGCAACACTTTTGTCTTCGTATTTGAAATGTGGGTTACATATGGGGACTAGAACAAATTTTGACTACTCAATTGACTTCAAGGTTGAAACTACAGGGTTTCTTCAAGAGACAGCCCAAGTATTCCAACAAGCAAAGCTAGAGCAGGATTAACATTGTACTTATAAATTTGTTTCCATGTCCAGGTGATCTTGTTTGATGATGGAATACTGTTAAAAAGGATATTTGCTGAATTAAGAATGAATTGATATTGGAAGTGAAACAACTAAATGAGGTATCTTGACTTTATTCCAACCAAGTAGACGGGAGAACTATGAAGCATCATACCTTTCACTCTTTGATCATAAGCAGCACGATCACGCATCATTAGAGCAGCAGCTTCTCCGTTCAATGGATCTGATGGGTTAGGATACAGAAGAAGCTGAGGGAGAAACACTTCAAATACATTTACCAGATCTGCAGAAGAATTTATGTTAGCAGGAAGATATTAGATCCTTGGCAGTAAAAGCAGTTAACAACAAATAACAAGAGAATCAACAGGTCAAAAAAATAAATAAATAAAATAAAATAAAGTCTCTGCATATAGCAGATTAAAAAGAAAACAATGCATTTGGTTTACCGAACATGGGGCTCCATGTCTGATTGATAACATCTAGACAAACCGAACCAGACCTGAAACTCAAAACAACATCACTTGTTAAATCTTTTGAGTTACATGTTGGGCAAGATAGAACTATGCTAAAGTTCAAAAAAGGTTAAGTATCTGAATTTTGACATAACAAGCTCACATTTCATCAACATTTGGGTGGTAGATCTTGTTGACAAAGCCAATAGATGGAGATTTATATGGATAAGCATCCGGTAGTTCTACTCTTATCTTCCACAACCCTCCCTCATAAGGACCTATCAAATTCCAACAAGAGAAAATCCAAGATAAAGAAAATAAACACTTTCCTCCCACAATTAAAACTTGACAGATACAATCTTCCAGTAAACTTCATCCTCATTGGGGAAAATCGGCGAACAACAAAGTTGCAGCCCATAAAGGAACTAAGAACTCAGAAGAACATGAATAAAACTAATCGAAACCACAATCCACTTCCCACTAAAAGCCAAAGCATACATGTACGTGCATCCATGAAAGGTCCAAATGATTGGTTACAAGACCCAGTAGCATAATGGTCCAGAAAATCTAAAACTTAAACTAAGACGTACCGAATCCACTTTAAGTTTTGAAGCACAAATCTAGAACTCATAGTTCTTAAACAAGTTCAACAGGGTCTTGCCTACAATCAACTCAAAAGTTAAAAAGAACCCAGAAAGCAAACATCATGGAAAATTCAATTATAAACTTGAACATCACAAATAGATCATAGAAAAATGAAAAAGAAGAGATGGGTATCACGAGATTTTACTCTCTTTTGGTCCACTGAATTCCACATAGAATTCTTGCATGCCATCATTGACCATCTCAACCTTGTAATCACTCATCATCCTATAGTTCACATTTTTAAAAAAAAAAAAAAAAAGAAAAGAAAACAAACAAAATTATCTCGAACACAAAAGAAAAAAAAAATAATAATAAAAAACCAATCAAATTAAGCACAGAAAAATTCCCAGAAACAAAAAGATTACAGCTTCATTAAATCCATCTCTCTGCGTTTGCTTGGAGAAGACATTTTTTTTTTCCTTTTTTTTTCCCCCTCTTTGGTGAAAGGCAATCGAAGGTAAATTTATAGATAAAAGAAGATATATATTGCCTTTTTTTTTTTTTCTTAATAATTTTTTAATTTCCACTCTTAAAAAACGAGAGAGAACAAGAAGCAGTAGCCCCCGACAGCGGTGAGGAAACCGAGCAGGATTTATATGTCAACCCCCTTAAAAGAAAAAAACCAAAAAAAAAAAAAAAAAAGCCCGAAGGCCAGCTTTACTGCGGTAAATCAGAGTAACTCTCAAAATTTACTGTGACCATTCGGATGACTTATTTTCTTCCCCGGTGAATTTTTGCCGAAAGAAGATGGGACCCACGTAATCTACTGTAAATTTTCCGTTTTTAGATACTTAAAATGTGCGTTTTCTCGACCAGAGACAGGGTAATACTATCGTTTATTCACATTTATATTTGTCATTGTTGGTTGTCACATACGTTGAATTGTTATGAATACATATAACTAATGGCAACAATAGTGTCGCGTGACATGACCAGCGTCGAGAAATTTGAGTTCATGCAATATTTTTCTTAAAATATTTATTAATGAATTTTAATTTGTGAGTGATGGAATGAGTGGTCGGTCGATGAATTTTCCAAGTTTATCACCAGAGAAAAGAAAATAAAAGGAAAGGAAAAAAAAGAAAAAAGAAGAAGAGAAGTTGGGTTTTTGTCGTGCGAAAGCTGCCATTTCTTTACGCGTGTACACAGAGTTGATCCTTTATTATTATTCTTTTTTTTTAATAAATAGAATAATAATAATAATAATAATAATAATAATAATAATAATACTTATTATTATTATAAATTGAAAATAAATATTTACTTATTAATATTTGTTTATAAAAAATTTATTATCTAAATATTATTATATTCAAACAAAACTCTCATTATTGCAAATTTATGATATTATTATAATAAATAATAGTAAAATATAAGATTTAATATTATATTTTATTATAAATTTAATATTATATTAATTATAATTTTATTTTATAAAATAAAATGTATTATTTAAGTATTGTTAAATTTAAATATTTTTTAATACTTAATTTTAATATTAATAAATATAAATTTTAACGAAATATTTTATCATAAATCTTAAATTTTAATGAGATAAATGAAAATAAAATAATTTAATTTTGAATAAAAAAAATAAATTACTACCAAATTATCATTTATATCTATTCTCTTACATGGACGATGCACATCACATTATTAATGAATGGAATGTGTTGGGCACAATTTGGAGTTCCTTTTTCACTTTAACGAACATGAATGGTTGCCTTGTTTTGTATCATATATATATATATGTGTGTGTGTGTGTGTGTGTGTGTGTGTGTGTGTGTGTGTGTGTGTG